>CM065655.1:14986426-15073926 GCA_033220385.1 Triplophysa yarkandensis
AAATGTTAATCTGTTCAATGGATTATTACAATAAGACAGCATCTCAGGTCCTGACATATACATTACTTATAATGATATTAAGCACGTATTAACAAAAGTCTATAAGTCAGTTTTAATTGAAATAAGTGTAATTATTAATGCATTTATAAATATTAATATTACTATCAATAAGTTGCCCCAATTAGGTAATTTGAGGAGAATTGTGTTTTTTATTTTCAGCCAGATTTTAAAACAATCTTTCTTGATGCATCCACCCAACAATTGCAGATAATTATTGCAAAGGAAAGTTTTAATTGCGTGATTATCTTTTTAAATGTGCCTTGTGGGATAGCCTTAAAACGCCCAACTCTGCTTGAGTGAGAAACAAACACAGAAGGAAAAATCATTTTACACTTTAATTGCTTCCGTTTGTGGATCAAATGACTTTCAACAAATAATTGACGTTTCACACTTTAATTATCTGTACATCGAATAATATGCAGCTTGATAACTGCAAATTACCTCTTATAAAGTTAATTAAGCAATTAAAACCTTCAAAGAATATTGATTTATTATTAAAAACCTCTAATTATAAATGACTAATGATTTGTATAATTATTTAACGTTGAAAGCACTTTACAAGTATGAAGTCCTATCAATAAATGATTTTTATTTTGTTTTTCACATGTGCATTATGTACTATATGCTTTTATATGCTATAAAGAGAGAAAGTAAGATGGGAACGCAAAAACTCATCATGATGTTAATTAAAGATTATTTATTCTTGCAGATTAACCCACCGGAGCTCCCCACGAGCAGGGCTGTCCGGGCTGGACCAGTGCGCATCCAGGGGACCCAATGTGCCCAAAAGTGGACCGGCTTACCAAACGCAAAGGAAAAAAGGCAATTATGGGACAGATTTCCATATTATCGCTGGATGATGAAATGTTTTGGGATAAGAAGAGCATGAGAGGGACACAAACCGAACATCAAACAGTGTGTTGGGCTTTGAAAGCGACCACAGGCCCATTTGGGAAAGTGCTGATTTAAAAGGAACGCATTGAAATGCAGAGAGGCGGCCAGCCAACAGACTGCAGGGTCAAGTGACGAACGGATTATATGCTTCTTCTTAATAATATTAATTAAACAATTTGCATGCTAATAAGGTAACAATTATCGTGGCTCTCTGTTGAAAGATTTGGGTTATTACTACACGCCATGCGGGTGCCACTGAGGGTCACTGCGAGCGGGCGACTGGTGAGAAATTTCAACTCAAATTAACATTCTGGCAGCTGGAGAAATTGGATAAATAAAGTGGAATTAATTCTCGGTAATGGAGGAGGAGAGCTGGGAGAAGGAATGATTACCATCCTGTATGCAGAACCATGCTCTCTCTCTCTCTCTCTCTCTCTCTCTCTCTCTCTCTCTCTCTCTCTCTCTTTCTCTCTCTCTCTCTCTCTCTCTCTCTCTCTCTCTCTCTCTCTCTCTCTCTCTCTCTCTCTCTCTCTCTCTCTCTCTCTCATGTGCACTTTTTTCCAAAAAAAAGACTCTAATCTATAACCTTGCATGTTCAGTCACAAAGTTATAGTTCAAAAATGTATGTTAACATTTTTATTTGAACCATGTCTCTCTCTCTCTCTCTCTCTCTCTCTCTCTCTCTCTCTCTCTCTCTCTCTCTCTCTCTCTCTCTCTCTCTCTCTCTCTCACTTTCACATGTGCACTTTTTTCCATAGACAAAAAAAGACTCTAATCTATAACCTTGCATGTTCAGTCTCAAAGTTATAATACAAAAAAATGTATGTTAACATTTTTATTTGAAACCCACCCAACAAGTCGTATTTATAATGTTATAACGAATAATGAGAATCCATAAAAATCTCATATTTGCTTCCACATCAAATTATAACAACCGGCTTTCCTGAATCCATAAAATCTCACGACCTCACTTTGACAAGGCCAATCATATATTTATTTTACCTCTCGTAATCTTTGCAGAATGGATTAATAAATCCTCCCACACCAACTCCCATCTGTGAATAGATGATCAGTGGAATACAAGCATAATTGATTATATACACAGGATGTCTTAAAGTGACAGTGATGTATAGGAGAAGTGAATGATGTTAATACAATTTACTGAACTCTTCAGGCCAAAAATAAAAAAATATAGTTTCATTGTCAGATTTTCTTTTCATCTTTGTTCGTGAGTTAATAAAATTGAGTTACGTTCTATGGAAGAAACAGTGAAGTGATTGTAGTTTTAAATGCATCTTGACAGCCCTGAAAAAAATGAGTTGTTGGAATTACTTAATTGGATCAAGTACACTACATCCAAGTATTTTTTAGCACAATTCTTTTTCAAATTCAAGAGAGAGAAATTATGTTGGAAAGTTTGAATCTTGTGTAGCTACTTTATAAAATGAAGTAATTCCGACAACCCATTTTTTTAAGTGTGATTGATGATGCTTTGTAAGTTATATTGGTGTGTTCTGTATAAGGTCATTATTGCACACATCCAGAGATGATGAAGGTGACACCAAACGTTCTGTGTTGATGGGATGTCTTGATTCCAAAACCTTAACTAACCAATCGATGAAAATCAGGCATTAGATAAAAAATGGGACAAAAATAAAAAATACAGTTTCACTGTCAGATTTTCTTTTCATCTTTGTTCATGAGTTAATAAAATTGAGTTATGTTCTATGGAAGAAACAGTGAAGTGATTGTAGTTTTAACTGCATCTTGACAATACTGAAAAAATGAGTTGTTGGAATTACTTAATTGGATCAAGTACACTACATCCAAGTATTTTTAATACTTTATTATTCAAGAGAGAGAAATTATGTTGGAAAAACTTGAATCATGTGTAGCTACTTTATAAAATTAAGTAATTCCAACAACTCATTTTTTTCAGTGTGATTGATGATGCTTTGTAAGTTATATTGGTGTGTTCTGTATAAGGTCATTATTGTACACATCCAGAGATGACACAAACGTTCTGTGTTGTTGGGATGTCTTAATTCCAAAACCTTAACTTACGAATGGAGGAAAATCAGGCATTAGATAAAAAATGTGACAAGAGTAAAAAATATAGTTTCAATGTCAGATTTTCTTTTCATCTTTGTTCATGAGTTAATAAAATTGAGTTATGTTCTATGGAAGAAACAGTGAAGTGATTGTAGTTTTAACTGCATCTTGACAATACTGAAAAAATTAGTTGTTGGAATTACTTAATTGGATCAAGTACACTACATCCAAGTATTTTTAATACTTTATTATTCAAGAGAATTATGTTGGAAAGTTTGAATCTTGTGTAGCTACTTTATAAAATTAAGTAATTCCAACAACTCATTTTTTTCAGTGTGATTGATGATGCTTTGTAAGTTATATTGGTGTGTTCTGTATAAGGTCATTATTGCACACATCCAGAGATGATGAAGGTGACACCAAACGTTCTGTGTTGATGGGATGTCTTGATTCCAAAACCTTAACTAACCAATCGATGAAAATCAGGCATTAGATAAAAAATGGGACAAAAATAAAAAATACAGTTTCACTGTCAGATTTTCTTTTCATCTTTGTTCATGAGTTAATAAAATTGAGTTATGTTCTATGGAAGAAACAGTGAAGTGATTGTAGTTTTAACTGCATCTTGACAATACTGAAAAAATGAGTTGTTGGAATTACTTAATTGGATCAAGTACACTACATCCAAGTATTTTTAATACTTTATTATTCAAGAGAGAGAAATTATGTTGGAAAAACTTGAATCATGTGTAGCTACTTTATAAAATTAAGTAATTCCAACAACTCATTTTTTCAGTGTGATTGATGATGCTTTGTAAGTTATATTGGTGTGTTCTGTATAAGGTCATTATTGTACACATCCAGAGATGACACAAACGTTCTGTGTTGTTGGGATGTCTTAATTCCAAAACCTTAACTTACGAATGGAGGAAAATCAGGCATTAGATAAAAAATGTGACAAGAGTAAAAAATATAGTTTCAATGTCAGATTTTCTTTTCATCTTTGTTCATGAGTTAATAAAATTGAGTTATGTTCTATGGAAGAAACAGTGAAGTGATTGTAGTTTTAACTGCATCTTGACAATACTGAAAAAATTAGTTGTTGGAATTACTTAATTGGATCAAGTACACTACATCCAAGTATTTTTAATACTTTATTATTCAAGAGAATTATGTTGGAAAGTTTGAATCTTGTGTAGCTACTTTATAAAATTAAGTAATTCCAACAACTCATTTTTTTCAGTGTGATTGATGATGCTTTGTTAGTTATATTGGTGTGTTCTGTATAAGGTCATTATTGCACACATCCAGAGATGATAAAGGTGACACCAAACGTTCTGTGTTGATGGGATGTCTTTCTTCCAAAACCTTAACTTACCATTGGATGAAAATCAGGCATTGGATCAGCACTGTATGTATATGCAGAATGTCTCCAGGAATCGATCAATGTGCCGGTTTCGCCTCCTCCCAGTTGTGATGTCTCGTGTCGTGTTGTGACAGCACCGGTATTGTTTATTGAGGTTGATGTCAGGTATAATTAGCAATCGATATGGAAAACGTTCTGTGTCGTGTGCCTGACGTCACCGACGACCGGCGTCCCCATTGGTTCCGAATTCCCCAGCGCCAGAGCTGGTTATTTGGACAAGGGGAGAGTTGATGTTGACAAAGTAGAAGAGAGGAAAAACCTTCACCCCTCACTGGGTCTCGTTACTTCTGCTTCTGGAACGCAATGAGCATCCTCGCCGAACCACGGAACCCCGATCCGGAGATACAATGATGGACAGTCGGATCCTGGAGCATCCTCATGCCCAGTTTGGGGGCATGGTTGGTATGGGTTTCCCTTACCACCTGGGCCACCATCACGTTTACGATCTTTCCGGACATCAGCTTCAGTCGGCGGCCGCCGTGCCGTTTTCCATAGACGGATTACTGAACGGATCGTGTTCGGCGGCTGTTTCGAACCCGAACGCTTTGCTCGGATCCGGCTGTCGCGTGAACGGGGACGGCCAATATAAACTCAGCGGTAAGAAATCGATTATATATCAATTATAGCTCGATAAGTTTTAATTGTGTGTGTTATTACACGTGGAATAGGAGGGTAATTATTTATTTTATTTTATTTTACACAAGCCTGAAATAATATTAAAGTCACTAATTAATATTACACAACTCATTAAAATTAAAATGCGCTCTCTTTTATGGATTAAGGTTAATAAATCGTATTTTTTGACCACACTCATAACTAAACAACCTTAAATCTTTAAAACGTATTTTGGGTGAAAATCCTGAACAATTTGCTTCTTAAGAATTTATTGATAAAATGTGCACAAAAATATTCTTAAAAAGATGTAACAATAATGCAATAACATCGATGATACATTAAAGATTTAAAATGGAAAAACTCACAATTGGTTGCCAATTACAATAGAAAATGAATGTGAAGAATAATGATTTTATTTAAATTTCACATTTAAATAAATATGTGCAATGTTTTTGAGTATGTAAAGACTTTCCCTGTACAACATAAGTGAGCATGTCCTCATAGACTTTGTGGTCCTAGATGCCGGGGACCCCGACAAGGAGAGCCCGGGGTGTAAAAGAAGGAGAACGCGCACCAATTTTACGGGCTGGCAGCTGGAGGAACTAGAAAAAGCCTTCAATGAAAGTCATTATCCTGACGTGTTCATGAGAGAAGCTCTCGCGCTACGTCTAGACCTGGTGGAGTCACGTGTTCAGGTAAATTATGGGGTTTATCTTTATTATAATGGCTTTGTGCTATTTGTATTTATTATATATTTAATAAGGGTTTTTATTGCAAAGCTTGTAGATCTATTCATGTTACAGAGAAATAAATGTCTGGTTATAAATGTTAAATTGTAATTAGAAGACATGATTAATATGACAATAATAGATTTTAACAAACATTTGGTCATATCAAACCCATGGTGCAGCTTTTTATGCATTTATCATCAAAAGTGCAAACATTTTATTTCAACACTTTTTATGTAAACCTTGAGTTATATTTTTTCTATCATAAGCAATATTTTACACAATTAATATGAGTCAGGTTGATAATATTGTTCATCTTTGGGTATTCCTCCTTTGTGTTTTTGTAAGTGGATGTCTTCTTTGGAAGCTTAAGTCGTATTCCTTAAGGAAGATTAGTCGTCTTTATCGTTAGGTTTGTGTGCTGACAGATTTCCCGACATTAACATTTCATGTGTACACACACAGCCATTGTCATGTCTATCCTCGATGTCTGTCTGTAAGTGTGTCGGTGGATGTAGACTCGGGTGTTATCAGTGCAGAACAGACGGTGGTCGCCATGTGAGGGGTCCGGGTGTGAGGGGCGAACCTGCTGCTCTGTGCCCCTCACGAGCCAAATCTGTCCTTGTACCTAAATGAACTCGAGGGGAACAGGCCCAAATTAGCCACGCAAGATGCGAGCTTAATTAAGAGAGGCATGCCAATAAATCAAAACGGACAATTTGGGCTTGTGAAGGAAAACTTTTCCAGTTATAAGTTTGTTTGCTCACAACAGGAATGGTTCCAAAATCATATTGAGTGTTTTAAAAAAAATAAAAGAAATCGAATGAATTAAAAGCAATATTTTATTACAAGACATGTTTGTGATATGCATATGGATTATTGTTAAAAATATATTTTAATTCTTAATTTTTGGTTGTATTCTCACAACAGGATTGGTTCCAAAATCATTTTGAGTGTTTTAAAAATAAAAGAAATCGAATGAATTAAAAGCATCATTTTATTACAAGACATGTGTGTGATATGCACATTAGTTATTATTAAAAAATATATTTTATTTCTATTCATTTCTAACTGTATCTTCACAGCAGGTATGGTTCCAAAATCATTTTGAGTGGTTTGAAAAAATAAAAGAAATCGAATGAATTAAAAGCAATATTTTATTACAAGACATGTTTGTGATATGCATATGTACTTTTATAAAAAAATATTTTTATTTATTATATATATTTTTGACTGTATTCTCACAACAGGTATGAATCCAAAATCATGTTGAGTGTTTTAAAAAATAATGAAATCGAATGAATTAAAAGCAATATTTTATTACAAGACATGTGTGTGATATGCATATTTGCTATAATAAAATTTATATTTTAATAACATTAATTTTTAACTATATTCTCACAACAGGAATGGTTAAAAAATCATTTTGAGTGGTTTAAAAATAAATGAAATCGATTGAATTCAATGTATTATTTTATAACAAGACATGTGTGTGATATGCATATGTGCTATAGTAAAAAATAAATTTTAATAACATAAATTTGTAACTATATTCTCACAACAGTAATGGTTTAAAAATCATTTTGAGTGGTTTAAAAATAAATAAAATCGAATGAATTAAAAGCAATATTTTATCACAAGATGTGTGTGATATGCATATGGGCTATTGTTAAAAACATATTTTAATTATATTAATTTTTGACTGTATTCTCACAACAGGTATGGTTCCAAAATCGCCGAGCAAAGTGGCGCAAAAAGGAGAACACGAAAAAGGGCCCCGGGCGACCGGCGCACAACTCTCACCCGACGACCTGCAGCGGTGAACCGATGGACCCCGAGGAAATCGAACGACGGGAGTTGGAACGCATGGAAAAGAAGAAGCGCAAACAGGAACGCAAACTGCTCAAGTCCCAGAGCAAACTTTTAGCGGGTGAGCTGTTCCACACGCCCGGTTCCGACAGCGACAGCGGAGTATCACAGAGCACAGACAGCGAGTCCACTCAGTTCTGCGGAACCCAGGCCAGCACTCACCGACAGCCAACAGATCACACCTGTGACCCACACCCACGGAACCAAAGATCCTCAGAGTCAGCTGAGCCCATGGACCCCACACTGAACTCTGGCCTTTGCCCTTCCAGTGGCATCACTCAGAACTCACAACAGAAACTCAACCCATTCAGTGTGGAGAGCTTACTAGCAGACTCCAGTCCCAGGAGGAAATCTATCCTGGATTTTTCTCAGTTACCCCCACAGCGATCTCTGGTCCGGAAAGGCCATTTCCTTCTGTATCCCATCACCCAACCTTTGGGTTTCATGGTACCACAGACAGCGGTGAAAAGCAGCCTGGGTTCAGGAGGCAACTGTTCCTCCATAGGCACCTCAAACCCTCAAGGGTCTGGAGATGTTACAGAACCCAATCTGCGTGAAGAAAGTCCGAGGTCTCCAATGCAAACGAGTTCCGAGAAGTGCTTAGCTGAATCGAATTCACTCCGAATCGAGTGTGGACACGAATCTGAATCCACAAACTGTACCCGGAAAGAAAGAACCGAGCTTGACCCGTCCGAAAGTTCCAAAGCGGACACAAATACAGATGGAGAGGACGTGGACATGGACTGACCAGGGGAGCCAAGTTGACCCAGATCCAAAGCTGACCCTGACACGATTTTCTACTCAAAACTGTTTGATTAGTTTTTATACTTTTCAGAAATGGATATTCTTTATTCAGGACTTTTTTATGTTGGCTTTAATGTCAGTTTCCAATTCAGCAGCTAACTTGATGGAACAAGTTGGCTCAAGAGCAGGATCCCAAACAACACAAATCCTCAAACGCTGTATAAATGATAAAGAATCGAAGATATTTATATATGTAACATTTTGATACGTAATAATAATAAAATATTGTGAAAGAAAAGATCTTGGGACCTCAGTGCTCGCCTGTCGGGTTTGTTTATGGTTTTGGGATGGTTCTGTTCTGCAGGCTCGTGTTTATTGCTTTAACAAATTCATTCATTCAAAACCTCCAGTTGAAATGAGGTCTCGCCCCGCGGGCGGCAGGCCCCGGTCAGCTCCTGTGGAGTTTTGATATGAAAGTAATTATTTTCCCGGTGGCGGCTGGGAGGATACGGGGTTTTTTGTTAGCCTGAAGGGTTATTATACATTACCGATTCCAGCGATATGAAATCACATAAACTTCCAACAATAATAGAATTAGCATGAAAGGCTGGCGAGTCAGATTGAAATGGGGAAATAATAGTGAAGCAGCAGTGCGGGTACGCGTGTGGCTGCGGTGCGTGTGTGTGCATCTTGTCGGGTGATTCGTGGGGCGGAATTTTCATGAGCTGGGCCTGTCAGGGCACGCGTGGGCGCAATATTAAGATAGATGTGCGATGATATCCCTCATTGTTCTGTCGCGTACATTGATGTTCCTGGCTTATCGGCCTATTGATCATGTGTCGCTCTGTAATAGAACAGTCCCTCTCTCTCTCTCCAACATCAACACACACACACACACACACACACACACACACATATACCAGTTTACCATAATAACGTTATCTGGGGTCAAAAATTCATCTAGACATATTAAAGTGGCATAAGTGAATTCATAAAAGCATGGATGTGGGGCAATGTCTCCAGGAGTTAGGACTCTTTTCTTACTGCTCATCATCTACACTGCATCTACACTGAGCTCTTATATTTGCAATTAAAAGCAAACCAAGTGGCTCCAACCTTACCCTTTGAATGACATCTATACAAGCTTTAATAACATTTACATAATTTCTGATTTCGGTGACTGCTGTTTGCTCTCCACCGAGCTTATAGGAAAAATAATGAGATGGCGAGAAGCTTCTCCTGGGGGATGTGATGCTGCTTCGGCGTGGAGAAACAGGAATGTTTGAGTGTACTTATGAGTGTGGGAAGGGATGAGTTTAAGGGAATTGTGGGCTATATTTTATTGTGGACTGAATGTCTGAACCTCAACCATTATCTAATGCACTAGCTCGCTGGGGATCCCGAGCAAGAGTGGACATAATTTACTGAGACAAACAATGAATTGATTCATACTAAATGAATTGATGATGCTACAGGCTCACGTATGGTCAGTCTTTGCGCGACTCTGCTTATAGATTTAGGAGGTAGGAAGGTTTCATTTGGAGCCCCGAGACTCATTATAAACCAAGAAGGGACGAGTGTAAATTGTTTTTACGCTATTATCTGTCCGCAAGCAGCAATTTCTCCTGCTAATTATGGAGGTGTTGCCTTTCATTGACAGCCGGCTGCTGATTTTCAATTTAACTGATCATCATACATTCATTTCTCCTGCAAGGCCGCCATGCCCCGGGTGGAGATGCAGAGAGAGAGAGGGGGTGGAGAGTACGCCTGTCAGGACGAGTTAATGGGGGAAGTGTATGCGCCAATGAGTACGGATCAGGCAGCTAATTTACCACCTCCCGTAGCCCTCCATCTCCGTATCTCATTTCCTCTTCTCTCCCGGGAGAAATCGCCACCCTAGACTCCTGGTTTTTGTCTTCTTGCAACACAGCACATACTTTGACGTCAATGCTGTCTGAAATACTTGAAAACACTATTTAATTAATGCTAATGGAGATGAGTTTAATTAAATTTTATAATGCAAACTATAAACCTTGCACAATTCATTATCGACGTCAATAAGACTCAATTAAGATAACCTTTAACATTTCCATCCTTAAGAAAGAATAGTCTATAAAAGTCAAAGTGACATATCGGATTACCAACGTTTTACTTTGAATACTACTAGTTGTATTGGAAACGTAGTTTTTTAAGGTAAACAAAACAAGAAACTTTTCTTGCGCAAAATATTCAACACAAAACCGGTTCTTAACAGCCTTTCACCAATGTTTCTTTCGACAAGTCCTTTCCGGACCCCTTTTTTTAAAGAGTGTAGCTACACAAATCTGCGCAACTCTTCTCTGTTTTTATAGTTGACCTTCATGCGTAAACATCACTTTTTATCGAGTCATGTCGAGCATAAGTCTGGCAGTCATATATAGGGATGTATTTTAAGAGGTAGGCCGCTCAAGGGGGTTGCACAATTTCCTCGGTCATGTCTTTAGGCCTTCTTAATTTGATAGATAAATCAAGTGCGTTTTGGGCTCAGGTTTAGCCAGTGATTGATTCGGGACCCGCGGTACTACAGGGTCACTGACAGTCTGGATAAATTAGACCGGTTCTAATGAGACCGGATTATTTCAACAGCCTGCGACCGGCGTGAAAAATAAGATGTACCCCATCCTGAGGTGTCAAATCGATTCAAGATCAGTGCGCAAACACTTATGCGCTTATGCGCATACATTTGCCCACGAATGGACCCATTGTATAATTGGACCTTAAACCAGACTATCATATTAAACTGTCAGAATTCATCTACCGGCCGGTGCAAACGGTAATTGAAGATTGTTTCATTTTATATTTAGACGTGGCCTTTAGGTCTATATATGAATGTGGGCTCAGATAGTTGAATTAGCCTGACTTTGTGAAAGGTGTCAGAACTCACAGGTAACTCATTTGTCTATTTGAAATACGGATTAAATTATTTTACTGGAGGGCTTCATAGATCTAAGTAAGGAAAAGAAAATGTTGTTATTCATAAGACTTTATGTAGATGATGGCACCAGGACGCATGCGCAACCATTTGAATATTAAACGCACCAGTGCTGAATATTTCTATTTAACAGGCCACTTTTGTTCCATGACCATTGATTTATTTAAAAAACGTGAAAATAATTTTTGTGTGTCGAACAATAATGGAAAAGGCATGACTGTTAAATCGTAAAAATTGTATTAGGGCACTGAATGGAAACATTTATTAAAAGTTATCTCGAATTGACATGTTCAGCACTGTAATCTTATTTTTAGTAGACTTCATGGAATTTCTTTTATTATAAAAATATAAAAATTTTCTTTTGCCCCTCAGAGTTCTTAATTTAATTCCATTATCCATCATCAAATCACTTTTGGAAAAAGCATAACAAGGAGAAGTTGTTTTTATTTACTGTAAAGCAGCAATATTTCTTTAAATGGCTTCCTGCTTCTGTGTGGGTTAGTGTTGGTAACGACCTCACACCAGCCACTCAGATTCTCCAGACTTGTTCAGTTATTATCACCTGACCAAAAGTGTTTCATTATAAGCTTCTCCAATTACCCAATAGATGATCACACAAACGTGCTCACACACAAGAAGTTAACCCTGTGTACACCACGCGCACTTGAATAAATTCAAATGCTATATGATCCGACTATAGGAATCCAAACATGGATTTAAAAAAATCTCATGAAAGGTGTTGAAGCAGTCATCTGTAAATTTGAGGTGTTGGCACATAAGGCATGTGGAGAAGTAGCAGATTGGCACGCTCTGAGGCTCGGCTATCTTTATTTTGTGCCAGGGCAGGGTAGAGTAAAGCAGCTGGGCCAGATCGTGCACATGCCCACATATACCCTGGCCTGGCATCTAGCACCAGGGGTTGGTAACATGTTGGTAATGACCTGGGGATGAAGATAGGGAAATTGATATAAGGAAACGGGTCAAGAGCGGGAGGAAAACATGAGAACAGGTTTAAGCAAACAGTCAACATTTACAAAACCCAAAACAACATTCAGTTATTCATAAACAAACACGTGTTTGCATTATACTTAATGAATGGGTTTTGCAAATAAAATGTACAATTATTTACAAACATAAAATGACATGACCCAAGAACTAAAACTTTCATTTCATTTTATTTATTTTTAATTTTTTAATTTTATTAATCATATTTACTTAATACTGAAAACATAACAAATAGCACAAGACCTTAAGCCCTATCAAAATTTGGAAATGACTAATTCGAAGTCAATCCATCAACTCAACTAGTTATCCATTCTGTTTTTCAAAAATGTTTTATGATCCCAAAAATGAAACCTGTTATATTTTACAGTAAGAAAATTTTAAGGTGTTGTGAATTACATAGCAACATATTTCCATTAGCACAGACAGGTCTGCTTGTTAAATGGGCATTCCCAATATAGCAAAAACAACAATTAAAAAAAATCACATTAAACCCAATTAATTAGTTTTAATTTCATTCTAAATGCACTGAAGTGCTTGTTAAATGGAGGATGAGGCGTATTAAAACGCCAACCTCACCGCACACAATCACGTACACACACACACACTCGTGAGGAATGGTAAATAAACAGCTTAAGCTTGCTTTCCGGTGGAATGGGCAACAGACTCCCTTGGTGGCACCAGGCAACCATAATCTGGCGTAAATAATGACATCTCTCTTCACGGCCGCAAGCTTTAGCCAAATTAAGACACGCACACACATGTACACGCAGACGTACACACATGTACACAGACAAAGAGTTCCAGCCAGTATCACTAATTATTTACTTTGGGTTGGACAACGCTGACCCCCTGGCCACACCGAGGCCTGCCAGCACCAGCAGGGAGAGATGAGTCAAGCATCTGCTGAGAGAGAGAGAGAGAGAGAGAGAGAGAGAGAGAGAGAGAGAGATTCAGTTTACTGTACTTGAATGAGATTTCGACCCACAGGTGTGTGTGTGATTGATGGAGAGCAGGAAAGATAAAAAAGGACTGATGTGACTTGCTTGTGTTTTTAAAAGTTATAATCCAATATTTGACATAATGAAACTGTGCTATGCCAAACTTAAAGGATAAGTTCACTAAAATTGTCATTATGTAATTACTCTCAAGTTGTTCTAAACCTGTATATTGTGCACTTTATATTCTTCAAAATATATTCTTTCATACGGGGTTGGAACAACTTGAGGGGGAGTCATGACTTTGTGACCCTGCCTTTTTTGTGATGACTGTTTCTACATAAATTCATTCTACATAGCGTGAAAAATAAAATCTTGATTCATTTAATATTAACAGAGTAAGACAATGTCAAAAATGGAAATTATAGTCAGATTAATGACTTAAAATCAATCATCATTATCTCAGAATTAGAATTTAAGAATTTAGCCTGGTTTTCGCAGGCAGGGTCACATTTTTTATCTCTGGGAGAATTTTAAAGGCAGCAGGTTGAAGACAAATGTAAACAAATGTCTAATGATAAAAATATTATCTTCTAAACATTTTGGTATCAAGGGGTTTCCTAAAATTCTTATTTTAGATGCAGAGGTTAGAAAGTTCATGTTCATACCCCATTATGTTCACAGATATTGCATTTGTGAACAATTATACAGTATGTAAAAATGACATAAACGTTTAAAAACGAGTGTGCACATATGGCACGCCTTGAAGAAATGTAATAGGTTTTAGGCCGGCTTAGCTCGTATGCCAAATTTAATCGCATCCATTGTTTCCAATGTTTCATTTGAAAAATCTTATTTCAGTTTTCATTTGCTTTAGTGCGGGCCAGTAGGCACAGTGTGTCCTGCAATTAAAACAGGTTTATTGTGTGGCTTTCTTCCTCAAGCTTTCCAACAACCACCCTGAACTCTCTCTCTCTCTCTCTCTCTCTCTCTCTCTCTCTCTCTCTCTCTCTCTCTCTCTCTCTCTCTCTCTCTCTCTCTCTCTCTCTCTCTCTCTCTCTCTCTCTCCTAATATCTGGGTTTGTTCCTTTTTGACACTATGGTGTATTAAAAACAACCCAGCATTTTTGTTGTGTAGTATTATGAAGAACTTTCCCATGAGTGCATTAAAATGATAATTCCCCCAGTTCTTGACATTTCAAATCTGTATTGCTTTCTTTCTTCTGCAGATCGCAACAGAAAATATTTTGAAGTATGTTGGTTACTGACATCACTTGCATTAGTTTTGTGTCCACAAAGCAGCAGCGAATAGGTTAATTTACCATTAACATCAAAAATGTTCACTTTCACTTTAATGATCAATGATATAAAAAGGAAGGCATATTTTTTGTAAAGAGCTTTATTATACCCGAAAAAATATCCATTGGAATTATCTTTTATAATCATCACATAATGTTGCTTATAATAAATAAACAATATGATTCCATATCTATCTCTCTCTCTCCCTTTTACACAAACGACTTTTTGTATACATCTGATATCAAATAATAAAAATCTAATAACATAAAAACAATTTAATAGGATTTACAAGCTGTTTCCCTGAAATATTTTGCCAGGACCGTGGGTCAAATGTGGATTTGATCATAAGAGGAAAATAATTTTGTCTGATGATGCATTTAAATTTTAAAAATGACTTTTGCAGACTAAAATACATTCTTGCCAAAATATTCATTTCTTTCATTAGAAAACTATTTTATATATATTTTTGAAATGTGTTCCTTGCATGAAATAAAACAGCCAATTTGAGCTTCAGAGAGTTATAAAAGAGCAGGCTGTTAACAAGGGTGACTTTTTTCTCGGATGCTGAAATACGCACTTCATTCATTTTGGATGTTTTTAATCACAAAATAATAGAACACAGTTACGATTCAGTTATTCCAATGGTTTTGATGGATTTACTATTAATCTTAAATGTGGAAAAAGTTCTAAACCTTTATCCGATATATCACTAATGATTGGTCCATTCAGTTGGATTTTGGGAGCTCCGGTTTATCCCCTCCAAGAACAAGTATCCACATTTGAATACAAAACAAACAGCAAAGTGCGCAAAACCATACAGTCACATTTTCAACAATATAAACATGAATAAAAAAGAAAAATGGAACTCACAAGTCACTATCCTATGTATAAGTGGTACTTATCATTCAGCGCTATGGGCCTTCTAGGCAAAGCATGGCATGGGTTGCCAGCGTGACTAATGTCAGGTTGAACTCTGCCCAGGCCCGTTAGGTTGAGCAGACACAGTAATAACAGCCATAGCTCATTTAGTGCGCAAGCTAGCAAAGACATCATACCGTTTCACGTCTACACACACCAGCATATGCACGTCCTCACACATTTCTATGCGTTATCTTTGTGAGTCGTGTTTGGTCCCCAAAGGGTTCCAGGTTGTGGATGGTATTTCCCTAAACGCTCAAGTGCTAAATGGGAGATGAAGCATCTTCCAGAGACTGTGAACGAGCTACGTGAATATTTAACACTAAACAACAAAGAGTGCGAGAGAGAGACAAAGATAGAGATGACAGGTAGAACAAGAGAGAGAGAGAGATTAGTTCGAATCACCTGAAACCCTTTTTGATGTTTTGTCCACAGATTTTTTCACAAACACCGAGAAGCAAATGTCACCAATCCAACACATACACGCTCAAACACACACAGATATTGAAAGTATAAAGCTCACGAATCCATTTCCTCTTACCACACTATTTCTCCTACCTGTTAAATCAAAATGATCCCAAGTTAGGTCACACACACACTCGAAACCAACACAATAATTGAAATATTTTCAACCTGATTAAACCCAACGCCCCGGGCTATGCCAGTTGCTATGGCTCTGCGCCTTGGTTGCTAGGGGGAGTAAATCATGGTGCATTATTTGATTTTTGTAATAGATATGAAAGCTCGATTCGGCCGATTAAATGTCTTCCCGTCTAGCACCTACAAGACCCGAGGCGGCGTGCGAGAGAGTGGAAAACGGAAAAGAAATGGAGATTCGATATGGCTTCAAAATTGCAATAAAATGTTAATGGATAATGAGAAATAATGTGTAAAATGAAAATATCTTGATGCCTTTTAGTGCTGTTGTCACCTGTGACAATTTAGAAGAAATGCATTTATTAGTTATAAACCGATTTACTGTGGGATAAAACATCATCAATTCTTTATAATGACAACATTTATTTCTTTATAATCACATGTGGGCAACTGTGAAGAGAAACTAAAGATATATCCTTTGCTTCATAAATTTAGTTGTATTAATGATAGTTTAATTGCTGTTTTGTCCTGGTACAGACTCATTTTTCGTAAGAAGCTGTTATTGTATTTCAGATTACAATGTGCTGAGCTGAATGTACATAAAATTGCATTTTCATTTGTTATTTATTAAATGTGATTCTGTTACTTGCTTTTAATAACTTTACGATCAGGCCTGATGTTTTATTGTGTGTCCATTTTGATGATTTGGATTCTTAACATTGCAGAGATATGGCAGTGACACAACCAGTCAAACCTTGATTTTTATATTCTTATATAATGTATGTATTACCAGTATACTGAACTATTTCCTTATATCCTACCAAAGCCCTAAAGTTAGAAACAGGACATCAGAAAAATATCAGTTTATATGTGAATTTAAAAATATCAAGTGTCGTGGATGTGACTAAAGATACTACATGCGTTAAAAGATTTATTTGAATCAAAATGTATAAATGATTCCCAACAAATGGACAAGAGATGGCTCTTAATAGAACTTAAAATAGCTATTATATTTTTAATGTTCATGTGCCCATTATTAAGGGATATGAACTGTTCTGATGATGATGGAAAATAATATTTTTCACTTTTACAAAACCCAACATATTTTGTTTTGCTATTCTAATGATCCTAAGGCCAGATTTTCTCACTTTAAAAATATTTAAACCGATTTAGACTCCAAAATCCTAACTGAACACCACATATTTAGATGCATCTTTAAAATTCAAACTTATATGATCAAGTGTCCTTATGTGGCCCAACTTCACTTTCTGCGGTTTCTTGTTTAACATACATAGAAAGATGTACAGTGTAAATGTTCTTGCCTCGTAGATCTCATGAGGTCCAGTAGGACATCAGGAGCCTCAAATAGAGAACAGGGACTGCTGAAGCTGTATATAAAGACAAGAACATGTGATTGGCAGCGATATAATTACATTTTATGTGTTGATGTGGATAAATGTGTATTGATGAATACCGGCCTTGAGTGTGTGAATATACGTTTGTGTGTGATCTAATTAAAGTCTGACATCTAGCTTTGTTCATCCACTTAGATTGTAATTAGCAATGAGCTACGCTCTCAAAAGACAGTTCTAAAATACACTACACAAGTCACTATAATACTGCTGTTGACATGAGAGGCAGAGAACAGGAGAGAGAGGGGGAAAATGGGGAAGAGAAAAGGGAATGGTGTGAAAGCAGGCTTTGAGAGATTAGAAATTTACATATCTTAATAGACAACCACATACTCACATTCTTTCATCGGGAAAGTCCCTGTACAGCAGCGGAATTGTGGGTAGTGGACTGGCAAGGCGCTGAAACTGATTGTCTAATGCGACACTGGCGCACACACATACTCAAACACAAAGCTGCAACGTGCAAGAATAGAACAACTCTTGGCCTGATGGAACAATTAGCATTTTGGGGGTTAAGACATAAAATGAATGTACAAATAAAAGTGAGACCATTTACTTGTACTTTTAATAAGTTTAAAGAAACAAGAGAAAAATATCAATCTCGAGAAAGTCCATTTCAATAGAGCAATTTTTTAAATGACTAAATGTAAATGTACAAATATGACTGCAATACACAAAGCACAATTATAATAAAGCGCTCTTGTAAATATAAAAAAACACAATTCTGATGAGTCAATCGTGACATTTTGCAGTCAAACATTAGTTTGTAATGCTAAAATATAACCGTCGTGGTGACAACTCATTTCTGACATAATCTCAAAGCCATCAGTAAGTATTTAACTGGGTGTCTTATTATATGATTCAATTTGTATGAATTGGCTACCTTATAAAATAGTTATGAATTTACATTAGATTAGGTTGCTGTTTCCTATATTACAAAATTGGCTTTTTTACGACATAACTTATTCAATTGTACAATATCATTCATACACTGTAGTATAATTTGGTACATCGTTTATATAGGTATATATGTTTAATCTTGGTCCACATTGTAGGAATAAAAAGGAAATCATTATCTTGTAAAATGTTGTTTTGCTTCGAGATAATGTTGATGATAGTACAGTACATAACAAACTAACACAATCTTATAGAAACTTGTAACTATTTTACATTGTGACTAATTCATGTACGTTGCACAGTGTATTATTGATACATCGAAAAGATCTGTTTTACCTTCTTATGTCAAGTTAAGGGGCAGAGCTTAGTTCTTGCTTTATCATAATAATCACAAGTTTGGGTACGGTTCAAATTGAATGAATACACACAAAATCAAGACCATGTAGAATAGTTACATGTTCCAGGTTTGCAAATGTTATGCTTGTTTTCCATGTTGTTTTATTTAGTTTCCTCAGAATAATATAAACCAAAATCAACATTATGTCTCTTAATATAAAAGAGACATTAAATAATAATAAAAAACCAAATTAATGTATTGAAGGGTAAATTTGCTCTGTATAAGCTCAGTTTCTTGAGTACTCAGTACTCATTGGAGGCAGCAGCCTGTTGCAACATAAATATAAAAAAAAGATAAGTCTAAGCATGAACCTATAGAGCCACGTATGATCAATTTGGAATTATAAGTTATCTTATGTGCATGTGCGTGAGTCTAGCAGTGTCTGACACTTTTCTCTCCCCTTGAGAATATGACCTCTCTCCCAGTCTCACTTAGTAATTGGCTAACTAATGTGTAAAAAGGGAGGGGTGGGTGAAAAGATACTCCAGATACCGTGGTCAACGGTAACCCAACTAGTGTTAGAGCTTAATTCAGTTTCAATCGCTGCTTAAGCTTCATTTACGATTATAAATTCCTTCTTGTTAACCCTGCTTAGCCTATTGAGAGTTTGTCGATACCAACAGAACAGATGGCAACGTTTATATACACGTGTGCCCTCTTTCGTCTCTCGGGCAGAGTGTGTAAATGCTCTCAGAACAGGTTCTCTAAACTGTCTTGGCAGGTGTTGATTAGAGGTCATTGGTATTGGTGTAGTCTGGACGCTCGGATCAATAAAACACTCCAATGTCTTTATCTACCACCTAACAGCTATTAGGATGTGAAGAAAGAGAGTGAGAAAGTCACCTGGGGGCGAGCAGGGGTCTACGTTTTGGACACTTCCTATAATGGGATCCTATTGTAACATAAGTTAAGATTGATGTAAAGTAGTGTGGAGGCAAACGTCTTACCGTAAACTTGAATGTAAAATGTCGGCTGTGTGTTGGGTTTGATGAATGCATTGATGTGGATGGTCGCACATGCACATTTCCTCCGTTAAGCGCCGGTCCCATGAGCAGATCAGGTAAAATCCAATCAGCGGTAAATGATTGAGATATTACATCTGCTGTTCTTTTGCTCAAACTTGTTAGTAGCCATTAAACAAGACTGGCAGCTTAGATTACACCAAACCTGCTCTTAATTCGATGCGTGTTAGTGGAGAAGAGAATGTGAAGTGGGGGAAGAATCACATTAGGAGGTGAGAGAAAAACAGATTAGATGAATTAGAGCAAAGTAACTGCTGGACATCATGGTTCCTTTTAAGTTAACTTGTGTCCGGTGTTCAGCAGCGTTCATGTAAAAGCCTCGGGGTATGCAAACAATGACTATAAACAACTTTGTTTCTCGGCCAAGCAAAGAGATAACAAAGCGGGGAACAGATTCGAAGACCACCAGGCACAAACATACACAGAGAGAAGAATTGTTTGACTTTAAAAGTGAAGTCTTCTCATAGACTTGCATTGTTTCTGTTCCAGACCAAGGAAACGTTCAATTTTCGAACTTGGCTTAGTTGGATTGAGCGATATGTTTGCCTTTATCCTAGTGAAGAACACCAAGTAAATCAATAATGTGCCCTTTTTTATATGAGAGATGAATGTTTAATGTACGGATATTTAAACAGTATAGTTCTCATAACATCTTATTTCTTTATTAAATAGTATTAAAAATAAAAAAATGAAAACGAATTAATAAAATTGTTCAACTGGTCGTGTTCTGAACTGGTCATGTTCAAAACAATATTTCTATTATGTTTTTACAGAATCACATGATCTCTCATGAATTTGTTAATATTCTACGAGATGGCTAATTTGTGTTACTTTGTATGATTTAAAACATACAAAAGCTTACAATTAGAAAAATACACATACAATAACATAACAAATCTGTTACAAGGAATGTACGAACGGATTTTTACAAATGTCTATGAAGTAGCCAAAATTTGTTAAACAGATATGACTTTTCTTTTCCAACTGAATACTGCAACTACTGTACGCAAAATGTTCCACCTGCTAAATTTTGCTGTCCACAGCACAATCTACAGTACCATTATTAAACAAAAAAAGAGCTTATCGTGTAGCTTCAGAATCCCGGACATTTTAATAAGGTGATCCAAGGACTATATCACTTCATTTCAACACAACTAGGACCCCTGCGATTCAAACCAATTTAAAAAGCGTTTTTCTTATTAAACATGATAATGAAGTAGAGGATCCGTGAAACCTCAGAGCTGATGAAAACAATGCTCATTCACATTTTGATTGCTTAAGTGTTGGTATATGAAATAATAAAAAATAGGCAATATAACTCTCAACATTTTGATAGTTGACTTTAGCAAGATATGTCAAATTCAGCGAGGTTGATGATCATACATTTCCAAATCATGTATTTTCATCATTTGTTTATGACGTGGTTTGGACTTTTTTTGATCTCTCTTTGTAGATTTTTGGTATCCGAAATGACGAGAAAGAGACGGATGCATTGTTGAAGTGATACACTTAAGTTATTTGAGGAAGTGGAAGTGAAGCACTGAAGGCTAAAGCTGTTTTTTGATGTGCAGAATTTGCACCTCTTTGATGTTCCTGCTGGTTTTTGAATCCGCTCTGATAAGCTTGTCAGTCTCCCCATCTACAGTAATTACCGTCTCTTCTTGTATCCCTGTAGATGAATAGACTGCACAGCCTCTGTCACACTGATGTCACTTGCGAAAAGAACGTCATTATGTTAATCAACCAATCAATTAATCCCTCGGTTCATTTAGGAAACACGTTTATTTATGTTTATTCCCCTTAGAATCAGAGAAGGTTTATTACATTCTTCGATTTGATTGGCAGGCCTCTTAATTACAAAAGCAAGCCTTTCTTATACTACACTATATACATACTATATATATATATATATATATATATATATATATATATATATATATATATATATATATATACACTTAATTACCATAACACTTAATTGAAGTGGCATTGCTGTATGTTCTGAGATATGTTATGTGGCCATAGCACTGATTTAAACACAGCACTTATGTGCATTAAAAGCATGTATTATTGTTTTGACATGTTGATCTCGCTCTCAGATCAGATGATGATTGTTTAGATCAAACGTACTCTCACGTTTGCCTGTTCCTGATAAATGAAACATATTCCTAAAACACATATTAGGCCAATTACATGCAGTCATCATCGCGCTAAACGTTCTATCCATTAGCCTGAAAGCCCTCACATCTCTTTAAAGCACAAACTGAGTACGCTAATGGTGTTTAAAATGCAAATGTTTCATTTGAGGTACTGCAATTATCACCTGGCATCTTGATGCGAAAAGCTTCAGTTTATTAGAGATGTCAGTAATGATTTAATAGCATTAAAATATGCATCTCTAGTAACATTTGCTTCATAGCTTTAAACACTGAACACAAAATAGTAATTCGAACCGACTCAACCATGTTTAATAATATAATATAACATAATATAATATAATATAATATAATATAATATAATATAATATAATATAATATAATATAATATAATATAAAATAATGTAATGTAATATAATATAATATAATATAATATAATATAATATAATATAATATAATATAATATAATATAATTTTAAATTAAAATTAATAAATTTGTAAGTCAAATAATACATGATTAAATTGAGTAATTCCAATAGACATTTTTTTCAGTGTTCAATGGCAGTTTAAGACACCTTTATGTTAAAGCATGTGGGTAAAGACATCATAAAATACTGTGAATTTAATAGCTCAAGACACTGTGTCTGTGTTGACATTTTTTCCTTTAAAAGCAATGAATGAAAACGCTTGTGGCTTTTATGTCATCTCATCTTGACCCATCATATATGACCCTGTCAATCAATCATCATGATTGATGGCTGTCCACTCTGTTACCCTACATTAAGACCATCAGCATGTTTAAAGTTAAGAATCAGACAAAAACCAGAAAGAAACAGTAAGTCCAACAACACCATCTCCTGTAATCTCCGTTTTAATGTGACCCTTTCTTTACCTTTCTATTTCTACCCGTCTCTCTCTTTAAAGTGGAAAGATATTGCTTTGGCTCCCGTTATCCAGGTCAATCAGCAGGAGGCTAAACACCTCCGTTCCCTCTGAAAAATTCCCGTTTAGCTTCAGTTTACAGTGATTCTTGTGTTATTCGTACAGACTCTGTACTCCAGCAAGCAAGAACGCCGGCCCGGATAACTACCTATTATCCTGCCGTCCCGCTCCAGTAGCTCAGCCAATAAAACCCCAATCTTTCGCTAAACAGTGGATATGTTAGTGTGTGCTCCCGCTATAGGCTTTGCATTCCAATTCTCAGGTTTTCTGGGGCATAATGTCTTTGGGTAGAATAATATAATTGATGTGAGAGAATGGCGTGTGGAATCTAAAACATGGGAGATATAAAGGCAAGATGATCTCTGTTTTTTTGACTGCTGAGACAAATAACATGGTCATGTTGTCACGCGAGCCCCGGGTTAAATGGAACTCATAAGAGACGGTAATTTCCTTGGGTTGTTCCCTAATGTTTCTTTAAAATGACTTTACCATTGCAATTGTTCTTTATTACTCTATAAGCTCTAAAATCATCTTACCTTAGACACAATTGTTAAATATATATTTTTATATAATATGTGAGTAAACATGTTATTATTAATAAATCCAATATATTTAGTTTGGAATTTGGGAATTTGGGAAAACGATTCACAGAAAAGACATAAAAATGCATGTCAATAAAGTTGTGGACTAATTTTCATTCTAATGAGTAAAATATATATTTTACACCTTCACAAAACATGACTTGGTGGCAAAGCATTTGTTGGCAATAAGGTCGAACGTTTCTTTTAGTTGGCCACCATGTTTGCACACATTTTGTCCCATTTCTCTTGCCTCATGCTCTCCAAGTTATTGACGTTTTGAGATTGATGTCTGGTAACTCAAACTTTCAGCTCCCTCCACAGAATTTGTATAGAATTAAGGTCTGGAGATTAGGAGCTAGGCCACTCCAGAACCTTAAGGTGCTTATTCGTTGCCATAGCTGTGTTTTTGGGCTTTTTGTCATGCTTGAAAAACCCATCTACAGTTCATCGTCAATGCCATGGATGAGGAAAGGAGGTTCACACCTGAGATTTGAGAGTACATGTCCCCGTTCATTGTCCCTGTCATGCAGTGCAGTTCTCCTGACCCCTTAGCAGAAAAACACCCAAAGCAGAATGTTTCCAGGTCCATGTTTGACACTTGGTATGGTGCTTTTGGGGTCTTTGGGGCATTCTTTCTCCTCCAAACAAGGCGAGATGACTCTATGCCAAAGAGCTGATCGTTGGACTCATCTGACCAAACTCTGAATAATTCAGGTGATCGGTGGCAAACTTCAGATGGCCTTAACATGTGTTTCTAGAGTAGAGGGACCTTGCGGGCACTGCAGGATTTCAGTCCTTGACGGTGTTGTGTGTTATAGATTGTTTGCTTGGTGAATCTGTTGATATCCTGTGTTGATAGGGGATCAAGACTTGTTTCAACCATTAGGTTTCAAATCAGTTCATAACTTTTTTAAGTTCATAATTTAATTTTTTTAGTTTTTTTGTTTGTTTGTCTCTCACTGTTAAAATAAACCTACGGTTAGAAAAATAAATGGATCATTTCAAATTCAGCAGGGGATCAAATTCCCTTTTCCTTTGCTGTAAATAAAGTTAAAATTTTTTAACAATCCTTAAAATGGTTTCTTATTTTTCTCTGGGGCTAAATATATATACATATATTGCTTTTGACAGTTAGTAAAATAGTCAAAATAGTCAATCTAAAACAAACCCATTTAAACAGTGGAATCCCCTGTCGAAATCCAAAAACGTGCATTGTGTAATAAGTCGATGAATGACTCAAGTGTGTTTTCTTTGCCACACATAATCATTGAGGACACCGCAATAAAAACTAATGCTGTCTAATTATTACCTCCCATCTGTCGCATCACAGTATGTTCAGAGCGGGTGCGAGAAAAGAGCATGCTGGGAACCCATCGAAAATCTAATCATGTGTTTATTTTATATTGCTTATGTAATTCAGTCCTCTTTAATACCATCTCATTTCTCAGTCTATAGAGAAGATACTGATTCAGACGGTATGGATTAACTAGCACATTCTGATTTCATGTGAATAAGACTGATGATAGTGATGAATCTGACGGACACTTTTACCCAAAGCAACTTACAGTGTGAACTAAAAGTTCATTGGGGATACACACAGCACTCAACATTCAATCATTGTGACAACTTTTGAATGGTTTCTGAAACACACATGTTCACTTATGCCGCTTTGTTGGGATCAAAGGCCAGAATTTCTTGAGTCTCCCAAACTAAATATTCCCATGTACTTCTTGACCTCAGTAGAAACGATGCTTTTTGAGTGTTTATCATTCAACTAAAATACATTTTTAAATAATTGGGAGCAAAATAAAACAGAGGTTCAAGCCAAATTTTCATATTAACCATTTCATCCGTTTTACAAATGAAGCAAATTTAATTTATACCTACAGTGCACTGTGACTACCTACAAGTGTCTTTCAAATGCATAGAAATGCAATGTTTTTAAAATAAAAACTTAACAAATATTATTTTAAATTAAAGTGATAAAGTTCATATTCTTATCTTTATTTCACTTGATGTGTAAGCCCTGTAAATGATTTGTGAAGTTGAAGCAAGTGAAGCGAGTGATCTTCTTTTACAGAAATCAGATGCCGTGGACTACAGCACCTTGTATTCATCTAGTTACTTCCGTGACATTATAACTCCCCTTTACAGAAGAAACTGGATTCTCATGATGTCGCCTCGTCACCGGTGGTGATGAAGTAGCTGAAAGCCGATTATTTGAGCAATAAGAGTAGACTCAACTGTTTGACTAATCAGATAAAACTGGGAGGAGGGCCTTAAAGAGTTAGGAACTTAATGGGAGTGTTTTTCAGACATAAAGTAAGACGCAGAACAACAAGGTAAATATTAAAAGTAATAATGCATTCTTTGAACATTTAATAGCATTTGAGTATAGAACTCAATTAATGAAATTATTTATAGGTTAATCACTATCTGAGCTACACTTTAAGATACACGAACTGTTCATTCATATGAGAAAGTAAAAAGCAGGCTTCCGTAAATGAAGTATTCTGATATACAGGTGGTAATTATTCAGAAAGAAAGGAGAAAAATGAGCAAGTCTGGGCAAGCTGAACGGTTCAAATGCATGACATCATACTTTTATTAATGTCTTCATACTGGTAAAACATCTTTAGATGAGACGCACACATCTTTCATTTAACAACATTCTTTTCCCTTTATAATGGTAATAAGAAAATAAATGAACTAGGCTTTTTATCATTTTTAGCATACAGTCCTATTAAGAGAGAATTTTAGGAGATAAAACATGAAGGAAAATACAAAAGAGCCTTGGACCTGACGACACTGTTGGAAACTTGATTTTTCATTTTCTAAAAAAATTGGTGTGTTGCTTGCCTATGAGAAACTGTCACTTAGTTACCACAGCATTGCTGAGCAGATGCAACTCAAAGAGTGACTGTGTTCTCCAGATTTTGGTTTGGGTTCCTCCTATAAATCCTATAGTCAGTTATTACACAACAATATTAATTGTTATCAAGAGGGAACAAATTGTAACATTCCTGTAGCTCAGCTTGTAACACTAAGGTGATGAGTTTGAATCCCAGAAAATGCACTGATGACTGATATAATGTAAGATAATAAATACATTAATAAATACCAAAAGTACATTGGTTTGAAGAGCTCAACAAAAATTATAAATATTACTGGAATAGTTCACCTAAAATAAAAATTCTGATATCATTTATGCAACCTCATGTGATGTGTGACTTTCTTTCTTCTTTAGAACCCTAAAGAAGATATTTTGAGGAAAGTTGGTAATCAAACAGTGACATCACCTTTTTACTGCTACTGTATGTATACAAAACCAATGCAATGGATGTTAGTTCTTAACTTTCTAGATATAATATTGTTAACATTAAGATATCTTGTTTTATGATCTGCAGAAGACTCTGCAATCAGATTTAAAAAGGACAACATTTTCATTTTTAGATAAACTATTACTTTAAGATGTTAATTTAATCAATCATACTGAACTTTTTAAATTAGGATATATAACAAAACCAATTTCTTAGTTTATTTTGATTGCCACATTTCCCTTCCTGCTCTACGGTGAATCTAAACACTTGGAAAAAACTTTGTAGTTCATTTCAAACTGTAAGATTAATTCTCTAAACCTCATTAATGCGACATGGACGATTTAAACAAGATATTAAAAACGGCTACCTAATTATCTATCTGTCACAACTTGTAATAACTTTCAAGAATGTATCTTCAAAAGTTAATTCATAGTGAGATGGCGTAAAACAGCCAAAACACAAAACCTACAAAAAGATTGACAATTCTGGATGTACATTTACATTTTTGTGGAATGTAAACATGTGTATGTGGAAATTGGCTAAAAAGATTATAAAAATAATTTAAAAGAGTTTAAGAGCCAGAAACTCATGGATCACAATGTGACATGCTACACCCAATGGAATCTTAATATGTGAAACAAGCATCTTTAAAACATGCATATGGGGAAATCATAAAACACAAAGTCTGTCTTGACCATTGTTGTTTAATCCTGCAAAAGGGTCCATATCATTTTCTTTTCTTTTTTGTAGGACAAGAACTTTATGGTCAGCATATAAGCCCGGGCACACTCACCTAACAGGACTTTCCCACGCCTCTAGAGCGGGGGAAGATGGTGTCCGAAACGAATTGATCTTTGGCCCTGTCCAACGCATCCAGCACTGATCACCTGAAAACAGGAAACAGGTGGCATCAAGGGTTATGTCTCTGCTCTCGTTCACACCCTCCCGGTGAGGATCTTTTTAACACACACACACTTACACTCACACACACAAACACACTCTCTCTGCCAGGATTCCTGACGACTTTTACGAGAGGCCCTGGAGTTCGAGGTAAACACATGGTGACGAAAGCAAACACATGCTCTCACAATCAGTCAATGGGAGAAAAACAACAAACAACATGAAGTTGGGTTGGAATTTGGGGCTGTTGTCTTTATAGACACCATATAGGGTGCCTGCACGGGTAAGTTTTATAACAAAAAGCAAGGGTTTTATTAAGAAAACAGATATTTATCATATAAAATTATGCAAATTAGCCTGTTAAGTGTCTTCAGAATTGCCCTTAAAACAACAACAACAACAACAACTGTTTTTATATAAAAATTATTCAAAAGAACATGGAATTAATTAAACAAACTGGTAACAGTTTTTGCATATACACATTTTTCATAACATGAAACCTAAAAGTTTGATTTTGATAAATTATTTTAATATTTTCCACTGTACTCTATTTAATGTTTTTAAAAGATTTCATAGATTTAATGTATAGTTTTTATGTATTTTTATATTTTAGTATTAGTATATTTTTTTATTCATAGCAATGTATTTTTATTTCTGTTTTTTCATTTTTTTACATGTACATTTTTTTTAAATAATTTTAGTTCCTTAACTTATATGTCCTTTAGTTCATTTTTCAGGCAATATTTATTTTCATTCCAAGTTTTGCAAATAACATTCGGACCAATGATTTATTGAAGTTTTGAGACTACATTTTCACTCCCAATTCTATGTCTTTGTTAGTAAAAGTAGCACTACAATATAATAATATAGAAAAAAATTCTAGTGTAAAATGTTTTATATTGATTCTCTACATTAATGTCCAGTTTATTCATTTATGAGAAATATCATCCAAAGCATATAACCGTGCATTCAAGTGACAATATATACGTTTTATCTGTATGTGTAACTCTGGGATACAAACACTTATGCAATGCTTGACCAATTGATCGGCAAGAATACTACACAAGTGCAGGTTTTCTATATTTAATAATTTCGACTCAATCATTTCCCAACCACATGAAGCCACCGAGCAATGCTCACAAGGCACATTGTGTGAGGGCTCTCATTCAAGTCCACAGGGTGCAATGAAAAAACGAATTAAAGTAGGTGTAGGTGATGTAGCCCGAGGTTTTGTGGTATCTGGGAGGAGAATCTTTAGAGAGAAGATGCTTTCAAGAAAAGATACTAGAACATGGTCAGGTATGTCGTAAGCAGGATCCTAGTCATCTTTTTAGAGATCAGATAAGCAGTTTATGGTTGCCTTTAGTTTTCCTTAAAATCTGGTGAGGGATGTCAATCAAATGACCTTGACAAAACATAAATAGCCTTATTTCCATCAGACTCTGTGGACAGACATTTAGAACACTATTAACACATAAACAATAATACAGAGAATACAAATATCTGTGGAGTAAATGTGTGTGTTACTATCATTACAAAGCCTGTAAAACAACCCATAAAACCAGTTACTGTCTCAAAAGATTACATTCAGAGAAAGCACTAGATAGGTAACACCAATAATGTCATCTAGTAAGCGTTCAGCGCATGAAGAGAGAGCATGGCGAACCAATTACGCTGGCCCTGAAGAGTCTGTGACAGACAACGCATCGAAGCGTGACATAATCAATTATAGTTAGCATAGAAACGCAGATATAAACCAGATCGGGAGGGAAGATATATTTGTCATGCATGACACATTTGCAGTGAATCTTTAGACATGGTATGTAACTTGCATTAGCGGTTCATGACATAATCCGTCATTTTCATATAGTAGATTTTCACAAAACAAATGACATTAGTAGTTATATATAGACATACGAGATATATAGTTGAGGTGTAGTTGATGGTATAGTATAGGGACGCAATACATTCAAATACCACCGTTGCTGGAAATATCAGTTGTTTTCAACACAATGTTAAGTCAAGAAGAGCCAGAAAATGTATTTGATCCAACAACTAGGAACATGCCAGCATTTTGTGTTGAACTTAGGGCTGCTCTGATAAGAACTTTTGCGATACAGAATAGCGATTTGTCATGTCGATCGGTGGATTCTGATGTTTTCAAGTTTATATAACTGATATGTAAGCTCTCAGACTACTGGTGACTTTTTTTCAGAAATAAAGTAATACGATAATACGATAGATGTTGCCTTCGAAATGGTTTCATTCTTTTGTTAGTAATCATGTAACATATGTAATGTGATGGTTTTAACTAAGTAAATATTTACAAAAAAAGAATCATCATGTACATCCTCATGCGTTGGCATCCTCAACTGAGTTCGGTTGTAAGATCAGCCAAATATAAAGAGTCCTGATCGATTCATAAAATGTCATTATCGGCCAATACCGATCTCCGGCCGATCATCCCAAATTCTGCATCTTGGATTAAAGCATCTTGGATGTTATGTTTAAAAATTCACATAGGTTAATGTATGGTAAGTAAATGAGAGTGAGACAAGATGAACAAATAATACACGCATCAAGGTTTCAGGGACAGAACTGAGAATGTTTTTTAAACCAAATAGTTTTGGTTCTTGTACCCTCAAATTTATTTCAATAATTCTCAACAATAAGTTGATCAATCAGACCCTTAAACATCCTGAATGAGGTCTGTTGGGTTTGGGGTGTGTGAGGTCTGCGGTGTGTGGGGGGTGTTCAGGCTTGGCTGGTAAAACACAGTAGCAGGTGAGCTGGGACGGTGTGGCGAGGCCGACCCAGGCCTGAGTGATATCCCAGAGTGCACTGTAAATCTCCGCCTGCCGTTTTACAGCTGCACCCAGGCGGCTCGCCGCTAAATCATCGGCTATGGAGCGATGACGGCAAGAATGACTGTTTTCATAACCTCGCTCGCCTGTCAGTGATGCGAACACACATACCATGTACGCACGCACCTCTCTCTCTCTTTTTGCAGTAAACACTTTTCTTCTGAAGACATTTTGCATATACTGTAAAAAGTCACACTTTATTTAACAGTCAACATTGACCAGATCTGGTCCTGATTACCAGTAGTTGGATGAATATACTGTATATAATGTGAAATAAAAAATACAATGGCAACATCTTGTAATTTCTGTCTTTGAACGGTTTAGACATGAAAGATAAACATGGAAGTACCATGGTAATAAATGTGGCAATCATTCAGGACCATGGTATATATAAAGGTGCCAGAAAATTAGTATCTAATACAAGAAGGTTACCATGGTACCGCCAATTCCTGTAAGTTTCTGTCTGTTCTCAAACGCTAAATCTGTCAAAGGATACAGAAGATGGTCTGGTCTAGATATTTTGTACACCTTAAAAGGGAACATAATACCACGGTCTTGTCATGGAAACATGGGAGTCTGAATCTAAAGATTCAAGTCCAGTCCCATTGATACCGCTCCTTAACCGTAGATGATAGAATTAAGAAGTTCCAACAACCCCTTTATTCAGTGTTGGCTAATAGGATTGTATTATTATTTTTATATATGATTGTATTATTTATTAAAATATTATCAGTAGTTTTGTTGTTATATGTTATTATATTAAGAGTTTGTTTGCAAAAACAGACAACTCATATTTTTATTTGCGCATTCTAATAAATAGCAATTAAACTATATCTCGTTTTTTATGAGGAAATTATGTAAAATAAAGTAAAACACAAAAAAAACATAACAACATAAGAAAAACATGACTACTTAAAGGAAGTAAACCCTTTTGAAAATAAAATCTTATTAAACCCCATACACTAACAAGCTTCTGAGAGTATCGCTCATATCAGTGTTGAGGAATTCAGATTGATTCTACATTAAGGATGGTTCCTCATGGCTGCCATGTTGAGATGGCACATGGTCAGCCAAATTTGATTTAATTTGAGCTGCGGACAAAAATAATCAGTAATAATCAGCAGCTTAATTATTCTGGGCCTGCTGTAAAACCAGCTTAAACCAGCATGGACCAGTCAGTAGAGACCAGCCAGAACCAATGAAGTTGCTGGATCAGAGGAAAGATTCAGGAGTTCTGTGTTTGACTCTCAGGGATCAGACATACTGATGATATGTGTAGTTTACATGCATTACAATTCAGTATCATTATACATTATCCGTTTAATCCCGCAACCGTTCCCTCCTGGTCTTTCGGTCACCTGGAAATGCTCTCCTGATCCGCTGTTTGCCGGAGCAGCAGGAATGACCATTATCCACCACGGATCACAAAGAAAGCCTGGCAAACACCGGAAACCGTCAGAGAGAGTTAGAAAGAGAAAAGAGGAGAGAGAAACTGGGGGTCACACATCTCTGACACGCATTCATCCGATGGGTCGTTTCAACCCCGAAAAACAAAAACACACGAAAAAGCAAATAAAATCACAACTGGAAAACTACAGGAAAGAAAACAATAATCCAACCAGAGGGGAAAGAACAATTTAACCCTCTCTCTCTCTCTCTCTCTCTCTCTCTCTCTCTCTCTCTCTCTCTCTCTCTCTCACTGATACTTGATAGATATCACATGAAACTCAAGCGCTCTCTCCTTAATTCTCTCTCTCCCCTTCTCGCTCTGAACTACGTGATAAATGTTTAATTAGGAGACTAATTGTGTGTATAATTAACAGTCATCAATCTCATAACATCAGAGAATAATCAGCAGCAAATGCTATCTGGTGAACTCGCACACACAAACATGCATATGCTAATTATATGCTTTACATATTTCATGTTATTTAAATACCTATTAACAATATTGCACGTAACATGGAATAAAACACTGCATTTTATTTTTTTAATCATAATGTGATGTTTGTTCAAGCATAACTCAGGGTGTTGCAATGTTCTTCTGAGATCATTTTTAGGGAGATGGTTTGGGGTTGTAGGGATGCTCTCAATAGTTGCCTTCTGATTTAGTGAAAAAAGCAAACATTTTGCCAGTTGTCAAGTGGCCTGCGTGTCAACATCCAATGTTCAGGTCTCGGTTCTATTCTTTCCTCCTATCTTGTTCTTTCCTAACTCCTGGTTCCCTCTTTGGGATTTTCTGTTTTATCTGTTAAATGTAAAAAAGATACAAAGACCAGTGAATACAACAAATAGATGAAATATAATTGCCCTCCTCCAAAGTCTTCATGTTATTGTGGACACCACACTGAAGTTGCAGGAATTACTCAATTTAATCAAGTACATCGGATCCATATAATTAAGTTATGCTTTTTTTTTATAAATTTCACCTGATAAAAGTAAAATACTTAATTTTGTGAAACCAATCTACATGATTAAAATAAATATTTCAAAAAGTCCTTTAACCAGTCCAGAAATCAGGAATAATAAATGTAAAGCACATCGTATGAGTTAACCAGACAATTATCACAAAGACGTATGTTTTATTATATTTATGTATAATATTTAGTTACTTTGGTTTTTATTTATTTACATTTGTTTGATTTCTTTAATTAAATTTCAATAATTTTATTGGATTCATTGGATCAGCTTGTTTTACCAATTGCTATGTAGATCACATGTAAATGTTATCCCAGCAAACAAATTTGAAATACAAACCACATACGTTCTTGTGACTAGGTGGTTTCATATGGTTCATATGGTCTTCTATTCTGGCATCAATATAATTGCAAAAATCACACTTCATTTGGTAAAATCATCACATGAATATAATGTTGTGCAATTTTTTAGCATAATTGCTTTGAAGATTAAGGCTATGAATAAATCTTTTAATAGCTTTATCATAGACACGATTTTAAAACACATCATTTTCTACGTGTTTATTTCCCATACTTGACAGGGATGTTGTCTCGATGCATGCGAGCAAAGTGAGGATCACACAGGCTCTGAATTTTGCGCTTCAATCTCACAACCAGCTGTCACAAATTTACACGTCTTACACTGTCAAATGCGATAGCAGAGTGACATCCTTAAATTATACCCTAGAAACCACAGCCACGCACGTGTGTGTGACTGATGAAAAAAATCTACAGTTATGTGTGATGGTCGAGTTACTATGAAGAGTTGAATCTGAAAATGTCGGATTATGTATAAGTTTGCTTCTGGTTATGTGTGCTTGTCTTTAGCTGGATCTGTCCAGTATGAGTACTTACATACTCATAAAAATATAGACAAGGGATGCTCCTTACAATCGGCTGATAGAACTATATCGGCCGATCTATCGGTTCTCATATGTTACATTATTACTGTTAAAATGTAACAAAAACATAAAGATATTACGAAGTATACATCTATTAAAAAAAGGGTTAACAGTGAGAGCTTACATTTTGGTTAAATAAACTTCATCGTCTGATCACCGATAAGATCGTATTCTTATTTTTGTGTAACTGCAATTGACAGAAGGCCACTCACGAAAATATGTGATGATGACATGACATAACATAACCACTTGTCAACCAAAATCAGAAGTATTATGGATTCCAAAATTGTTGGATAGAACAGACCCCCTATGAAACACTTCCAAACACAGCTGTCAAATAATACATCATTTTCTTTTAATGTACCAAAAGCATCTTACACCCGAAACATTCCGTACAGTGTCTGCATTGAACCAGCTCAAAAACACACTTCCACTTTGTGGAAAGATTAAATGATATTTGTGGAGTGTTTATGTGGATCATGTAAACAACTCCACCCTCCGATGTCCCGGCAGCTCGTTCTCTTTCTCTCTTTCTCTCTTTCTGCCTCTGTCAGATTGACATATTGGGTTAATAAGTGCCTCTCCCTAGCCTGAGCAAACTAATTAAATATTAATCCTGAGGCAGGGGTCAGAGAAAACTAACAAACAGCCGCCTGGATCCACACAGACGTGAGACACATACACACACGTATATATCTGTAATATCAGAGGCGCATTCGCCTTCTAATTAATTTTCTCAGATGGTGGAGCTTGGCTGGCCTATAAAGTGCACTCATATGTTTATGAATACACATAAAGCAGCCATAATCTGTCATACAGACGTAAACGCAAATACTCGTGAGATCATACTAAAGCTTGTTCGAAACAATCGCACAGACAAAGACAACCCGCAGCCGTCAATCATTTTGACTTGGGTATATTGATTTTATTAAACTAACCTGAATGAAGGTTTATATTGCAAAGAATTATTATTAATATATGTTCATCATGCAAGTAATTAGTAATATAGAAGTAATAAGGTTAACACATCATGACTTCCAGACATAATGAGAACAACAATATTACTTTGTAAAACAATGGGTATAAGATGAATATTTTATACAAAATATTTTACTTTAAAGAGCTATAGACCAGACTTCGAGAAGTAAACAATGATTCAAAATAACTTACAGTTTCCATTTCTTTTAAAACATTTTTTTAATAACTCTGATATTACATATATAATTTAATCTTAAATATATATATATATATATATTTAACATCCTGATTCAGTCATTTATGTTTGTGGTATTTTGTTAAAACGTTGGAGAAGCGTTTACATTTTCCTAAGAAGTCTAGTATATCTGTATATACCTTAAAAGCTACCAAAAAGCAAGGGATGCTCTGATCAGGATTTTTTCTAATGATAGCGAGTATTGATTTTTTGTCATGTGATCGGTCTATACCGATTCTGATCCTTCAAGTTTATATAACTAATATGTAAGTTCTCTGATCATCGTTAACCTTTTTGAGACAAAGTAATACCATAGATGTTGCCTCTCTTATATTTTTATATTTTTGTTTTCCGTAAATATGTAATGAATGTTATGCAACTGTTGTTTTAACAGCGTACTCAATGATAACAAAATGTATTCATTATACAGTGAACATTTCAATATCCCTTTACAATGGGATCAGAGCGGCAAAACCTTTACACCCTTACTCATCCTGCACGTCCTTACGCTTTGACGCCATCAATTGAGATCGGTTCATATGATCGGCCAAATTTAGCGAGTACCGATAGAGTCATACAATGTTATAATCGGCCGATAATGATCTCCGGACCATCGATCAGAGGATCCCTACAAAACACATATCAATTGGAATAATCCAAATGATTTCAATGTCTGAATTATGTATTTTAACAAAATTGAATTAAAAACAAATAATACGTCTAAATGTGGCAATACTGACGACTTTAAATCTCATTGGTCCTTAAGTGAGATCGTAAGATACTGAGGTGTCATCACATTTGTTCTGGTTTTTAGTTAAGTTATATATACTTGCAAAACGTCCATGTAGGGTTGTAACAGTATGACATTTTCACGTTAGGATAACAGTCTCGGAAAACATCACGATTTGATGATTTCACAGATCACAGCACTTATAACATATTATTTGTGTTTTTTCCTATGGCTGAACAAAAATTTATTACAAGAAAAAAAACTGTACAATATTGGAATGTGAACAGGGGGACACAAATATAACAAATATATGCCATAGAAATAATGATGAAATAAATTGTGCAACTATAGCTATTGTATTATTAAAGTAAACTTTTGATTGGTTGAAATAAAGCATTTAAAAGTGTGTTTATTTTCTTTTAAGAATTGCTCCGGAGATTTTTCTGTGTTTATGCAGATGCTAATAATTTCTATACGATGCTAGACAAAAGGCTCTACTCATTTACAAAAAAACAACCGATTATTATTTGATTACTATTATTTAATATGCTATCTGCTGTATTCCGTAAATTTTGTGTTCATCACCAAAATCATACAGATCAACAGGACTGCATGATGAAAATGATACTGCAATATATAATACAAAACAGTGTGTGAAGAAAGAGTCCAAGCATGCAAAGTATTTTGCATATGTGCAGGTGAGGTTCTCCGTCTGGTTTATCTATTTATTAAATACAGTAAGGAAGCAAATTTTTACGATACTATAACTGTGCACGGCATTATCGCCGGACACTATCCAACAGGTATACCATACAAACCTATAGGTGCATGCAAGAAAACTATTAATATTTTCACGCAGTTTGTATATGGTTATTAGATTTTCAAACACTGATATTATAGACTTAACATAAGCAATGTTGGTTTAAAGCTGGTCTAAATGAACTTCTTGTTTTTTGAACACAATAAAGCAAATATTATTTTAAACTGAATCAAAATGCTAAATAAATATCTTTGAGGTTTAATACAAAAAAAATACAAATTAAATTGAACGTACTTGTTGAAAGTTCTGGACCAGTGTTTACACCTTGCAAAGTGGTCAATAGCAGCATATGAATATGCATATATTTAAAATTATTTGAAAACAAAAGTGAGCCTATCAACATGGAAAATTGTGACAACAATACAAAACTTTGAAGCAATTTTCAAAAATGTATGCTGTAAGCATCCCAATAAGAGCATAAGAACCTTATTTTAACACAGTAAGTGTTGACAACTAAACCCATGGTACATATATGCAAAGTTCAGTTCTCGCTGACATATGTATAAGGAGAGCGAACATCTCCAACAGCACCTTTAATTGCTGTCAGTCTGACCGCGCAGCCATTTATACGAACTACGAAGATCTTATATGCTAATGGGGTTTGACTCAAACAATTACAATAAGTAAATGTGTGACTGAGAATGACGAAAAGGGAGGAAGGGCTGCCGAGAGTTCAAATGTGGGAAGTGTCGCTCCCCGCGGACTGGGAATTATGGCATAATGATAAGTTTCTCATCTCCCCAGCCATCAGAATGGATTTATACCTTCACTTACTCACGTCTTCATGAAGTCATCTGCTCACACTTCCTGTATATCATGAGCAGGGTGTTTGAGAAGTTCCTCATATGGTTTTATAATTATCTACTTAACAGGATCTATTATGACAGTGCTACAATGGGGAATCATCTTTTACAACCTGCCATCTGTGCGTGAGTGTGCAACAACCATTGGATCATTTGCCAATGTCAGCGTAAAATGATGTGAAAAAAAGAATTAGGATTTAATCTGTAATCCGGGGTCATAAAGATTAACCAAATGTTATATCTGGATGCACCTCATGAGGAAATGTCCGGAGGCCAGAATGTACGAAGTGTGCATTTGAGGATCTAAAATGTAGATTATTTAATATATTTACAACCGTATAAATGAATTATTTATGAATCAAATCAAAAATGGGCCGACTAACCAAGACTCAACATCTTCTGCCACATCTTTGTTTCTTCCTGTTCGCACCTACCATGCGATACTTATTAACCTCTGCAAATGCGCATGGCTTCAGTCTCCCTCGCACATTCCTCCCAGTCCGTATTTCACACGCTTTCCTCTCGCATTTGATAAGACTCCTGGGAACCTCTTCTTTTCAAAGGAAAGAGCTACTATTTATTTGACCTGTGACCTTTGGCAGAGAGCGCCGGACCCTTAACACTCTTAACAAGATTATCAGAGGCTCCTGCGCACGAGCGTGTTTGTGTACAATCTTCGATGATTTAACGAAAAACAATCAACCCTATGGCACTGATCTGTCTACACGCTCTCCTAGTTTGTATCACAAACATACTTCTGAGATCCAAACGATTATTTTTAGTTTTAGTATTATTGCCAGTGTCGTGTAATTGATGTTACCCTATGCGACAAATTAATCTTGCTTATGAATTGAATGTCTTCCTTTTTTTAATATGCTTATATGCAATATGTGTTATGTACAGGTGCTGTGTTATGTACATCAATGTGTTGTAAGAATTGTAAAAAGCGCCTTATTAATACAAGTTGACTTGAGTTATACGCTCCGACAGATGCGTTCACTCCCACATTGAAAGAGATACATTTTCCAACGGCTGCCATTGAAAAACACCCTCTCGTATAATTAAAACCAATTCATGTCAATTAGTTCCACATGGAATGCAAATTAAAAGAGCATAATTAATCAGAGCTCTTCGTTAAAGGGGGGGTGGAGTAATTAGCAGGCCTTAATTCCGTCATTTTTAATTGCGTTTTTCTAATTGAAATTGCGTATGCAAGTCTCACGTTCTTGTGGCATTATCTCGGCGACGTGAAGGACTGTGCTGGCGGCACGTTTGATCGAGTGTCTGCGTGTGAGGCATTCAATTTAACCAGTTTCTTTTCTTTCCTATTATACTGCCAGGAAATCATCATCTGTGACATTGATGTCTGCCCTGGAATTTTCAGACGTGTAGGTTTATAGATTTGTTCATTTCAATCGCCAACAAGTGAGTGTTTGAGAAGTGCGTTGGATGCTTAAGTGCACACCTGTAGTTTGCAGCTGTGTGTCGTACAGCTGGTTTTTTGAACATGTGTAATGATGCAACACCTGAGTCTAAATGAAGGAGAAACTGTGAAAGGCAACATGTGTGTGCTGTGTCAATGAGTGATCTTAATACCAAATGCCGTGTGCACTTCATCTATCCATAAAGTGACAGTTCACACATACAAAAAAAGATATATATCGGTGTCGATTCAAATATATTCATAATTTATTCACCATCATGTGATGCAACCCCTGCATATGATTCCTATTTAGAACACAAACAAATTTTGGAAAATGTCCCAGTGGCATTGTGTCCATACACTTTGAGCTAATTTTGTTTGATTAAAACATATTTGAAAGTGTACAATGGTAATGAGTGACCCTATTATAAATATTATACACCGTAACATATCATATTAAAATGTAAGGGTAAATAATACTTTTTTATTATAAGGGAAATGTGCAAAAACCATGATACCCTATCTAAACTACAAAAAGCTTTTTGTAAGTAAAAAACTAACAAATTTACTTTTATAATGCTTAAAGTGTTTCAAGGACAATATTAAGGATATGATATCTACATGGTACTATACATTAACACGAACAATGATATAATATAGTGTTATTTCTGAAACCTTCTTGTACAGTTGTGTAAAGGTTATACTCATTCTCCGAGGCGCTTAGATGAAAAAGAACGCATCACTGTATATGCAAAACAAGTGGTCCAAAATTCTTTTTAACTTCTTAAGTATGGCGAAGACAAATCCAGATGTTATATCTCGACACACTCACACACAGACAAATGTCTCTACTACCGGATATTTTTCACGAGATTTTTGACTCTTGAGCCTGTGATGCCATTCAAAGGTCAAAGGCCGGGTCTCGGGACGGAAGCGACCCGGGTGGGAATGAAGACTGGAGCGTCTCTCATCCCATCAACCGTGCACGCATGCACCCAAACTCACACGACCGCAAAGACCCGAACCTGCCGCCCCCTTGACTTAAGAGACTAATTGTTTTTCGGACGGGGTAACATGAGCGAGGGATGAACCTGAGAGACGGGTAAATCGGAAGGAGAACAGAGGAGGAAGGAGCAAGGAGCCAAGGATGTCAAATAAATTACCCCTCCGCTGGATAATACATTTTCACTTGGTTGGAAAAGCGAGAGGAGAGATATTGTAGGTGATCTGGAAACGCAATAAAGACGGCATAAAAGCCACCAAAACATGTAAACACATAAACGACCAGGCCTTCAGCCACATGAAACACTTTTATACAACTTTTAAGATGCTGTTTGTCCTCACTGTGCATGACCAACTAGACGACGTATAACTTTTCATTAAAGAGTCATGCTGGTTTGCATTTACAGAACATTCGTTTTTTGGCAGGCCTTTCCTCAACCTAGGGTTCTTGTCGGACAATCTTTCAACAAGGTAAATGAGCTTAATTGAACGCTTTACACCATTAAAACTGCCCTGGCAATGAGGATGCCAACCTGTGCGAGCATGTGCCTGCCGTAATGGCTTTTCAGTGTGTATATGAATGCAAACTAGGCTCTTTTAAAAGCCCCCTCTCCCCACAAAACATCCATTAAGACATTTCATTTCACAGCTACAAAACGAGAGGGACTCCAATAAGTAACATATTAGACCACTTTTAGCTGCATGGTCAACCCTGTTATGATGCAGAGAGCGGATCCGCCGTTTTTTCTTTGGACTTCCGCGCAGGTTAAAGAATCATTTATATGCATAAAAACTCGAGCTCTGTCACTAAATAACGGTCCGCTTTAATTAGATTTGAAGGTCAGCGTGTGCTGATTGGAAAGAGCACGTTATATTATCATAAAACTCATGGAAAGTGTCAACATGCGCCGATTTTGCGGACCCTTATGTTTAATTCAATTGAGAGAGCATGCATTAGTGCATGCAAACCTTTCAACACAAACACATAATTGCTCGGTGCAAGAATGATTTGTCAGATAATCTAAAAAACGTATAAATTAGCTACTTTTACGGCAAAAATATCAAAGTACATTTTAGGGTTTTAAAGTATTGTGTGATCCGTAGTTTGTGAACACAAAATTGCAACATTCATATAATAAAGTCAATTTAACAATAATTGCAAACTAGTCACACAATTATTATTTTTACAGATTGCATTATTACTCCAACAGTTCTCTTTATAACATCCTGTTAAATGCATTGAGAAAGATGGCATGTGTGTTTTCAGGAGGGCTAGAGGGTCAAAAGGTGTGTGAAAGTTGACAGCGTGTGCTTTGATCATCACAGGAACAGGAAGAGACGATTTTTCATGGATTACACGATCAAACGGAGCGAAATGTAGTTAATGCACACACACAAACAACAGAACTGTAGTAGCACACACACACACACACCGGAGATTTGCGGGTTCCACTTGGCTGATAGTCTGACAGCCCTGACTGATCAATCACTCTCTCTCTTCCTCCCTTCCCTGAATAAACGAGGAGGAAAAGTTCTGGAGTTTCAGCGAGAACACTTTTACGTATTAACTTTAGTCGCTTCTCTTGCAAACAGGCAGAGCTTTATTATGTAAGATTATTATAAGGTTTTTTAATATTACGATATCTCTACAGGCACGATCCCAGCAGAGATTTATTTTATTACATGTATCCCAATTCTTCACAATGATGATGGAATTTGATATAAAAGGGCCTTAAAGTTCATGTGCCATATGAAATGTATAAAATTATAAAAAATTATGAAAATAACAAACATGCACCGGAAATAAAATAGTTTATCAGATGGGGTTTACATAATAAACCATTGGACCCCAATGCACATTGGCAGTACTATGATATTGAAACTAATATGCTATTATATTTGTGTGGTACTTCCAGAAGTACCATGTATACATAGTAATGTCATTTGACTTTTTATGTAGGTTTATATGGCACCAGCTACACACAACATGCATGTGGTTGTATGTCCCAATACAAGTGTATGTATGTGTGTGTAAATCTGTCCGTGTGTTTTTCCCATTGTGAATTTTAAAGTCTTCTCTCCACAGGAATCTAACAACACCTCCCTGTGCCACACACACACTTTCCTTTTCCCTCTTGAAACGTGTGGTGATCGGCCTCATTTTTATCATGGGTTGAAATGTCTGCTAAAGCCATTGATTTGGCAAATGAGGTCAAATCTGGTTCGCACACAACTGTTGTTTTCTTAAGCAACAAAGTTGTGAGATACCTCTGTGTTTCCCACAAGTGGCTGTTAACTTGTTGGCTGACATGAATCATAAATCTAAAGGTTTGACAGCCTTAATATGAACAAGAACTGCATAATAAACATGTAAATCTTCAGGTTTAAGGTTTATTATTCAGATTTATTTTGATCTGATTATGAAATCATTATTAAAAATGTAATAGCGGAATGTTGGGAGATGCAGTTAATTTAGATGTTACCTCGATTCACACATGAGACAAGTTATCTTACAAAACACATTTATACAGTAATTGTAACTGCACAGACATCAAACTAAATCCAATGTAAAAACTTTCCACGGGGCTTAGAGATTTGAGCAGATTTTTTCTCAAATATACATTAGAAAGACAAGAAGACCTTATGAGAATTCTTGACAAGTAAATCCCAACCCATCTGTCGCTGGATCAAGAGTGAACAAATTTAATTAAATTCGTAACTAGTTTGTAAAATTGTTAAAAAATTGTATTGACTATGTATAATAAATATAGCTTTTTGATAGTGGTCATGATATTTCGGCATGTAAAAAATGATTGTATTGTATATTATTTAGCATTGCATGTTGTTGTCGACTTTATACAACGTGTTGTCTGTTTATTCCTATTGGTTGTGACGCCAGCACATGTGTTGAGTCAACATATCACTGCTTTTAAAACTATTAAGGTTTTGCCTTTTTAATTCCTTTTGTGTTATTAATTTTGTTAAATTTTTTTGTTTTGTTTAATTATGTGTAGGTTTCATTAAACGTTAATGTTGTCAGTTTGATAACTTAAATTTTATTGTTCATGCTTGAAAATAAATCAAAGCTCAAATTATTTCAATGAGTAATCTCTCACGAACACAGTGTGGCATACTTTTTCGAATCTTGATTGTAAAGACTTTTACAATATATTCAAGCTTCTGCCAAAATGGTATGTTTGAAAACATCACTGAATGTTTCTATGCATTACAAACCAAGTTATATATTACTGTGCAATGGCTGCGATTCTGAATTCTTGTTAGATGGCCTTTAAATAAAATGTTGCCCTTTATCCCACTCTGAGATATTACTTACATTCAAGGTAATTTAATATCTTCTATTCCTTATGTACATTAAAGTTTTAACACTTCTGATATGAGAGTAGCTTATATTAGTTTCATCATGTGATTTCCTCGGTTTACTTAATCTATATTTTCACATAGGGGAAATTGCCTGTGGCAAGAAAAAAATATTTTCCTTATTTGAGAATGGTACACCTTTGTTTGCTCTGGGTAAACTGCAGATCAGTTTAGAAATATAGGTTTCTGAACCCTGAAATAAATAAAAAAATTTACCCCAAAAAAAGAAACCATAAATTAAACAATTTAATTATTTATATTTTGTGTTATTAATATTTATCAATAAGATTACCTCTTGTAAAAAAGACATTAAATCTTATATATAATCTAGTGGTGGTTAAAAAATAAAAATAAAAACAGACTAAAATTCTGCATAAGAGAATATGAAATATTTCACAGACAAGATCACGTGTTTCTTTGTGGTAACAACTACAGAATTTTAGTTGTATTATTAAATTCTGTCATAAACTACCCACTCTCAAGTTGTTCCAAACCTGTATAAGTGTGTTTGTTTGGGTGAACACAAGGAATTTGGCAGAATTTTACAGAAGCAACTGATATCTTCATAGCACCATTACAACCAAAGTAGGATACTGAAATTAAACTGTATTCATTTGCGCCCTAGAATTTTGAATTGCCAATATTCTTCCTAATATCCACCAAATATTCTACCGAACAAATAAATGTATGAATACACGTACAATTATTATTTAAGGATTGGACTATGTAAGTGTCAGTAATACATTTTAAAATTTTATATTTTTAACTACATTAAACAATCGCTTTAATCAACCTATATTTATGTCATTTTAAGTTTTGGGTCTTGTTGTTATTCTTATTTTTACATTTAAAAATTATTCTCTAACTCTCAACACTCTGCTTATTGTTTAAAGAGAATTTAATTAGAAGGTCTATGACTTTCACACAAATTTAATAAGTCAACGTTAGTGGACGTCAGCGCCATCCTTTCCTCCACCCCTTTTGTTAACTAATCCCCACTGACGCACCCCTCCCCATCTCCTTCCAAAAAAGAGAAAGTGACTCTCTAAAAAGATCCACCTATGAAGAAATTAAAGCTGGACATGCTATTGAATACAATCTAAAAGATAATGTCACCAAACTGAATGTAAAGACTGTAAATTATTCACATTATTGTTTTGTAGAGTTAGAAAAAAATTGAATGTGGAAAAACACGAACAGAGAAATAGACTTAATAAAAAAATTGTTTTACTACTAAAAGATTTTCCTTTAATGGAGGACACAAGTGAGGTTGGCTACCTGGGGACCACTGGAGATCAGGTGTTTAACCTTCCTCTCTCTCTCTCTCTCTCTCTCTCTCTCTCTCTCTCTCTCTCTCTCTCTCTCTCTCTCTCTCTCTCTCTCTCTCTCTCAATCATTACAAACGCCAGTTTCCTCTGGAATCCCACGAAGCAGTTCAACAACTCAAAACTACCATGCAACAATTACTTAAAGCATTAACTTTAAAGACGCTACAACGTTTATATCCCACCCAAAACCAAACCTCATCCCTTCTAGCTCTCTCTCCCATCCCCCTTAAGAAACACCCGCTGATGTCTCGTGCCCCACCTCTCTCCCTTCATTTCAGTGAAATAGATTTTTCAATTATGCGTAGAGTGGAGGAAACCGTCTCACATCTCAGGGCTTGACCCCATTTGGGTACCGCGTTTTTCTTGGGCAAATTGACACACTTAACTCCTACTCTTACAATAATCGTCCGATATGAAGGCCTCTCATCATGAAAGCAGACAGCCTAACGCTCAGACAATCAATGAGCCGACAAATACAGTAATTGAACATGAACGCATTACACTCGCTCATGTTTAAATGCAGTTTGCGATACTTCACTGTAGATTTACCGCAAATCACTTCCAAATTAGATTTGGAACATCTCTGCCGGGTTCCTTCTCTGGATGAAACAAGATAATCGTTCATTTGTGGGACTCTGGAACAGCTCGTAAATTAGTTATGTGATAATGTATAGAGTCCAAAGCTTAATCAAATATGTAATTCTTTGTAAAGACAATAGGTAACCGCTTATGTGAGCTGCCGTGATTTTACGGTTTCTTGGATGGTTGCCATTTGTCAGATCGTTGCTAGGTGGTTGTTGAAGGGATAGTTGACCACAAAATAATTTTTTTAGAATTTACTTACCATCGTGTCATTTCAAACCTGTAAAACTTTCTTATTTTCTGCAGAATATGGAAGATTTTACATTGAAAACCAGACAACAGAACCCATTTAATTTCAATGTATTGACACAAAACTGGACATATTTATGAACATATGTCCACATTCATATTATTATATGTATCACAAAAGAGCAATATACAGGATTGGGATAACTTGAATGTAAATAATTGTCTATCCATACCTTTAAATCATTGATGGATGGTTATTGCTTAAAACGTAAAACAGGATATCACAAAAAAAATTAAACAGGTTCAGAATAGCTCAATTGTGAATAAATAATGACAAAATGGTTAATATTTGAGTGAACTGTACCTTTACACTTTTATTATATATTAATTGTAATAAGTAAGCTATTTGAAGAATAGGTTGTATAACTTTATCGCATTTAAGATTAAGAGTTGTTTCATCAACTATATAATACTGGCAAAACAGACTTTAAATGTAATCAAATGTAATTTTATCTTTACTGGTTTCTGAAATTATCTACAGGGAATATTCTATGCAGAAGTGTTCCGAAAGTCATGTTTTGGCAACAAAAGAAAGTGTGCGCATTAATCTCCGTTTATATTGTAAACAATTAATATCTGAGCATACAGAAGCAGTGCAAATTACATTTTATTTTCCTATAAATCTTATAAATAAACTTACGTTCATTGATTTTCTTTTTAATTAAATGCATAGTATTAAATGTTTTGAAAAATACATCCATAAAATAATTACCTCTGGATGCTTTTTTAATTTAATGTCAACATGAAATAAACAACAACTTACAATCAAATTCTAACTCGTGACATTGTCATGTGCTTGTGTTGCTAAAAATGTTTTACTCAAATTAAAATGTTTTATTGATGTTACATTATGTGAGCATTTAGCAAACTAATAATACCATTATGCAACTATATTGAATTTTAAAAACGTCATCTACACAATCCCAAACACAAGCACACATAAGCACACACTTAATCTCAATAAAATTAAATAAGAAAAATTTGAATATTTACAACGGGATGAATTTAATTCCTGATCAGTGATTCAAACACTAAGGCAGCTTAGTCTTAGACTGTGTATCAGTCTCACACATTGTGTGTTTATGTGTGTGGGGGGGCTAGAAGGGAATTGATTGCCTCTGGGCATGTTTAACATGTTCTAACAGAGACCAGAGATACAGCATGATGTAAGTTTGATAACAACATATAAACTCACACACAAAGGGTGAAGCGAGCCAGTGGTCAGGCTCTTTCTCCTCTTTCATACACCCCTCCTCTCCGAGCGGGAGCAGGTTGAGACTGGGAGGGTAGTAATTATGGGGGAGTCACGGTTCGCCGCCCACACCCCTCCCATTATCTCCGAGCATGTGTGTGTCTGTTTGTGCTGGGGCAATGTGCTGTAAGCGTGCTGACAGCGGCAGTTGGACATCAGTGGGCATAGTAAAGTGCTTGCACTCGGACATGATGGCTGAAGGCTGGTTTGCGTCCCCTTGTGGTCAGCAAACACTACAAGGCCAAGCGTGTTATACGCTATAAAGGTTTTGTAGGCCCATCAGTTTGGAAAAGCTCACAGTTCTGATGGGGAAATTATTTTCCTTATTTTCCTTACTCGTATTTTAATATAAGAGAGAGAGTATAAGGAATGGTATTTGCACAAGTGATTTAGCTACTTAAGTATCATGATTTAGAAATGATCTGGACATTATTTTATCATAACCCAAAATCATTGATAAAAACAAAAATGTTATTTTAATCAGCAAAGTTAGTTTAGCAAAAAGTTTAAATTCTCAAAACATGCCTGGTTGAAAGAAAATTAAACCAATATTACTGTGAATGATTTACAGTCCAAGTAAAAATGGACAAATGCCTAGTGTTGGGTTAAATACTGACCCTCTTAACTGTTTTTTAAATGAATGGATGTTGGTGTACGCTTTTTTTCCAATTAAAAGTAAATTGTAAAAACTTAATTTAATTATGTAACATCGATTCACTTGATAAAATCAAGTAATTCCAACAACCCATTTTTTTTTTCAGCGTAACTCATCTTAACCACACAATCTTTATATCCTGTTGGTATCTTGACCAAGGCTTGACCAAAGCACAAAAAGAAATAAACTCTAATATTTAAACACAAGCTTGATTTTCTCATACAAGGTCACATAAAAATAACCCAAATCACAAAAACACCAGGCGAACTATTTAAACAGATATTTAGATCAAGAAGTTCTTTATTTTCCACGTTTCACTCCTACCACAGACAAATGACAGAAATAAGGCTTAATTATAGTGGAGCCAGCTATTTTAAAGACATAATGTCAATACGCCTCATTGGCTTCATCCATAAATAATGCACATTTCCATAATTGTGTTAAAGCCAACACGGTGGGATCAAGCCTCCAATGGTTAAGGAAAAAACAGAACAAGGCAGAATTGTAAAAGAGGAAAAAATATGACAGCAACAGGGAGCAAGCCAACAAACAGAGAGAGTTTATCAACTACCCACTGTTGGCTTTGGTCTCACATTTAATGATCATCCAAAGGTGTAAACAATATTGGTGATGGTGTAAGTCTGCATCTGCACAAAGCGATCCAGTTAAGCAAACTCTTTAATACACATCCAATTGTTGCAGTGCAATTAATTCAATCCATAGCATCGTATCCAGTGTGAACTTTCCAAGAAGGCATTTATTTTGCAGAATTTGCTTCAATGGTAATGTTGATTATTTAATTCCATGGTTTTTGGTCTGTGGTCACCGAAGACGAAGGATTAGCAAATGTAATAAAGCAAAATCACTCAGCTATTTTTATTGGATCTTTGTATTTTAATTAAGGACCAAGATGGCCAGAGGTAATCAAACATCCTTAAGCTTGTATTGAATTTATTCAGTCCCTAATCGTGTCATCTCCATGTTAACCTTTGCAATCTTGAGTCATATTTTTTTCTCTGGAGTTTCCTTTGTATTTTTCCATCTTTGGAATTTCACCTCCCATCAGAAACGAAGCTAACCAAAACCGGTTTTGTGCTCCAGGTCTGTTTGTCCAGCTGGATTTGACGTGAACATGCTCGGTTGGCTCCTAATGTGACACACTGTTATTTTAATTCATTTAAGCGGTTTTCCAGCCTCTTTTCCAATTTATGTTAACAAAACACTTCCTTGAATCGAAGTAATAAAAAAATCAATAATCAGTGAAAAATTATATTTAAATTTGCCATCTTGATAGATATAACATATGACCAGATATATATCATAGTAAGATTTACAATCTTACTATGATATAACAAATACATTTAAAAAACATACTACATTTGTTCCTTGAACATTTTTACTGTGTTTTTAAGTAAATCAATTTATACTCAAAAAATTGAGTACATTCAAAATAAAAAATAAAACAAATTCTTAAAAGTTCTGAAATAGAAACATATTCTTTATTACATAAACTTACAAATATTTTCCGCTTTAAAAATCTATTCCATGTTTTGAAAATATTTTGTCAAGTTAAACTTTACCTCTTTAATTTTGTGATATTTACCAAGCCACACAACATATATTTTGAGCAAAAATATGAATCCACAAACCCAATATTATTAAATCACACTTCAGAAACCACTTGATTTCATCTAAATTTCCCAACAATAGGTCAAGCTTTCCCATCCCTGTTATGACATTTGTGTAACACATCTGACACGATCAAACCTCCAACCCAACCGAGGAACTACGAGTACGTCGGCCCATCAGCAATAATATGGTGACAAATAGCATTGTAACGTTAGTATGACAAATGAGTGCTATGGTATAACACACGCAGCTGTCAGCGAGAGTGAAAGCGAGATGGTCTGACAATGCCTGCAGCACTGAATGAGCATATTAGGGGATGTAATTAACCATGGAATGGTGTGGCACGAAACCAGTGATCTTTAGAAGCAAAGGACAGATAGGCAGAGGTTTCATTTGGACGGAAGACAGCGACTAGATGTGGAGACAATAGGACGTGAGAAAAGAGATGGATGAAATGAAACAAAACAAATAAGAGAAAACAAGAGAGATGAGAGAGAGGGAGGGGGAGAGAGAGAAGGGGGGAGGCAGGCACCAGCCAACACTTAATTAGCTGTCATCAGCTCAACACCACAGAGAAAAGAGACTGACTAATAATTAATGATAAAAATGAGAAGGGGAAAGGAAGAGAAATACACAAAAGACATGGAGGGGGTGAAGAAGGGGGGGGGGAGGTGAGAGCGAGGAAGGAGGAACTGATTTGAAACGAGAACTGGCAAAGCCCCGGGGTCATTAAAGTCAATGAGACAAGCGTGCGTGTGAGAAATGAGAGGCTGAGCCTTTAAAATCAAACGGTAGGTAATTGCCTGGCTTAACCTAGCCTGAAGCTCCGGGCTATGTGATGTCATGATGAGAAATGAAGGAGCGCGGCGCAGGCCACCAATCCTGATGTGTTCCAAGCGTGTGACATCATACAAATTATTAATGCCGCAAACACAGGATATTAGTCAGCAAGTGTTAATGTCATAATGAATAAGGACAGCTAAAAAACGCCTTTGTAATGTACTGATTGTAGATGTTTAATAGTAGAATAATCATAATTACCCATTTTCTATAACACAAACGGCGAAACAAGTGATTTACATCTACACTTTGTGAGTTTTAATTTAAATGCAATAATTCGAAATGACAGCTTCTCGCCTGACATCACTATAACCATTATTTCAATTCAATTCATGAACATTATTTGGACTTTGGGTTGTTATAATGGTTGAAAGTCATTTTAATGTAGCGTGACAATCCTATGCTATTTGAACTTTGTACATAAGCCAGAATCATGTGTGTCGTGTGTTTTTATTTTTCTTGTCATAATGTCGTAGTTTAAATTCTGTGAAAATTATTACTCACAAATGCAGTGACATGTTAATTGTTTTGCCGTCTAATTCTTTTAATTAGTCATTGCGCCTTTGCCGTATGCCAAAGGGCATTCAAGGAAAAGCAAGAAATGTTACGCATGAGCGTTTGACTATTCAACAGAGCAAAGAATGAAAGAGCCTCTTTTTGTTCATGTGTGCGTGAGGGAGAATATTGCAAAATCAATGTGTTTGTCTATGGACGCAAGGCTAATTGGAGGTGCGCGGGCCGCACTATGGCACATATGCCACACAGAGAAGTGCTGAGCCAATAACTCAGCAGGAAGTGCTACTGACAGATGAGCAGAGAGAGATAAAGGAGACCAGACGAAAAGAGAATTAAACCCAATAAAGGATGCCCAATATGAAGTGACACATACAGAAATCTTAGGGTTTGAAAAAATTCAGCTCATAGAAGTTGTTCTTCCAGGTATATTATATTTAAAAAATATTTAATACTTTTCATATTAAGTCAAAATGTTTTAATTTCATGTATGTTAATTCTGATGCAGTATATTTCTACTGTATTGTACACTTAAAAGATAGAAAAGACTTACATTTAAATTACATTTATTCAAAAATACATGTAAATTCCTCCCACTGAATTACAAATCATTGAAATAAATATGTTGTGTTTTCTCAAAACAGAAAAAAATATGCAAAACTATATACTTTAATATTTGAAACAAATAGCTATTGAACAATCACATAAAAATACATGGTGGACCAATAAATAAATAAATAAATATGGTTATTATATATAAATGGTTGTTAACCATTAATCATTGACTGACTGCCATTTTACTGGCACAAAACCACAATGACAATTCATAAATTCCACAGAACAAATAGTCATGTACGCGGCAATAAATTATAACACAATTAAAAAAAAATGTGTTAACTATCACTTAAAGAATTAAATTCGGTTGTGGAAATCTTCCATGCAGATGAACCTTACATGGTAAGAATGAAATGTTCACTTCTTTAACTCAGCTCCCTCTGTGTTATTTTGAATTAACTCATCTTTTAACAAATTTAAAGAAGATATCGGCCCCGACAGACTGGCTCAGCTTGACACAGTAAGCTCATCTGTGAGAACAGATGACCTCCCAATTCAAACCGTGGGTAAAAGCACACAGAGTAACAGAACAGGCACAGTAGAGAGTTTCGCTCAACGTTTGGCATCGGGCGTCAGCGGTTCATTTTGGTTGGCGCGTAGCTGACGGGGATATTTCAGTCTGAGGTTTCCCTGCACATCCATCTCTATTTCTCGGCCTCTCTCTTTCAGGCCAGTGTTTATTTTCATTTGGCTTTCCACTATGCAATATGGAAATCAGACAAAACTAGCAGCGATGGAAACCCACAATTTGTGATGTATGTGTTTTTAGAAGAGCGTAGGCGTTGGGACTTACAACAGTAATGTCCGTGTTTCTTCCAGAAGATTTGATGGCGACCACACTTAGTGTCAGGAGTCCAACAGAAGGAGCTTATACTTTTTTGCACACTTTATATTAATGCAAAGAAGATAATCTCTTTAATAAGATGGTCCGAACATAATGATGCTTTTGTCTCGCCTAATGATCATGATTCCCTTCAAACACACCTCAAGACATTACACCGTGCTATGGGACCTCTGTGCTGCTACCATGGAAGCCATGTGTGGTAACATCATTACCCATGGGCCTTTGGGTCACAGGTTTGGCCAAAGGGATTAAGTGTGAACAATCTCAGCAAACAACTAACACACAAGGTCAAAACAAAAGGCAAGTAGGAATAAACACAAACGTTAGTATTTGCTTATATATATGCATATATCATTTATCTAGGACATATTTATGTGTACAGTATTTGTGTTGTCTGTATGCCACTGCATTAACTCAAGTTAAAAACCCAAGAACAAAGATTTAGAAATCATCATCGCAACAAGGTAATATACATCCCGTATGAAAAAATTAGACAAGTTTTCATGTGTTTGTCAAACATTTTCTCTGCCACTGTTTTATCTGGCTGTGCGGGTGAATATGAATTTTCATAAAAATCATCCCGAAGAGCCATAAATTAGTGGCGAGGTGGATCAAGGGAATTTCCTTGGAGAAATTGTAATCGTAAAAACATTTACAGATATATCCCTGTGCTGTTATAAGAGCCTGTAAGATTTGTTGCTGTTTGTATCCAGGCACCCGAATACACAGGTGAAAACACTGTCATTAGTCTAAAGGGTTTTATTAGTCTCAGAGCGCCACTTTGGAACTAAAATCCTCTCTGTGGATCAGTGCTGTATTTTAAACCACACTTAATTGCTTAATACCTGAGCAAAGAAATTATTCAAATTGCCAATGTTTTCTTTGCGCATCACTTACGGCCCTTAGAGTATTTGTCACCACTTCGAGAGAACTTTTCATGATGGATTGCATTCTGTAATAGTTAATTTGCAGATTATACAATTAAATTTTTTTACTTAAAAACATTGTACGTACCCGTGTACACACTGTATCTAAATTTGCAAACCTCAAGTCAATTTTACAACAAATAGTCGGAAATTATGTGCTCCTCAAAGTCAAAAGCACTTGTATTATGGTAATGTTAAAGTAGAGAACCAACTGGAAAGATGAATAACGTTAACAAAGTTTTAACAAAAAAAGACCACAATTGGTTCTTTTATGTCTTGTGTCTTAAGTGTGCAAATATATTGCAGAGGCGTTTATTAAACCATGGCGAACTTTTATAATGGATGGATTTTGTCGCACATGCTACAAAAAAACATGAAAAACACATTAAGAGCGTAGCGCTGCAGTTAAACATCATTGTTGCGAACGGTCGAAATAAAAAACTGTATCTTGAAATAAAAACAGTAAAAACAGTACAGTATGCTTTTATATTTACTATAGAATCTTGTACTTTAATGCAATGAAATAACCAATATTTCTATTTTAAAGTAAAAAATGGAAAAGGGACAAATAGTCATCCAAATTTATGCCAGAATTGCCTTTCGTCAGTTACATGTTATTAATGTAATTATTTATTTAATAACCAATATTTCATATTTTTACTACACCTGTTGGGCCTGTCTTACAAAACTGTACACCTATGCAGAACCACTGCTATATGCAAAAGAAAGTTCAAGTTATAGTTCACCCAACAATAACAATGCTGTTATCATTCATTCATCTTTTGTTGTTCCAAATATGAAAACATGTCTTTGTTCTGATGAACACAGAGGAAGATATTCAGAAGAATGCTTGGAACAGTAACAGTTCCCATTGACTAATTACTACATTTTTTTTGATCTGATAAACACAAAATAAGATATTTTTTGGAGAATGTAGACCATCAAAATGTTCAGGGTTCTTCCACTACCATTTCAAAGTTTACTACTATGGTAGTCAATGGGCTCAAAGAACTTTTACTGTTACAAGCATTCGTGCATTTTCTGTGTTCAACCAAACTATCACATTTTTACAGGATCGGAACATAAAGAGAGTGAGTAATTCATCACAGAATTTTAATTATCCCTTTAACATGAAGCCTTCTATAAGAAGATAAAATGACTGCATTTTAGTATAAAACAATGACTAGGTGTACGGGTGAAGAAAGCAAGTCATATCCATCTGGGATAACTAAATAATGAGATAATTTAGGGGTGTAGTTTTAGTATGTCTGTCAATTTTTCTACTATGTATGTCAAAGCTAATATATAAAAGGTTAATTCTAAGAAAACATCGGCAGCATTTGTTTGCAGATGCCACATTCAGTTTGATATTTAGTAATCTCATGCAAGGAAAATCATACTTCAAGTGCAAGTGTCCAAATGCATTTGGGGCCTCATAATTTCATTCCTTTCATATTTGGGGTCTAAAACCCCTTTACGATGTAACTGAATCTGCTTTTTTTTTTATATCAAATTACACCTAAGGTTCTGACATGAATAAAGGCTTTCTGAAGATTTGGCGTGTAAACCATTGGAAATTAGATAATCTGAGTTAAATGTGATACACTCGGATGCCAGATACTCATCGTTGCTTTTGACACAAGGTGCTAAATATTCATCACCTCATTATTACAACTATATGCACATAGCAAGGAGCAACAAAAGAAAAAAAATAAGGATCACACATCAGATCAATGACCATCAAAGTGGGAATTTCCAAAGCCATCACGACATTTGCTGGATGAGGGAGACAGACAGAGATGTTGATTCAGTGTATGTCTGATTTAATTGCTGCCATATGCAGCTTTAACAGGAGCATCTCTCCACTAATGAGACCCAAGAGGGAGAAGGGTTAATTACTACAGCTGCAGAGAGAGAGAGAGAGAGAGAGAGAGAGAGAGAGAGAGAGAGAGAAAGAGAGAGAGAGGGAGAGAGAGAGAGAGAGAGAGAGAGAGAGAGAGAGAGAGAGAGAGAGAGAGAGAGAGAGAGATGGAGACTCCCTCGAGTCGTCATGTCTCTCTGAAGGAGATGTTTAATGAAGTGCTAAACAGGCAGAACAGTCCGAACACACACACTTTATTCATTATTTGTTTTCTTTTGATCTGATGTCTTTCACAGAAACCCTGTATCAGATGTTTGTTCCATTACTGTCTGTTTGCAAAAGCTGAGGACACATTGAATTATATTGATAAGAGCTTGTGAATGATACTGTTACTGACAGGTTATTGTGACGGATGCATTGAAAATATGTTCAGGAATATTGATAATGATCAGGAAATGAATAACTGTGGTTTTAATACTACGCACATGATAGTATCATACGTCATTTTTATTGACATAATACCAACTTTCTTCACAAGTTAGTAGCACCAGTTAAAACTTAAGCGCGACCACCTAACAATTAATAATGCAATGGCTTTCTGAATACTTGAATTAAAAATAGCAACAATTTTACCATTTAATAAACCTAATCATAAACACCATAAACATATTGTAGGCTTCAATTAGATATATGAGAGGAATGGTGTCATACCATGTTTACAAACTTGTTTTAGTGTTTATGTATTTTTTTTAACCATGTTATAATAAAACATAAATAAATGTTGCTGATTATAAACAAATGTGAGAGAAAAACATTTACCTTTGGAGAGGTTTGCTGGTGAATGTATTAAAAATAAAGTTAGGTGAACTTGCATAGTGACACTTGTGGTACAGTCGCTGGGTGTTCATCCCAACACCAAATGATATATTTTTATAGAATTTATATTTTTTTTTAGGTAAGGTCGTCTCACATATATTATATAGAAAATATTTTCAGCTCGCACGATTCCATGTGCATGTATGCCCAAAAACAACCAGATTGTTTCTTTTTTTAAAAACTTTAAAAAAAAACAGGGCTCAGACCTGTAGAAGGGAGTTGTCTTGCACTTCATTGCTATTACATTTTTTTAATAGCTATGGCAAATATATTTATCATCATAGATTTCTTCGAAATTTAGTTTGTTCATTACTCAAGGCCCCTGCAAATCTTTAGAAAACATTTGGAAATACAAAGCAGGAATCTTATGGGACACATTTATGATCCGAAATAAAAAAGAAACTATAATTCTCCCGCTTCATCTTTTAATGATCTATACAAGAATTTTCCAAACACTTTTCTTTGTAAGTGGACACTTTACGTTCACAGGATAAAAAAGGATGAACCTACACTTCCATCACTAGAAGCTAAAATGATGTCATACAGCCCAGAAATTATTCCTCTGTTATGAGGGGCAAATGAAAGCATGGTTTCCCAGCAATGCGCTGGAGGTAAAGAGGGGAAATTTGGGAAACCCTTTGCGACAAAATTACGAATTTGAAGATAGCGAAACAGATGACTAACGGGGAGTTCATAGCGAATTGACAAATTAGCAAAACTGTCAAAGACACCGTCTACATATAAATCTCTAAATTGTGTAATACCCTTGTCGTACCACAGCGAAAATGTCGAATCCGAAAGCGATGGAGGAAATAAATGGTTATCGTTGATAGGACCCAAGGAAGAACCATTTACAAATTTAAAGTGTCGTCTAAATTGATACCAGATTTTGAGCGTGTTAAGAACCACTTGATTATCGGTATATAGAGAAGGTGTATTGGGTAAAGAGGTATAAAGTAGAGCAGGTACAGAAGATCCCTTACAGGATGATAGTTCCAATTTACACCAAGAGGATCCCGGGGATTTTAACCAGTAACAAAGTTTATGAATGTGAGCCGCCCAATAATAATTTAAAAAATTGGGTAATGCTAGTCCTCCACTAAGTCTGCATCTCTGCAGTAGAGTTTGAACCTACACTTCCAGAAAGAAGGACGAAAATTTTCATGGAATCTAAAACACAAACACATGGACAACACAATAAGCCAGGGTGGCATTTCATCAATTTGCACATTTGTCTCTGTGTTCCACACCCAATTTGCATAATTTACACGTCTAAGCACAAATTCGTTTGATAAAACATTTGGAAAGTTGATTAGCAGTGTTTTATTGCATGTTTTAAAACAATTTGGCACCTATTAGTCAAAGCGTTGTTTGTCATGATTCAGACAGATGTTAAGAGAGATGACTGCAAAGTGCGGAAAATCTCATGCTGTAAACAGCCGAAGAACCAAACACGAAAGGGAGATGAGGTGAACATAAGGGTACATCAAATAACTGGCACCATTAATTAAAACCTTTTAATATTACAAGTACCTGCTAATTTTACAATATGTGATAGTTGAAGCAAATAACAACTTTATCACTTTATCGCTTAAAGTTGTTAATGTATTTATGATAGTTTTTATTACATATTTATTGTACAATTACAAACATCTCTGTTTATTAAAGTAACAACCTTAACAATTTTCTCAAAGTAAAATTATTCACTATTTAATTTTTCATCATTTACTCTATGACTTTCTCTCTTTCTTCAACGGAACACAAAGAAGATATTTTGAAGAATGTCAGGAACAGACACTTCATCTGCATTGGTTTGTGTCAATATAATAGAAGTAAATTGGTGCCACTGCTGTTAACCAACGTAATTCTCTTTTGTTCTGGGGAAGAAAGAAACTCCTACAGATTTGAAATGAGAAGAGGGTAAATGATGACTCAATTAAATTTTCTCATTACTTTAAAAATTTCGCAAGGTGGGGTAACAGATTTCTGAAAATGGCTGTTGTTATAAATGATCAAAACAAAACTTTCGGCATTGCTCTATCCTCAAATACCATTGCTCTTTTTTACCTTTTAATGCCTGCTTGTTCTTTAATCATGCCTTATTGCTTATTGGCAACGAGTCTGTTTTGGTACCGGGCCCTACTCAATTTTCTTAAACATTTAAGAAATCGTTACTTTGCCTTCAACGCGTACATATCTAGTTCCCAAACTTTTCTTCCGAAGAAGATTTTAATACAGATTCAAAATGTAACCTAACTTAACTATGTTTCAGCTGCTGTATGCTATTCACATGACTTAATTGGTTCTCTATTTAAGTAATGATCTTTTTTGTTTAAAAATTATCTCGCAAATAATCAGTCAAATTGAAGCAACAACTTTTACGTTTGTTTTTGAAAAATTCTTAATGGCTTATATTATTCGATATCATTTGACTTAAACACACAAAAGGTAAATACGCAAAGTGATCTATAGTTTTGTGTTTAAAAGACAGAATGGGATTTTGAGGCAGTCGTTCTGGATTATAGGCTTGCAAAACATATTTTCAGTTGTAAAATTTGATATTCATGTCCTTTTTTTCAGCACATTAGCTAATTACAGTTAATTAATTCATAATCATAGCCTAAAGAACTTCCAGATAAGATATATAATGACTTTGCGTAATAAAATAACCAGATTCTCTTCAAACAAGACTACATTGACCATGCAGCATGGCCTTTCATACCTGCTGTATTAAATAAGGATCTGGCACCGACATACACAGGGCAGAATGGTATCACAGTCGCCAACGGTGAGTAGCTATAGTAATATCGCCATGGAGATGTCGCTCCTGCTAACACTTGTGTGGGGACCCACGGCGATGGAGCACACGGATACACACATACACTCGTTCCCTACAGATCCTTCTCTGTGAGTGACACCTGTTCCCCGAGTCTGAGCTTCCTGCCAGAACAAGCACTTAATCCAGTTAAACAGGGACTCTCTCTCTTTTTGCACATGTGAAAGTGAAGCATATCATCTGAAGGTTAACAGTAAATATTAAATATTAATGTAACAATTAAGTGTGTGCATAAGTAAGTCCGTGGGTACACGTATTATATATAATGTGTAAAATATGTGCAATTCAGACCCAGCTATTTTAAACTCATCAAGTTAAGCTGGTTGAAGAATGATGTGATTATCTGTATAAGACATTTGAATCTTATTTTAAAATAAATCATATAAAAGATGTGAAAAAAGAATACTTCACAGCATAACGTCTTTTTCTTTCTCTCCATATTTTGTCGCCTGATCTGTTATCTTAACCTCTGCTGCCAACCGTCAGGCACAAATTTAGACACACACACACACACGCACACACACACGCACACACACACACACACACACACACACACACACACACACACACACACACACACACACACACACACACACACACACACACACACACACACACACACACACACACACACACGCGAATGATGACACACACACCAGATGCCAATTTCGAAAGAGACATCTTAATGATGCTGTCAATGAATTAATTAGACGTGTTAATGAGCTAATGGCAGCTCGCTCTAAATTAAATTAATTCTGTAATGGGTTCAGACAGAGAGAATTAGCTTCAACTTCTCAAAACGATTCTTGAGTGTGTGCGTGTGTGTATGTCATCTGCTGTAAATGAATTTAAAATGTACACAAAACCCAGGCCGCCTCCTTTCCCCACAGCTGATCAAGAGACACTTTGCAATTAAAAGCTTAATTATAGAGAGATCGAGAGAAAGAGAGAGAGTAAGAGAGAGAATCTCAATGATTTTGTGAATAGAAGTCTCAATCGCTGCATCTTATTTGCATGTTTACTGTGAACCTCCATTGCGGGATTGATGGGGAAAGTACAAACTTGTTTACATTGTACGGGTGAACTATCCAATTATTGGAAATGCATTAACTACATCATTCTTTGATATTGTTCATTGAAAAGTAGCAGTGAAATAGGAAAATGCATTTATTACCATATACCATACACAATTTTTTCTAGCGATGGGATTGGGGCCATTGGTCATCCTATGGGCCGAATGGTCAAAAGACCTGCTGATAAAACCCCTCTATTTATTTTTCAACTTCTACTTAAAAGTGTTCAGGGAGATTCTCTTTTACATCTATAGTACTCTGTCAACTCTGTCTAGACATCCGTACCTATACTTGTTAATCTCAATTGGGCTTCCAAATGCATTGAAGGATAAACTCACAGACCTTAGTATGTGTGTTCCTGGGGTCGGTTTCTGCTGAGAACTAGCATTAGTTGCAAACACCATCTGCTAACTACAGGATCACCTGCTAGCAAACATTTAACCATCACACACACACAACGCACGAACGCATGCTCACATACACACAGGCCTGTCATTGAGCATCCAAAAACTGTCCGACTAAGTCTTGCATCCCTGTTTTTCCCTTTGTGTTATAAATGGTGTCTATTACTATCGCTTATCCTTGATGATCGTTTGTGGATTTTGCAAATACTAAACTAATTATCAAATGTATTAAAGCAACATGATGTTGTATTTTGATCTTAAAATAATGTCTCTACTGCCGGTGCTACCTAAGCAGCCTCGGAGGGGCTGGAATCCCTTGTACGTCGAGTTTTACATCATCTTGTAAACAACTCTCATTGTGCTGATGGCAGGGACGATTACTTACAGCATTTACGACATTATCCACACAGTGGAAACTGTGAGCACTTATTACCAAGTGTTGCTTTAAAGAGTTTTCTCAATTTCCAGGAAAGTGTCAGTTGTGGAATCATATGGTTTTAGTGCAGCATCGACAATAAGGGAAATGTTCTTAATAGAAACTTATGAAACTACACATTGGACAGGCAAGCCAATGTACAGAATTGGTTTAACGTGAACACCATAAACATTATTTTTGCATTAATTGATGACAAGTCGTGTTACACATTAAAACAACGTGGAGAAAGCTTGTAGCCGAGATCAAGCGCATAAAAAACACAAAAAGCATGCTTCAAAACCATGAATGCCTAAAGGAACAATGTGAAGAACATTTAACGCACATTTCGAAATAGTCATACTGAAAACTCAACGCTCTACGTACAATAGCAGGCTTAGGCATTTCCCCAACCAGGACTCTTTCTATTATTGCTTGTTAATTACTTCATCTTTTTTTGGCAGGGAAAGAGATAATCTTCTAAAGAAGTGTTCCCTTGTGTAATCCAAGAACCTTTTAAGGTGGAAGAGAGAGAATAGCGAGTGATGCAGCCCTCGATTTCCAAGGCGAAGACAGGATTTTCCAACAATAACGCATTGTTTCGATGCAACAAGAGCGATATTAGTCACCCCAATTCCGATGCTTTTGTAACCAGAAAGCTTTCAAGGGATGTTCAAACTGTTATAATGAGGTTATCACAACACTGAGGTTATTCAACAAGATGTTTCATGTTCAACAAGAGTGTCTCGCACAAACACACACACAGCCAAGCGACTCATCATTAACATACAATTGCTATACTTGGAGCATTGTTTCTCAATCTCTTGTATAGAGGACTTAAATTAAATCAGTCTGGTGGCAGCTTTTTATCTCATTCTTCTGTTCTTCAAGCACTCTTTTGTCATCCTGTATTTCCCCCGGCCCAAGCGCTAATCCGTTTCTGGAAACCACAAACACGGCGTTTCGAAAAACTCAGGGAAAACTTTCACATGCATAGCCTGAAAATCTCTTATACGATATATTTCGATACATTTCTGAGCAATGTCTGGAAAAAGCGTTTCCACAAAAATGCCATGAGATGTGTAAAATCCTTATCGTGGTCTGATCCGCTTGTGAACACACAGAAAGCGTGTTCCACAGAAACCATGAAATCCTTTGTGTGTGTCAAACCAAAGAAGAGCAAAAGTCATTTCCTTTACTTTGAGATTAATGGAAATACAGAATGTGTTAAAACACACATGCAGCTTAACTCTACAATAAATAAAATCGATCCGTAACACGTGAGTTTTCTCGGCACACTCGAATTTAGGATCACAAGACAGCCAGAAACAACGGATTACAGAGAACATGTATTGTGCACACAGACTTCCTTCACGTGTGTCATAACATGTGTTGAGGATGTTTTGACAAGGCCTCAGTCAAAGGATCTTTAAACAGTCACATGGTTTCACTTTATTAAAAGGCATAGGATAGAGGATGATTGGTTTACAGGCCTGTGATTCAATCAGTGATTGACAGAAAAAAAATACAAATATTTTTTAACACTGCTTCTTTTGACATTTTAATACATTAATTAACATTATGGTCATTGGGGGCCAACATCATCAGTTCTATACCGGTTTTTCGTTTAAATATTAGATGCTTTTATTTTTTAACATTTGAGTAAGAATGGATACATCAAGTTACCAGGTTATGAAGCAGAACAATACTTGTTAGGAACAAAAAGATTTTCCTTAAAATGAAAGTTTTTTTAAAGGTTTCATGAATGCCCAATCAGACAGTATTACAATCTCTGTTTTAAATACTCTGATTTTTAAATAACACTATCATCAGTTTTATTTTGTAATGAATGTCAGTAAATAACTAGAATGTGAATGCCTATTTGTACGATAAATATATATAGCAAGATAAATGCTTGTTATTTCCTAAAACAGATTATGTAACCTGTGATACTGTGTTCCACCAACACTTATTTGTAAATGCAATAACCGGACATAATTCAGACACTGTCACTGAATAAACTGAATGATATGTATGCCAGCCACAGATTCATGCTCTGCCGTGTAAATGGGTACACGCATGTGCGTCGGCACACTTAAAATGCTAATTGTGCCGAAGAGTGTGAAAGCTCATTCGCCGGCCAGACTAATTAAACAGCATCATCTCATCTATATTCGTAATTAAACACTTGAGCATAATCACACAACGCGCCAGGACTCCAAACGAATCAATTAAAAGCGTCTGATTAATTAATTTATTCGGACTACATTTGTCCCACTTTCTAATAAATGGATACTCCGAAGCCATTTCACTTTACCCCCATTTATCTTTTTTCTACCTCTTTGTTGTTCTTCGTAAAATGTGACCAGGGGGCAAAACCGTGTCGTTTTCATTTTTTGTGGCTGCACTAGCTTATAAATTGGGATGAATTGCAGCTGCTTGAGGGAAATGCAAGAAAGAGAGAGGGGGAGAGGGAGAGAGAGAGAGTGAGAGGGAGAGGGAGAGAGAGAGAGAGAGAGAGAGAGAGAGAGAGAGAGAGAGAGAGAGAGAGAGAGAGAGAGAGAGAGAGAGAGTAAGAGGGAGAGAGTGAGAGAGTGAGAGTGAGAGAGAAAGAGATAGAGAGAGAGAGAGAGAGAGAGAGAGAGAGAGAGAGAGAGAGGGAGAGAGTGAGAGACTGTGAGAGAGGGAGAGTGAGATTGACAGAGAGTGATAGAGACTGAGTGAGATAGTGTGAGAGAGTGTGAGAGAGAGACAGAAATTGAGAGTGAGGGAGAAAGTGATAGAGAGAGAGAGAGAGAGAGAGAGAGAGAGAGAGAGGAGAGAGAGAGAGAGAGAGAGAGAGGGAGAGAGAGAGAAAGAGAGAGATAGAGAGAGAGAGAGAGAGAGAGAGAGAGAGAGAGAGAGAGAGAGAGAGAGAGAGAGAGTGAGAGAGAGAGAGAGGGAGAGAGAGGGAGAGAGAGAGAAAGAGACAGAGAGAGAGAGTGAGAGAGAGAGAGAGAGAGAGAGAGAGAGATAGAGAGAGTGAGAGGGAGAGGGAGAGGGAGAGAGTGAGAGACTGTGAGAGAGGGAGAGAGAGAGAGAGAGAGAGAGATTGAGTGAGAGTGAGAGAGAAAATGAGAATGAGGGAGAAAGTGAGAGAGAGAGAGAGAGAGAGAGAGAGAGAGAGAGAGAGAGAGAGAGAGAGAGAGAGAGAGAGAGAGACATAAAGTGAGAGTGAGGGAGAATGTAAGAGTGAGAGAAAAAGTGAGAGTGAGAGAGAGAAAGAGATGGAGGGAGAGAGAGAGAGAGAGAGAGAGAGAGAGAGACATAAAGTGAGAGTGAGGGAGAAAGTAAGAGTGAGAGAGAAAGTGAGAGTGAGAGAGAGAAAGAGATGGAGGGAGAGAGAGAGAGATACATAAAGTGAAAGTGAGGGAGAAAGCAAGAGTAAGAGAGACAGTGAGAGAGAGACATAAAGTGAGAGTGAGGGAAAAAGTAAGAGTGAGAGAGAAAGTGAGAGAGAAGAGAGAAGAGAGAAGAGAGAGAGAGAGAGAGAGAGAGAGAGGGAGAGATGGAGGGAGAGAGAGAGAGAGAGAGAGAGCTCTTACGCCATTTAAAGTGACTAACATACACACAATACATTAACACAACATTAAAATGCATTTACTGGTAATACCCAGAAATAGCAACACAACACAAGCATCCTCCACAGAGATTTTCTTAAGAGTACTGTAGCATCTTTGTCGTTTCTTCATAGTGTGCAGGGAAGGAATGAAAAATGTATGTTGACAGACGAGTGTGTGTGTGTGCTACATCGACTGCTCCCAGCCCCAGAGGTCCCATTTACCTAGTACTGTGTTCAGGTCTGCGATATTAATTAAGATAAATTCACCTCCATATTCAGCTGCTGTGCTATCACCCCATTTATCAAAATTACGTTCATTATTTCTGTGCGCCAGCAGAATTATTACCTTTTTCATGTCTGATTTTTATTAATATTCATAATTTAATAACGCAGCGTTTCAGGCTGTCCGCAGAGGAAGCAGCGATGAGATAAAAGAACTGTGACATTCGTAGACACGGCACACATACACACAAGGGCTGAAACGTCTATCCCATGGATTATTACATGAACGCTTTAAAATATACATCGATGTATATCAATGTATCAAAATATATTCATTTATTTAAGATACTCAAGATAGCCCAGCATTGGACATGAGGTGTTTGTGTCTTTTTGTTTTCATTCATTTCTTATTATCAGCAATTTAAGCTGTTCAAATTTATTATTTAAGTACAATTTTCCTTTGAGATCGGGTTGGATACTCTGAATTACTTTAAATATAACTGTATTTTTATTCGTAACACAATGATATTATCATGGCAGCATACCCAAAATCATACTTTAAACATATCGTATACATATAGCATGAACATACATACCCATATGTAAATCTACATTTACATTTAGCGAATGTAAAACATTTAGCAGTATTATAAAATAATTTCTGAATTTAATCATTCTCAATCTGGAGAATCGCAGACAATCACAGCAGGCCCATTAAAGATACTTCTATACGCCTTCTTTAGGCCGCTGCCATTTTTAAATGAATACGAGGCTGTGAGGTATAGCCATCAAGCAGCATCCACTATAGTAGATTGTTGATCGCATATCTGTAAAATAAAAACACGTAATTTTTAAACAAGATAAAGAGCTCTAGATTGATTGACGGACACATAATCTAACTTTCCGGTAACAATATTTAATTTGTTTAAAAAATGGCTGTGGAAACTAACGCTGATCTCTAAAGTTCGGCTTAAGAAAGTGCATCATTTACATACGGGATGGTATAAATTTTCCAACTATGAACTGCTCTGTTAAAAGACATCCTTCGCCGCTGCCTTAAAATCCACGGTGGTAAGCCAACACTCGCCCCTCCATCCATCCATCTCCCGTTCACCCTGCAGGTGAGCTGAGCTGAATTGACATTTTCCTCGCACGTTTTCTCTCGCCCTCCGCTGCTGTAATTTGGCATAATTAATGCTAACATTACTGCTGATAATTTAGCTACTTAATTAAACTCCAAGGACTTCATTAAAACTGGGATGGCACCGCGATTCTGTGTGTGTGCGTGTGTACATCACGAGTGTCAGCAAATGTGTGTCAGACACATAATATGGTTGTGAAAGCGGCTGGGTGGGTAATTGGTTTTGTCATTAGATCTGCGGTGGTTAGAAAGATAAACCAGCGATAAGGGTCTTAACATGAGTGTGTTGATACTCTGTGCCGTTATTTGTAAGGTGGAGGGTTGGTACTGATGGCCTTTAAAAGGGCAAACTTGAATAACATATTGACCTCACGGGTCAGACTATGCAAACATTCAGGAGACATTTTTCATGATCTCAGTATAAAAAGCCTTCACAACGCTGGTGTATGAATCAAATTTTATATTATACACACCACTGATCAAAAGTTTGGGGACACTTGGTTGAATTGTTCTCACTGTTTCGGTAATAGACAAAAATATAACAGAAATAAATACATGTTTTTCATGACAAAAATCATTATTCATAACAACGTTTTAAACGGATGACTTCCACTGAATAAAGGACAGCCAATAAGAGCGCAGTATAGACAGGGACTTCTTTAACATTTTTAAAAAACCATCTTAGGGCGAGACCTTAAGAAGCTGACAAAAACATTTCTACAAATTCCAATCAAAAGGTTAGCCTAAAGATGTTTAAACAACTTGTTTGTAACATCGATCCCACAGATCCCCTTCGTTAAACTTCATAAATTTTGTGAGTTTATGAAATGTGAATGCAAATTTGAAATAGTACCATCGATGGAAGCATAATCTGATTTCGGAACACCAGCATGGTCTGTTTGTAAAACCCTAGCAGTAAGAGTGGACATAAAGACCTATTAAAAATATCCCGGTTTGCCTTAACAAACTGAGTCAATCTGTTTAAATAATCACTGTCTGAACGGTGGGATGAAATATGTCTCATTCATACATTTTGCATGCGAATCACTCTGTGTAACTTGGCCAGTGCATTTGAAAGCTCCTATAATTCATCACTGTTTTCTTATTCTCCTCTGACCTCTCAGTCTTCACCACTTTTTGCCACGTCTTATTTTGCTTGAACCTGAGAACAGAAAGCAGACAATGACCCATTCTAATAGAGGACCCGTCAGATGTGTAGTGAACACAATCTTCCCAACGAAATATACAGAATTCCACCGGGAGCTCATATTTAAACTTTTGACAACAATTGACAATGATGTGATATGCAAACCTATTTGCATCACTTTGGATTCAATTGACTGTATATGATATTGTGCCAAACAGCAGGATTAATACAACTGTGTATTCCAGGATATTATGATTACATTACAAGATCCACTGCAATATGTTCTGTGTAATATGAAGTATTCACAAATATAAGTTAATATGGGTTTGGAACGGCAACGTTGATGGATTAGAAACAATGAGAAAATGTTTGTTTTAGGGGTCAAACTATTCCTCCATGTCTGTAATGAAAGGCTCGAAATGTTTGTTCACACGCTGAGCAGGTTTTGGATTATCTGTGTACTAATTAACGCCCGGGCCGAGGCGAGGAGAAGGGGTCTGTCTCAACCCCATGATATACACACATGCATGAGCTTGCAGGTACATGCAAAATGCAGACCAAATCACACACGCACACTGGTCACTGATGAGTTCATAGCTAAATACCCCTACCATACTAAAATAATCAACTTTGAATTAACTTTTTAGATGAACTTTTGATAATCAATACCTTTTTCATTGTCATACCACATAGATATCCTCAGAAAGCCATACAGTATAAGTTATCACTTCACACAATTCTGTATTTTAATGACTACCTTATTCAAATAGATAATTTCGAATTACCTCTTAAAGTTGCTATCAACTTATACAACACAGACAAATTCGAACATTTTCAAATCTGTCAAGATATTCACACTTCAACGCTAGTACAGATAATACATTAATTGTTATTTGTATTTCAATAAATATTTTTTCTAAATCACTGTCATGCAAACTCACAGACATTTAGATTTTAAATTCAATATTTTTATGTATACGTTTTGAATTGCAATTCACAACGTTTGCCTGTCTATTTACTATTATTAGACTATTACTCTTACTATTATGGTTAAAAAGCGTGGCTTTCTGTCCACGAAGGGGACTCGAACCCCGCAGAACGGCTCAAACTCCAAGCTAAAACCTTGCCCCTTATAATTGACTTGCACAAAGGCAAAACTAAGAGTTAAGTTCGGACACTGTCACTTATAGCCAATACGCTCTAAATGATAACTGACAGCACTGAATGTTTAGGTTCCTCCCAAACCGACCGACTTCATATAATTAACTTAAATACAAACACTTTACATTTTCATGTGAAATACTCTTATAATAGTCATTGTCAAAGTCAAAAACATGTTCTTGATGTATTTATCATTTCATAAATAACTACAACTATTATCACCAATGTGAGAAACAGACTATCAGGATCCCAAAGATCTAGGACAGTTTTTTAAGCTTATTTCAATTTCTCTTTTATCCATTGTGTGTATCTTTTAGTTAAGGGGTTGACATTAACGCACACTTTATCTAAATCGTAAGGAAAGTATTCCATGTATTCCATGTCCGTGTGTCTATCGCTATCCAAATCATTTGCAAATACTATGAGAAACAGGGCCGAAAAGCACCTTGAAGGCATTACAAAAGGAAGATGCAGAATTACTCGCCCAGATAGAGAAAGGACTATCACACCACAAGCGAGCAAGATGATACGATAAGGGCATAATCAATCAGTAACGTGCAGAAATGCTTAAGTGGTTGGTGTAGCCTGCTTCAAATTCAATCAGCCAGCCTTAGAGGAAGCGTACGATGCATGGAGACACGCTGGAAGAGGAAGCTCGGGTATCAGGTAATTCTATCAGAAGAGCATGATGAAGTTCTACACGCCCGCTGGAAAGTCAAAACTAAAAGGTCGGGGGCTTTTTTAATATTGAAAACTGAGGAACATTATATCATTCAATTTGTAATAGAGGGAGGGGAGATCTGATTAGGCCTTCTAATGCGCTTTAGCTGAGAGAGGTGTCTCATTTTCAATGGGAAGCCAACAGAGAGGTCGTAATATACTGTGATTAACCATCTAATCCACTAAACGTAGCAGGAATCTGTCTTTATCTGTGCAGACTACATGTGCTGAAATCAGGTTAGCTTAGAAGCAAAGAGATGGAGAGCAAGGGAGGGGGTATTCACAAAATAAAGTGAGACAAAAAAAAGTGAAAAGAGGTTAAATATTGTGATAAAAAAGATGCGTAGCAGATAAAACAGAAGTGAGTGAGTAGAGGTTAAACATGATTTATTCATTTATTTCATTAATGTTAATATTTGTTGTTTCCCATATTTATTTATTTTGATAATATATCTCAAACTGGGGGCCCGTGATTTGGTGGCATTATATGAAATAAAATGTATCACAAATTCTATGCAATCAAACATCAGAAAATAAGATACACAACCAAAAAAAAGTCATACAACCTACACAAAGGGGGGCATACAATTAAAAAGTTTGAGAACCACTATATTGTGTAATCATGTGTGCATGGTACATAATTTAATAAATAATTATATTATGTGACATTTGTCAAGAATTAACATTCATTTTACATAAATATTAAACTATTTACAGCAGTGATCTTCCAAAGGAACCCCAACGCCGCTATTTTACTAATTAAATACGCCTATTGGAAAAACATCTGACGTATTTTTATTCCTGTTCAGTATAGAACCAAGTAACAGGACAATACATCATGAACTGGAATATAACAGGATGGAATAACTTCTGAGAAAGTTGTCACATTTTGGTCTGGCCTTGTTGACGCCAGTCTGTTTTCTTGAGAGATGATTAGTCAGAGCCATAAACGTCAGCGAAGAGTGACGATGGCGATGACGGACAACGCCAAAATCAGACCTGGCCTGTCATGTCGCCGTCATTCAGGTCACAGTCGTCTGCGTCCACCAAAAGACTGCAGTGTAGCGCACGAAACCACACAAGAGCCACAACATTTAATCACACACAAAACAAAAATACCAAGAGCGCAAAATTAACTTGCTACTGACGTCAGTTTGGGCACAATCATGCTCGTCTTTTGAGCGATAATTATGCTGGAGCCATGTTAGCCTTGGCAACCGGTCCTCGCTCAAAATGATTTTGAGTTATCGCTGTTGAGAGTCTATATATGTGAGTGAGAAAGAAAGAGACAAATGACGAATTGTTCATGCACCCTGACACTTGCGTAAATGGAGGTGATTCACAAGCTTTATAGAGTGAAAAAGCAGAACGCTCCGAGACACACATCTAATAATTGTAAAACCTGTGGACGAAGAAGACAAGAAGAAAAAGGTTATGTAAGAGAATTAACCTCGTCTTACATCCCAAATTTAGGTCTCATAAACAAAATGTTGTCAAACATGTAACTGAAACGCATGTAAGATGTCTGCTAAAGATCCGAAGATCTGGACAACATCTGCTGTGTAAAATCATCTTCTGTGTAATTTCGTGAAAATGGCAACCTTCCCATAATATCAGAGTTTTCAAATGTTTTAAGTATACTTAAAGCACATATGCCAACATTTGGTTTTTAAAATACCCATGTGAGGTCTCGTTTTAAATTTTGATTATGTTCCATGAAATTCCGTTTTAAATTTAAATTATTTTCCATAATGATACATCCCTTTGCTATTTGTTGGATATTTGTGATTCTGGTTTGAAACTTTTTCCACCATAAATCTTAAGAAGATATATAATTTCTAATATAGAAAACTTGTGCACCGACAGTTTTTTTTTACGTTCAGACACTCTCAACAATTTTGTATAACATACACGACTGGTTCGGTTTACTGGTAACAATTACATAATAAGTGCGTTTTTATGTCAAGTCCATAACGCAAAATATCACGTCCATAACGCTGAAATTGCCATTCTATCATTTTCGGAAGAGTTGTTTTTTTCTAAATCAGAATCCTCTTGCAGACGTCTTCTAGAGTTCTACATGTCATCTGAAAGCAGTCGTCTCCAAGATGTTTTGCAGATTATCAAACAATGTCTTGCAGACGTCAAATATTTGTCTGCCAGATATGTGTGTGCTATCAGGGCTGTGTGTGCTAGGGAAAGCTTCGCTCTTGTTGTTTTTACCTAGGTTTTGGAATTTCAACCCGGTCCCTAACCCCAGTAAAAATATCTTTGTTTAACAGAATAGCAAATCATTTTGAACACCTTTGAGAACTTATAGCAACACCCTGAAAATTTCACTTTGGCGAAGATACGGTTGATGTGTGTTTGTGACATCATGCTATTTAAGACTCCGGATTGAATCATGGTTTATTTTGACCTTCCGATTATTTTTTTTACTATTTTTATTTGGGCCATTAACAGGTTATCCGACCCTAAAGAAAATGTTGACATAATAAAAAACTCTTGATTCTATAACTTAGCTTGTTCCTCTGTGGTTTTACAAAACATCTTGCTCATATATAAAGTAAAGGTGCTTGGGCACCTAAACTCACCATATTAACTCACATGATGTCCACAATAATCTTAAATATAAATGTCTGACAATGCAAGATGTTTAAATCTTTAAAGAATCTTGAAGTTGTTTAAAGGGAGAAGAAATCTTCAGATATATTATTTTATGTTGGAATACTTTCTAACACAGCTGCATGATTGTGACGTTGTGTTAGTCTAAAGAGGCTTCCAAGCCTACAATTCTAATTCGACAACTTTCACATTACAATAAACAGCTATTTAAAATAGAATTTATTAGTCTTACATTTAGAAAAAAAAAAAAATTTCAAAACCGTCAGGGGGTTGAACATCTCTTTCTAGAGCCCTGTGGGATGTAAGGTTGTCAGGTCTAAACATATCAATATATTGGTCAATAAATCTATAGACAAACAGGGTGAAATATTATACACCTTATGCTTTCTAAATATTGAGAAACCGATTTTGACTTTTAATATAAATAAGGTACTTATATTAAGAACTTACAAACTTCTTCCCCAGTCTTTAAATGTCCACATATTGAAACAAGGGCCCTCAAAATTATTATTTGGAATTAATTGCATTCATAATTAAAAGCGAGTGTTTACATAACATTAGTCTGCGGAATGTGCAAAATCATTTTGTATTTATTTATACATACACGTTCATGCATATGTCTAAGGAAAATATAAAATGCAATAAATGTCAATATGTAACTAATTAAATTAACACATCTAAATACTCTCTAAATATATATACATGTTTGTATTGTGTTATGAGTTAAAGTTAATATACACCGAACACAGACATATGTTATGTAAACACAAACTTTAATTATGGATGCGATTAATCTAATTTCAAAATTCAAACAGAAATGGAAGCAACTTTTGAAGCACTTTAGTATTTTAATATTGTACATATCTAACGCATTGTGTATAATTGATAGTTTGAGTTTAAACCTGGCCAAAGTGTCTGACACGGGCTATCTCTCCAGGTCAGTGTCGATCGCTTTTCCATCTCTAATGTCTTTCCCAGAAATGTCCACACACACAAAGAAGGTCTTATATTCTTTTTTTTCGCAAATACGTGTGCGCTTTAAATTCATTTAATCTGGGTCTAAGACTATAAATCACCCTTCCCAGCAGTGAACGTACTGAGAGAAACAATTACACACATTCATACAAAGCTTTGAAAATGAAGACCTGCAGAGGAAGTCCCTTTGCCATCCATAAACTCAGAGAGTTTGTCAAGTACAACAGTTAACTTCGTATCTTTATATACATATGTAAAACAGGGAATCAGGATCACTTGAGCAAACCCACTGAGTCCACATTCAACATGAAAACACTCTTAGCATAAATGCATATCAAAGCCAGTGTAGTGTGTAAAGCTCGATTTGTTTGTGTCGTACGGACTTGCCGTGGATCAGATGAAGAGAAACACAGGTAATCCACTCGCCATATCAGTACTGAGAGAGCATCAACACACACATTACCATATGTTAGCATTCTCATGGTCTCACAAGCTCTGTAATCTGTCGCTGCAGATTTTTCCCATAGAGCGACAAAGCCAAACGGATAGGCGCAGAATAAATTTGTGTGAATTACAGGCCCAGAAACGCAAGCAGCAAGATACATGCAGCTCTGATTCGACAGCCTCTCTAGTCAATTTCACAAAATCCCAAAAGATTTAAATGCGGAGATTAAGATATTTTCAAATGTTTTTATAACAAAACTCAACACCTTTTTTGGGGATTTAAAACAAGTGATCTTTCTAGAGTATCCTATATCGACAAAACAGCACAGCTCAAGTGCTACACAAATCGTGTTACCTAAGCTAGTCTTTGTTTCAAGAAGATCCTGAAAGTTTTCAATATAAGACCCTATTAGACAAAGACTATATTTATATAAAGCCTTTAATTCAGTTTACCAAAATTAAAGGATATAAACAGACTCCTTGCATTAACTATTATTCTATTCATAACAGTTCAACCTATATTGTGTTGTTATAGGGCTTCTTACAAAAGCAGAGCTAGATACTAAATCTAATTAAAGTATATATATATAGTATGGTATAACGATGATTGGTTATGGATTCTGATATTTATTATCTAAAACCATCATTAGAACCTTTTTTATATTTCCCCACGTTGTAAGGAAAATTGTCAAAATTTGTCGCCGGGGCAATACCCTTTTAAAAACATTTGCACCTAAAGTGCACATAAGTACTCAAAAAGTACATATTAGTATTACAAAAGAGCATGGTGTTATAAAAAAGGTTCATTTATACCTTATAAATGCGTATCTTTACCTATTGGTACATGCGACCTTTATAATAGGGTAGTGCTACCCCGGTGACAAAAAAAACATACCATTATTCTTACATTATAATTATTTATTTGGCCAAAACAGAACATGATATAGTTGTGTTGCATTGCAAATGATATGCGAGAAGCAAAAATATGTGAACCAATATGGTATGATCATAAAAATAAAGGTGCTTAAAAAGTTCTTCACATCAATGCCTGATTTTTGGACAATTTTTTCAAGGTTGATTAAAGAATCTGAAGGTTCTTAGTGGATCGATTTAGACAAAAAAACAGCATTGTGAAGCACCTTTATTAATAAGAGTGTATCATTAATGTGAATAGGCTAATGCCAGCTATTGTGACCAATATTAAGGCATAAAGATTGACAAAAAGAAAAGCATTAATGTTGATTAATACAATTTATTGTACATCCAGTAGTGTAGAATTGTGCATTTACATTACAGGAATCAAGTAAAAACTGCCCACTTAAATTAAAGCGTTGTTTAGCAACACTTTATAATACACATTAATGATGAGAAGTGTTACAAAAATATGAAAATCTTTGGTTGGAGCGAGTGAATAAAAATAAAGCAAGAGCGTTTGAAAGAAAGCGCAATTCGTTCAGCAAATTTGTAACATCAACCCATATTCAAAGCAAGAAACACAAAAAGAAGATAAATAAAATCATTTGCACAGTGGTTTAAAAGCATGATCTCTGCTGGCAGACATCTCATGAGATCCCCAAACCCCTCAAAGTTCAAGAAAGTCATGCTTAATAAACTCAGTGGCTGTCTGCCACCTGCTGCTGAGTGATCATACTGCAAGTGGCAAACAGGTTATAAAATAGGGAGATAAAGTACCAAAGTCAATTAAAATGATTAATAAAAAGTCAAGTGAACACTCTGCAAAGCTTTCCAGTTTGGACCAAAAAGGTGTCCATTTCTAACTTTGATTCAATATGAATCAATGTGACTCGAGACTTATCTTCTCTCAACACGAATCCCCTGATTAAACACCAACTGAGAGCTATGATCAACATCATTCGAAGTGCAAAACTTTTGCTAACAAATGCACAAATCACACCCATAAACAAAGCCACGGAGAATGTGCAAACGCATGTGAGAAACGAGTGTGAAAATACATAATGACATGCGTCTCAGCAACACGTGTGGTCTCCATACAGACTGTGACTGCAATTTAGATTTGAAACCGAACTGCTAATGACTACCAGCACAAAGTTTTAGTGTCCCACAAATACACAAGCACACACGCCGGCCCTCACGAAGATCAGTCTTCCTCAGACTGCTTTTTACTTTTCCTGCCAAACCACCGAGAGATGGAGGATTTTCTCTTGACTTTCTCTTTCTTCATATCTGTTAAAAACAAAAACAAAATCCATTCGTTACATAAAGGCACATAAGGTAACTAGTTTCAAGACAGGCCAACGGGTCACGGACTGTTAGCTCAGAATTTCCCTAATGGCTTCTGTGTTTGTGGATTTTATGTCATGAATTGCAAATGGTTATGACTTAAGTTCACATTTTTGTGTTGGTTTAATTTGGTTTGGTACATTTTTACATAATTCCAGCACTGGACACACATGGCTAGACATTGATAGTTTCCATTAGAAGTCATTAAATCAAAATGGATTGCATTAAATGATCTGTGGCCGACATTGTGATGATTAAAAATGTGGAATATGTAAACAAGCATAAGCCAATACTCCCAAGATTCATTGCAGGTTCAGTAGTTGGCGGAAGGTCGCAAGTCAGTAAGTAATTCCATAAGTAAACTTTGGTTTTAACATAATGACTCAAACATTATTATGCTCTTAATGCATCTTTTCTATTTAAAAACTTTCTAATAAAAATCCCAACAAACGGTAGTGCCTTTAAAACACATATTTCCCACAAACCTTTTTTTTTTTAATTAACCATCATTCGTGCATCTGCACGGCTATCACTGCACAAATGGTGACAATAAACAATTGTGCCACTACCGCCAACCTGCTATTATTTGCAAACAAGAAGGAATGTTCATTTTCAGTCACTCAGCAGAATGGACAACAATAAACCGAGTTGGCTGCAGATTTCTGCCTCTTAAACCAGGGCCAGCTGGTGCGCAGTACTCGTTGTCTAGTGAGGATACTGTGATCTATTCGAACATAAGCAACCTTCATCTTTTGGAAAGAATTACACAGGAAATGTAAAACAGTGCCGATGTTATGTATGATTCATCTAAAAATATGTAAAAAAATAACCTTTTATTTTTAAACATTTTAAAATGTTAAGACATTATGCGCTTAAATTTAAAACGATGTGTCATGTACCCATGTTCTTGTCCATTCAAATTCATATAAGTTATTTTCTAATCAGATCACAAAAGATTTGGAAGTCTGTGACTAAACAACCGTGGCTCCAATTCACTCCATTGTAGGATATAAAACCAATGCATGTGAATGAGTGCAAGTTACCAACATTCTTCAAAATTACTTCTGTTGGGTTCCATGTAAGGAAGTCAAATAAGTTTGAAATAACGAAAGGCTAAACAGAAGACAGCATTTAACTTATATGAACTTTCTATTTAATTTCTTAACAATGAACTAACATGGATTCAAATTGTTGCGGTGAATCAGTTAACCTTATAGTTTATATGAACCTCGGTAATTGAGATCATGAGTGCAACGCTTACCAAGATCCTGAAACATCTTATTCAGTTGCTCATCTTCCTCTTCCTCCCTATGAAAAAAGTAAGGAAAAATAAAACAATTTATGAGAATTATATAGGTAGAACAGCTTTAGGATGTAGACAATTGTGAACATCTCATGAAACTATAATAACATAAACAATCGACATTCACAAACTAATCAAATTCAGTTGAATAAATCCTTATTTTGTTATTTGACATTTCTCATCAACTATATTATAACCGTATGTTTTAAATTTCCATACACTGTGCCATTTACTGCATATACTGCATATAAAACTCACTGTATGTCTATGTATCTGTATATGTATATTAATTTATTTTATTTAGAACTAATCAACCCTAAACTTTTAAGGCCTTTTGTCTTTTTTATTACAATGGATTTTCAATTATATTGCTTGTTCAATTCTTTATATAAACGATCAGCATGTGTTTTATTATGTTTTCGGACCTCAGCCTGTCTTCATCCAGTCCTTCCACAATGGCGTTTCTGTCATTCACTATCTCCACCAGTTTGGCCATCAGCTCCTCCTCTCGTTTACGATCTCGAAACGTTTTCATATGATCTAATAAAACAAATAAATACAATAGTAAAGCATATTATTACTTCAGTTAAAAAGATCAATAAAACTGTGAAAATACATTTCCAACGATGAGAAATGTTCTTAATATACAATCTTAATATATAATAGGCATTCATAATAACATTCAAATAGTACGTATATTTCATATTTTATATACAGGTTAGTTTATTTTTCTAAACTAATTAAAAAAGACAAAGCATGATGCTTGATCTAATAATAAACAGCCTGGTCTTACCTGGTTTCTCCATGAGTCTTCTGAGTTCTGCTTCAACACTGGGCTGCTCCTCCTCTAGATCTTGAGTCTTGGCACTGGTCACAACACAAACACACAAATCAAGTAAGAACAACATTTACCATCAACATTTACTCGTGACTCATCAGTTTGTGTGTCCTTACATGTACACAAGCTCAGACTCTCGTCTCATGTAGACCTGCTTGTTTCTGATGAGAGTAAACCAGTCCACCATTAAATCGTTCATTAATGTGTCCTCTTCGCCATCTGACCACAAGAAAAACATAAATTGACATTGAAATCTTTAAAGTGTGTCTCCACCTGCTGGACAGCAACACAAAATTGTCTTCCTTATTGGAGACAGATCCTTCCCAAAAAGCCGCCTATGTTAATCCAAACCTATAAATGACTCTTTTCTTCTGCAGGACACTAACGATATTTTGAAGAATGTTGGAAACTAGGCAACATTGGTTTCTATTGTCTTCCATTGTGTAAGCAGCAAAACAACGAAGACATTTTTCCAAATGTCGTCTTTTGTGTTTCGCAGAAGAAAGTCACATAGAGGTTGGAACAACACAACCAATTTTCATTTTTGTCTAAGTATCCTTTAAAAATATATCTTATTTATTACTACTGTATATCTACTTGTCCCCAAATACACTTCCCAAGCACAATACACCCCTAAGTACTCAAAACTTTGAATATAACAGAACATAGATCTTTTTTTAACACATGCATGTGTCCAGACCCTCAAGTGACAATGGGAACGATTATCTTTACTGCGAGGTGGATTTGTTCGTGTTAGTCCTTTTTTAACTGTGATGTGCTGTGAAAGATGAGTGACAGCGTGTGAACATATACAGACCCTCATCGCTTTGTCTGAGCTCTTTCTCCAATTCCACTCCTCTTTTCTCCAGCTCGTTCAGATTCATCTCAATTTCCTTGAGCTCCTTCAGAATCTCTTCCTTAGGAATGTGATCCGGCTTTTTAAACAAACAAAGACGCACACGTGAGTACATTCAAAAGTTAACTTTCGCACAAATGTCTCGGTGCAGACCCTGAATGGTTCATTTATTCCCACAGAACGCTCTTCTAATCCATCAGGAACCTGGAATAGATTTTGAAAGTGTTGACTTGCTTTGAATAGACTGTAGAATCAAAACAGAGCGTTTTCAAAGATAACGCTCCCCCAAGGGCCCCCTTGATCCTCCAAAACACTCTAAATGGGCCCCTTGACAAAGTAATCCCCCAACACCCGCCAACGTGGGCACAGACAGAAACGCACAAGAGCAGATAACACGTGTAATTACTGTTTTGACACACACCTTGTGCAATTTGTGAGTTTCCGTCCCTGAGGGTCTAACAGGAGATACACTGCTCGCACTCTTCGAGCCTGTAGAAAGGAGATGAAGAGAGAAAAACAGAAAATGAGGACAAATTGGGCTGTTTTCTTCAACAAGGACAATATAAAACCCTGTTAGAACTAGATCCATTTGCTTCGGACACAAACATGGACAAGAAACACACTCAAGTTCCTAAAGGTTATTTTCAGGGCTGTGCTTTATAATGAATCCTTGGACATTTATAGAACTTTATCATTACATAAAAAGTTCTTGATAGGGGTCGATTTAACGGATAACAAAATGTAAGAATAAATGGTTTTTTAAGAAACAGTTCAAACAAGAATGAAAATTGTGTAATTTAGTCGTCCTCCTGGCTTTTCAAACCTGTTTGACTTTCTTCCAAAGAGCACTTAATAAGCTATTTTGAAGAAAGTTGATAACCGGACAAAGCCGACACCAATTTACTTCCATGTTTTGACAATAGAAAAGGTGCTCGTAACCAACGCATTTCAAAATATCTTCTGTTGTGTACTTTAAAAGAAAGTGATACAGGTTTGAAATGACAAGAGTGAATATGATGATTTACATTTTGCATGAATCAATTTAAAAGGATAGTTCACAGAAATTCTATCATGAGTAACTCGCTATTAAGTTGTTCAAATCTGTATGAATTTTTTGTTTGATTAAACAGAAAAAGGAAGATATTTGGACGAATGCTTGTTACCGAGCAGCTCTCGGACCCCACTGACTCCCACAGTAGGTAAAAGGCCTTCAGAACTGTGTACTGTAATACATACTTTTAAATATCTCATTTTGTGTTCATAAAACAAAAATAATACGAAGTACCACTAAGGTAGTCAATAGGGTCCAAGAGCGGTTTTGCTATAAGCATTTTACCAAATATCTTTCCCTGTTTTCAACAGAACATGAAATGTTAATTAATTTGGAACAATTAGATTGTAAATAAATGACATCATTTTCATTTCTGGGTGAAGTATTCCCATTAAGAACCTTCCTACTCTGTGGAACCAGAAAATATCTTTCTATTGCATCACAGCAAAGCTTTCCTTGAGAAAACTTCATTTAAATCTCCATTCTCTATTCTGTTCCAATGACACATTTTAACATCTTACAGTACATTTGGATACATTTCCTAAAACCTTACCACCAGGCCCATTGTTCAGCTGGCTAGCTAATGGCTCCATGGGGTGTATGATGCTGGTGGAGACATAAGTAGTAGGAGGAGCAGACCCAGACGTCTGAGAGATTCCCAGTGGAGAAGACGTCGCCTCTGGTTTCTTATTAGGAGAACCGACACCTTCAGTGGAATTGACAGTTCTAATAAACACAGAAAAGAAAAAATATGACACCTTTCCATCATATATCGAGGTCTCGAAATGTTTAGCATCGCTTCTCTCACCTCTGCCAGGGGAAAGTTTAGGAGGGTGGGGCAGGAAGTAAAAGGGGTAGTTACAGGTGAAAGATCTTCATGGGGGGACGTGCATGTGCACTAAGATCTATTGCTTTTGGGTCTTTCAGATGCGACCCACCGCCGGTCTCGTAGGGCGGGGCGTTGCTAAGCGCCCATCGAGACAACCAATCACAACAGAGCGTGATGTTGCGGGTGGGACAGAGTGTCTGGAGGATGAACCGGTTAATGAAGGAACTTTGGAATTGCTAAAATGATTCCACAAGGTTTGACTATTCCTCTTATATTTTAGTGGCATAATCTAGTTTATAAAGAACAAAACATTTAGTTTGACATAAAATGCAAGTGAAGAACTTACTTTGAAACAGGTTTGAGCATTGATCTCCAGTCAGATGGTGTTGCACTGTTTTCTGTAATGAAAACATCATTATATTATTTGCATGTTTTGATGACATAATTTTCATACAAAAACACAATAGAAGATATTATTCAGTATGTCTGTAATAAAAAACTTTGTTCGCCAATGACTTCTACTGCATGAACACAAACCAGAGCAATTCAATGGTGACCATGGTTTTCTTTAACCAACATTATTCAAAATATCTTTTGCGTTCTGCAGAATAAGTCACACAGGTTTAAATTTACAATAGGGTGAGGAAATGACAGAATTTTCAGTTTCATATTGAAAATCACCATAATAAGATACATTAAACATTTTTATTTCATAATTACACACCATTTCTTTGTTATAAGTACATATATGCACGTAAAGATGCCCAACAACAATGCAAAATATATTATTTTTTAATTGAAAACATATATTTAATAAATTAAAATAAAGTATCTCCAAGTGGCCTCACCCTTGCTGTTGGATGACAGCGAGATTACAGGCTTGGGGGAGTTTTTGTCTTTGATCCAGGATGGCGTTCCAGCTACGGGGGAAGAAGATTCCAAGCCGGAATCCAGGGGTTTCAGACGCACCCTACCCGAGGGGTCCTTCACACCCGATTGTGCCGGGGAGACATTACTATGGAAACCAGAGCGAGGGTGGACGTTACACAAAACCAGCAGCTACACAACTTGGTTCAAGCAAGCAGTATATGCTATAAATTCATTTTATTCATTGAGATCCGATGTTGTAAGAGGAAAGTAAGATGTTTTATTCATTTATGAATTAGAACCTAGTTCACCTGCTATTGGCTTTCAGCCCAGCTGGACTTGACTGCGATGAACTGCTGTTATTTTGGTTTCCTGTGACCATCTTGACAATAACAGTTTTGGCCTTTTCCCTTTCGTTCTCTTTCTCTTTATCTTCGTCCTGAACTTTTGCCCAGTCTCCCACCCGCAGGAGGACTTTGCCTTTACCTGTCCCGGAACTTGCACTGGAGACAGATGCTGGACTCCCTGATGTTGATGTTTTAAAACCCGCTGGACTCAGAGATGTTGACGTTTTAACACCGGCTGGACTCAGAGATGTTGACGTTTTTACAAATGCTGGACTCGCAGATGTTGACGTTTTTACAAATGCTGGACTCGCAGATGATGAAGTTTTTACAAATGCTGGACTCGCAGATGTTGACGTTTTTACAAACGCTGGACTCGCAGATGTTGACGTTTTTACAAACGCTGGACTCACGGATGTTGACGTTTTTACAAACGCTGGACTCACAGATGTTGACGTTTTTACAAATGTTGGACTCCCTGAGGTTGAAGTTTTTACAAACGCTGGACTCGCAGATGTTGAAGTATTTACAAACCCTGGACTCGCAGGTGTTGATGTTTTTACAAACGCTGGACTCACAGATGATGAAGTTTTTACAAACGCTGGACTCGCAGATGTAGTTGATGTACCTGATGGAGTGTTCTTACTGGTGGGATTGATGCTGGTGGTGTTGGTGCTTAAATCAAAGAATCTGTAAAAGAATCAAAACCAATATAAAAAAGAATAAGTGTTATCAATGTAATGTCATATTTTGATGCATTCCTCAAAATATCTTCTTTTGTCATACACAGGTTCTGAGTGACATGAGGGTATTTAATTATATTAGACCGTTTTGTTTTTGGGGTCAAGTATCAACACCACGCTTTAAGAACAATACAAAACCTCGAGATCTAAAAAAGAAAAATCACCTTCTTCTGGCCTCTTGGTTCTTCTGTACATTGTTGTTGCTTATAGCTGTAGGAGACTCTGTGGGCGTCTTTAGGTTAAAGAGAGTCTTCCCTGTTGTTGTCTCTGGTGCTGGATGCGTTTTTGAGGCTAGTGTTTTTCTTGGTGCTGGTACCGGGGTGGGTGTAAGAGCAGGTGTGGCAGGTGACCAACGGGTGGGCGTACAGTCATTTTTACTAGCCAGAAAACCTGGTTTAGACGTATTAGGCATCAAACTTGCTTTTCCGGTACCTCCACTTGGCCCGTTCCGGTCCATCAGGGAGAAAGTAACGTTTTTGTTGACTGTGGTGGACTGTGTTTTCTGTGGAGGTACTGAGAATTTTGTAATCGGAGTGGTGGGTGGCTTCTCGACCATGCTGTGAGTCTTGCACATAAAAGTTCCTGGTTCTTTTCCAGCCTTGTAGGTGCCGGAGAGGAGAATGGTGGAACATTCCTTGCATCTGTTGCAAAAGGATATATAAACCTCATATTAATAGAAAATATTAAAATTAATTTACCTTGTGAACCGAAAATGAAAATTGTGTCGCATGTCTTGTCTTTTCAAAATCAGGAAAGAAGATTTTTAGAAGAATCTTGGCAACCAGTCACATGCATTGGTTTTGCATCTATACAATAAAAATGCACTAGTGCCACTGCCGTTCGTTACAAAGATTCTTTAAAATATCTTCTTTCGTTATCTGAGGAAGAAAAAAAGCCTTACAGGTTTTGAGTGGCAAGGCTGTCAGTAAATGACACAATTTTCATTCTTGGGCGAACAATCACTTTAATGATTTACTGTACCAAAAGAAGTATGGTTTTTAATACCAAAGAGGAAACATGTCCACACAAGCACAAGAACTTCCTTGAAACAATTGTCAAATACTTGAAATGACAATGTTCCGATTACATCATCATGACAACATGTCTATTATGACAGATGCACACATGATGCACAGTCATGAATGAGCCATTATCACATCTAAACCAAAAAATAACAAGGGAATAAAAGAGTTATTGACACAGAATGAACGTGTCCTACTTAAAGCAGTTTCTGTGATACAGCTTCCCATCCACTAGATGACGTTGCACAAGATGAACGTGCTGGCTGCACACGCTGCAGGTGCTGCTCAGGGTCCCTTGTTTGTTGGCACGTTCGGTTAAAACTTCTCTCTGGAGGGGATATTAAAAAAGCGTTAGAAAGTGTTCTTGAGCAAGATCAATGAGTCATGCATCATAAAATACACTAATCTAAGCATGCCTCAAACAATATTTATAAAATCAGAAACCTGCCATATGCAAACATGTTTTATAGCTAAACATTTCAAGAAACGAGTAAATTCTGTATTGCAATTTTATGTACTCTATATACTGGCTGTATTTTTGTTACCTCATGCGAACCACCTTAGAAAAAGCGAAGATTAAAGGGACAGTTTGCCCCAGAATTAAAACTGTTTCATAATTTACACAGCTTTGGGAATCTGTTTAAATTTCTTTGTTCTGATAAACAGAGAGAAAGATATTTCGAAGAATGTTTAAACAAAACAGTTCTTGGACTCCATTGACTTCGACAGTAGGAAAAAGTGTTTTTTTGTTTTGTTGAACACAAAATGAGATACTTTGAACAATGGTGAGCAGCAAAAAGTTCAGGACCACCATTGTCAATGGGATCGAACTGTTATGCATTGTTTACATCATACGGAAAATAAGCCCTTTTCACAAGGTCAATGCAAAGACATAATTAGATGCAAACTTGCTGAAATGTGAATGAGCAACATTTTCAATTTAAACTTTGCCATAGAGAACAAACAAAGTTCGAAGGGTGAAGACCTCGCATTCGAATTATGTTTTTGAGTCACTCAAGCAAAACCAACCTTTCCCGGGTGTAGAACAAGTTAGGTGTGATCTTATAATTTGGTTACAAGCATTCCTCCAAATATCTTTCTCTGTGTTTAACTATATCAAGAAATGTACACAGATTTGGAACAATTACAGAGGGAGTAACTAATGACAGAATTTTTTTTTTTGTTTCAACTATCCCTTTAAATGTCTTTACTAATAGCTTCTGAAAAATCTGACATTAAAACAAACTTGTTATGCGCGCATGCCCATGCACATCATTGCCAGGGCATTGCTGCGTTTGCAAAAGTTGGTATGGAATGTTGCCGAGGGATTTCCTAGGGGCCCAGGTCAAAAGAGTCTACCCACGAGTCTCTACACACCAAATGGGTTTGCTGGACATTCTTTATTCTAAAGTATAATATTTAGATTGAATTTGGTTTCAATCAATAGCAAAGGTGATCCTTGCCTTAGCAAGCACCGCCATTTAAGATCAATAAGACAAACCTTAAAAAAAGGTTTATCCTGTAAGGCCACAGGCTGTGTTAAATCATTACAAACACTCCACCCACCCATACAAAACCATCAAACTGTTAAAAGGTTCTAAGGGAATAGAAAATTGTAAATGAGGTGTACGCTGTACCTTCTTGTCTTTTGGTGATTTAGGCATCTGAGCCTCTGTGGATGGTTTAGGGGAGACCAAAACTTTTGCTGTGACGGGCTGGTTCTTCTTTCCAGACGGCTCCTCGTTCGATTCTTCAGCCGGTCTTTTAATCGCTCCCAGACCTCCGACTGCACATGTACACGGTTATGATTTTGAACAACATTTTTGAAGTTCACATGTTTAGATGTTTTAGTAGTTCCAAAGTGTGACTCACTTGGAGAGCGCCCATGGAAATAATTGTAGTATTGCGAGACGTAGGTGAGTATACTGAGACGATCGGGTACTCTCAGAGCCACCATGTCTTCAGCATCTAGCAGGGCAGGTATTCCCAACTCCTTCTCTGCCACCTGGAATGCCTAGAGTCAAGGGAAAAGGTTTATGGAGATTTTAGATTTAACAATAACAAAGTATTGTCAATGTATTGCAGATAGTTTACATGCATTTACTCGCACTTAAAAATGTTCAAACCTGTATACATTGCTTTGTCTGACTGAACACTAAGAAAGATATTTCGAAGAATGCAAGCCACTGAGATTTCTGGGCAGCATAGACTAACACAGTAGAGAAATTTAAAAGGAGACAAGCAATTGTGTACTTAAGTTTTTTTTTAACAGAAGAGCAAAATATTCAATAATCTTTTCTACTATGTTAGTCAGTTGCTAAAATTCTTACAAATATCTTCTTTTGTGTTCAGCAGAACAAAGACACTCATATTGATTTGGAATTAGGCGAGTAATTCATGACAGAACTTTTGGGTGAACAGCCAGACTAGCAAAATTCCCAAGAAAGCCTGCAACAGCTTAAGGAAATCACTTGCTTAAGAAATGTTGCCAGCAAACATTAACTATACATATGGAACTACAAAATAATACGCATCTTAATTTACTGGAGCAAAGTTAAGCACTTCGTTAAAGCCCATTTTACATTTACCAGTGTTAAAAGTTATTATTTTAAAGTGAGTTTATTTTTATTGGGACTTTAAACCTTAAATATAGAAACATAACACAATCACAGCAGTATAAGATTACACAATAACATTTTATCTTATCAGCACGAACACATTACCTATTGACTGGGTTCTGATGAATTCAAGTAAACCTTGCGAGATTTTGTCATAGTTATACAGATTAAAATCTTTTTTAAATCTAAAGCATTTCAGCTAACATAAGCTCTATAAAGTGAAAGAGATTTTCATCTTTTTTCACTTTATTTGTATGAATATGTGCCATCATTTTCAGGGCATGATTCAAACAGTAGAACGTGGAAGAACAGAACTGTCATGTTGGCTGTATTTCTATCCATGCACACTTAGTGGTAGAACAATAATCCCTCCACGTCCGACGCAAAAATGTGAATTTGGCTCACGTTTCTGTAAGAGCAAAGACTCGGAAAGAAAAACTTTGATCAGAAATAGACATGAGCCGACACGACTCCAGCGAGAAGGTTAAATCTAGATAAAAAATGGGAGCATTTTACTGTTAATAATCCATTTTGTTAACACAATAAATATTCAGAGTAAGAACGCAGACGTGAATGTAAAATCTGGGAGCGTTCTTGTACATGCAATAAATGTCCATGTAAAAGCAATCATCCGTTGTCTCATAACACTTTCACTTTCTCTGTCTTTCAATCTCTCTCTCTCTTTGTGTTCATGTCAAGGTGGCATTCTCTTAAACTCACATTAGCATTTCTATGCAGTTTCCTTCATTATTCTTTTGTATTCACGTCCTGGTTAACATTCCATTTCCTCTTAAAGAGTGCGCTTATGATGATTTATCAGCGTCAATGACACCAGAGCATGTGAACGGAGTGCTGCATACTGCAGATGAACGTCACAAAAATAGGCCTTCACTATTCAATCTTGGTCAGATCTCAGCCTTGGTCAACCATACTGAGGTCACGCAGAACTATGAGAGGTCAATGAAACTCATTTGCTGTAAGAATGATTTGCTTGGCCTTGAAAGCAAGGCATGGAATAAGATTTTGCTGTCTATCCACTCATCTACACATTTTGAAATGAAGGTTGAGAAGTCTAACCAAGAGGGTTTGACACCACAAAGTTTGGCTCTGATTTTTCTGTTGTGACTTGGTTTCATGATTTATTGTTGCTCTTAAAGTAAAAGTTCACCCCAAAATTTTAAACCTGCATGACTTCCTTCAGCAGAAAGCAAGAACAGTTATTTCGAAGAAAGTCGGTCATCGAACAGTGACAGCCACAGTTTTCTGCCATCCAACAGTGTTGAATGCCCATTTGTTTGGGCATTTTTGGTGAATTGAAACTTTAGGGTTAATATTCAAGTCTTTCTACTGAAATAAAATGGGTTGTTGGAGCTAGTTGATTGTATCATGCACATCGGTTCGACATGATTAGAAGAAGATGTTAAACTTTAACTTTAAATAAAACAATGTTAACACAACTGATGGAACAGTTGTACATGCTAAAATAACCTAATTCCAACAACACACTTTATTCAGTGTAACATTAAGCTGTTTTGAACTAATAAAGAAATGTTTTTTCTTCTTCCAAACTCTAATATGAATAAAACGCCTGTCTGGCAGAATTTCAGATTATTTATAACGCTTATTTAGCCCAAGGGGAGTAAAAATTTATGTCAGCAAATGAACGAGCAAAGAAAAAGCAGTGTCAGGAAAACAATATTAAACATTTTGAAGAAAGTTAATGCTGTGGAGTGAATGTCACGTCACGAATAGGATGTTTTTTATTAATAAAAATGCATTCTCATGCTAAGTTAGTACAAATATATCATATGCATAACCAAACTGTGATCGAGTTAACAGTGCAAACAACTTACCAGCTGATTGTTCTCGTAAACATTTTCTTTGCTCAGGGAATCAAAGTTTCTGCAAGAGAGCAAACATATAGACAATCGTGCGTTAGTGATCAGAACACTCACAAGTGCAACCGACAGAGAGTTTCCCATCATGAATCTTAAAAGTGCAGTCCCTATCTGAAACAACAAAGCCAACCTTAAAGATTCCTATACAGCAAACCCATTTACAAAACACAGAAACACAAACTTGAGCTTGTTTTCCTTCATTTCTTCAACTATCCCTCTCCTAAATCTGTGTGTGTTCTTGTTCCAATTCCAAAAATGCCAATGCTGACACTCTCTAACCTTAACACATCTCAAATCCGGCTGAACACAGAAAAAGATATTTGGAAGAATGCCTGTACGTGTTCTTAGACCATGCATAGTTGGAAAAATCCAAATGGTAGTCAAAAGTAATGCACCCAACATTTTTCAAAATATCTACTGTGCCAGTTCTCCAGCTTTGGTAGTCAGCTGGGGACTAGGATGTAGGCATTCTTCCAAATATCTCTCTCTTTCAAGAAATGTTTCCAGACAAATCAACAAACTCAGGGGTCGTTTTTTGTCCCGGCTG
>CM065655.1:15678926-16081426 GCA_033220385.1 Triplophysa yarkandensis
CCCAAAAATTACTACATGCATTATGATGCTCTGTTGAACACAAAAAAATTTATTTTGAAGAATGTAGGACAACAAACAGTTCTGGTGTTATTTTAACTACCTTTGTTAATTGTCCTACCATCATAGTCAATGGGGTCATAGAATTTATTTTATTATGAAACTTATACACTGTATATTGAGAAATTACAAGAGAGATATCTTTAATATCCATCTACAAAAATAATACTTCACCATATATATTGCTATTGTGAGATAATGAAACAGTTAGATTTAGACATTTTCTAAACCATTAGGTGCAAGACCATTACCTTTTGATCTACTGAATCAGGGGACTTCTCAAGCTGATTCCTTGTAGTAGATGCCCAGCTGGAAAGTTTGGAAAGCTGCTCTTGATACAATGACAAATCCCTGAGAAGATCTTCGATTTGTCGTTGCTTTTCGGGGAGATCAGTGGACACCTAAGAAGTAGAGAAGAACACAAGGTGCATCTTTAACAATAAATTAATTAAACAATCATAGTTATAAACACACCAATCTCCAGAAAGATCAAACTGTATAAAGAGATATAACAGGCTTACCGTGGCCCATCGCATGTTGATATGCTTTAGATGTTTCTCCAGCGGTTTGGCTTTATCACCAGACAGAGATGAACTCTTGCTGATGATCTGATGAAGCATTTGTTTCCTGCTCGGCAGCTCCACAACTCGGGCCTGGTGACGTATTAATGTTCTTTTCTCATTTGGGACTCAGTTTTGTTCATTTTATTTAATGGGAGACTTGTCGCACAGAGCTCAAATCAATCTAAGTGAGTCATTTTTACCTTCACTTTTTCTAACGTGGAGTTGAGCTGTTCCTTGTGACCTGGTTCCACCGGAAGCGCCACTACCATCTCCGCCTCATCCAGCCAAGACTGAAAGTCTCCCATGTCTTCATTCAGCTCGGCAAGAATGATCTTTGCTCCGGCCGACCTAATATACACAGTAATAAATATATGCATTCCCTCAAATATGGACATAAAAGGATGATTAGGAAGGTGTTTGGTGCTCAAACTGAATTATGGTAAAATATTCAAACCTCTTTGACGTTCTCACCAGGAGTTTGCATTAATAAGTCATGCATCCTACTAACCGTCTCTTAATCTCGGTGATCTGGTTGGACACTTTGGCCCAGCGGGAGTTGATGGAGGCGAGCTGCTGTTTAATGTGATCCCTGTCGTCCTTGCTGCACTGTGGACTCAAGTCTGTCCCGAGAGTATTCAGGCCCTTAACTGAAGCTTCTTGTTTCTCTAAAGCATCCTGCAGCTCCTGCGAGAGTGAATGTGACAGCGGATAATTTGATTTAAAGTTGCGGGCTAATCTAACATGGCTAAATAAATGAAAAATCAGGGTAAGAGTTTGTATGATGTGCACATTCGTAATTAATTATTAGATGCAATTAAAGCTTCTATATATTTACAAAAGAAATTCAAATTATGCAGTACTTAATTACTTAATAATGTTCATTACTTAATTATGTCCATAATTTAAAACATAACATAAAGAACGCAAATAGTCAGAATTACCTCAAAAGTTTTTGCTATCCTATATTCTTCAAAATATCTACAGTAACTTTGTGTTTAACATATCAAAAAAGCCATTTTCCGTTCTATGGTAGTCAGACTTTCTTTCAAATATATTTTCTGTGTTCATCAAGACAAACAAATGTATGCAGATGTGGGACTATATTGTTGACAGCATTTTTATTTTTGGGCTGCACTACCCCTTTAATATATCAACTTAATTTGAATGAGGCAATTTGTAAAGATAATATAATGATACCTTGAGGTGATCTCTGTTATTTATAGGGTCTTGTTCATACTTCGGGATAGTCCGCTCCGCATCAGTCAGCCAATTATCAAGCGCTTTGTGCTCTTCACTGAATTTCCTGCATTTTTCTAAACGCCTGCAAAGAAACAAACATAATTGTGAGAGTTCTGTGTATTATTAAAAATGTGTTTTGTGTTTGAAAGTTCTGTCAAACATGAAGTCATTAAGTTTGAAAATGAAAATCTTAGAAGTTACATATCCAGTAATATATTTGTGGGTACAGTTTCACTCATACTCACGTGAGTCTGTCCTGATAAAGTTTTTTTAGATTCTCCCAGTTGGTTTTGAGCAGTTGGGTCTGTAAACTCTGCAATGGATCATCTGAACTCCTGCCTAAAGCATCTGCTACTGGTGTCTCCAGTTTCTCCAGATTACCTTTAACCTCCTAAATATCAAGCACAATAAAGCATTAATATCATCTTCACTGCTACATCACAAGACATATTTCTGGTCACAAAAACTACTGATAGGGTTTATGAAATTACCTTAAGGCACTTCTCCTGTTGGGAAACATTGATGAATGCTGCAGACCACCGCTCGGGAGATTTCAGTAAAGCCTCATTTTCGGCGATATGCTGGAGTAAAGCCTGAAGGTCCTGTACAGATATATTGATTTATTTACAACAATGAAATAACAATCGTCATCTATTAGTGAACTTTATTATAATTTTTTATTGTATAATTATATTTTATTATTTACCTTATTCAGAACCCAATACATTTAAATATAATGCTGATTGGGATTTGTGTTGTATTTTTTTCAAACATTTGGGTTTGAATAGACCGTGCAGACTTACACTTTTCTGGCGCACTTGAGTGAAGTTAAGGTCAAGCTCCACCCAGCGTTTATTGACAGGAAGTAGGCGTGGCTCTACAAGGTTAGAAGCCCCGCCCTCTGAAAGTGTGCGGCCCAGTTGGCGCAAATCCTCAAGCTTCGGGTGCTGTTGTTCAATCTCAGAACTCACCAACTGACGGACAACATAGTTTACAATACTTGCAAATGCTGGATTGATATGCATTACATTAAGCACATAAAATCTAATAAAGTAAACTGAATAAAAGTAAATGTTGAAATACATTTTTGAGATTTAAAGTCCAACCCACTCAAGCAACTGATGCTACTAAACATGGAAAATAAGTTTTAGAAGCATCACAGAAGTTATGTCCATGGAAGACTGTTTGAACATATGGAGCTCAGCAAAGCAAATATTCGAAAAATCTTTCGTTCTCACTTTAACTCTGGGTTCCTCGGGGGGATCAGGAAGCTCTCGTAAGGTCTTCTCAATTTTATCCAGCCAGTGCATCATGTCATCAGTCTTCTTACAGAATTGGTACCACTGCTGAGAGAGAACCTGGGCCTTTTTTCTCCTCTGGGCTCTCAATTTCTGAGTGCAACATCAATATGTTAATACGAAGCAAAATAACACACTTTCTATGATTTCTGATATTTAGATATTTTTACTGAAAAACAAGACAAAACATGGTTTATAATGCTTCCTTCTTTGGCAAATAGTCTTATTCTTAATAAAAAGCATGTTCGCTGTCAAAAGCTTGTGTATGTATTCCCTCTGCCTTGACTTCTTAATAACATGTATTTGACATGTGTCAACATACTGTAAAATCACCTTTAAAGTGTCATATTTGTCATGAAGAAGGTTGTGTTTCTCACGGACGGCTTCTTTTTTCTCTCCATTAGGAGTTCTCTTCAGAAGATTTTCTCCTTTGGCAAACAGTTCTTTCAGTGCCCTCTCATCTATGCCCTGCAAACACACAAAATCGCCTTTAGAACAACAAGGAAACTGTCAAAGTGTGAGCCGATTGCGTCAGTGGTATATATCTCTTTTTCTCTATATGTTTGAGGTTTGTCTGGTAAAAACTAATGCATTCATTTGTACTGTTATTTACAAAAATTATACCTGACACAAAATCTAAGCAAGTACCATGCATGCATTAGTTATCTTCACCAAATGAGTTCCCTAAAGCTCATTACTTTTCTAGTCTTGAAGTCTTTAGAATAAGGCTTGGAGGGCCTTTCTCTAGCTTTGCGGCTCCACCGGCTGAAATTAATTTCAGCCTAGCAAACATATTTGAGTATTTTCTTACCGAGTCCTCCAGGAAATCTTCCTCTTTTAGACTTTCTCCTAATTTAATCTCCTCATCCAGCACCTGGAGCCATTTATTGGCCTGTCTGTGGTACTCGTCTAACTCATGGGAAGAGGACTGAAAGAAAAAACAAGCAGAAATACGTACAAATTTAATGATGTAACGATCCCTATTTCTAAGTGGAATAATATTACAAGACAACACCATCTCTGATTCATTTAGAATCAGCAGAGGGAGAGCTATCAATAATCAAGATGTCTTTAAAATATGTGTTTACAAAGGTTCCACTTAGCAGATGAGTTTCAAAAGATATTACGATATTGACAACATGTTTTATTACACTTTTGATATTTGAGATAAAGGTTAAAAATGTAAAGCTCATTATCTGATGCATTCACTGCACCATGATATTGTAAAAGTACATTTTGTTTTACTAGCATGAATACAGTAGTTTGACATCTTTTTGTTATGGAATGTTATTAAAAATGTATTATTTTTACTATGTAGAGTTTATTTTAAACAAATATTATTATAGTTTATGTAATTAAAAAGTATTTATCTAACAACTATATATTTGTAATATACACGTATATTTTGGATGGGTTAATCAGATTTACTTTACTGTACAAAATTGAAACAGTATAATTAAATGATCTCTAAAGTATATTTATGAATATTATATTGCATTTGTGTAAAAACCTTAAATAACATTGACATTTGACTTTAAATTAATATACTATATATACAATATATAATATATTAATATACTCTGTATACATACACATATGTATAGATGTCTATTAAAAGAGTACCTGTCCAATTAAAATCCTCTTTGTGATGTTGTCAAAGCGCTGGATCATCTGTTCCAGTTTGGGTTTCACCTGAGCTTTACAGTTTTCCCCTCTGTTCTTTATAAGATCCTCAGCCAGACCCTGGACTACTTCAACCTTCCCCTTCATCCCCTCCAGCTCTTTCTGCAAACCCTGCATAGTTCACATGAGTACCTGTTTTAATATTTATGGAAACTATAGTTCTGTTCTAAAATGTGGTATATACTGTAGTATTACTAAATGTATGTAAGGTAGCATTGTCCAGACAAAAAAACGTAATAAATATAACTAATACTGAAACACATACTGTGGTTACAACAAAATGCACGCAGAAAGTTAACAGATTCAAAATGTGCAAAACAAAAATAAAGTTTAAAACTATTAAATTAGATATAAAAATATTGCTTGTATATTGTAATTATATTCTAGATGATAACCACTGATGACACATATAATAAATCTAGACTTTTTATGATCTGTGTGGTTTTCCCTAATGGCATAATCTAAAAAAATATTTGGCTTCAAATTGCTTCAAATAAATGAGCCATGTGAGCATATTATAACGGCAGAGGAGATGGATAATGATGTATTTGTTTTGAAGCAAAAGTTAGCCTGCATTAAACAATCTTTAGTACTCTATAGAAATTGAATGTCAGGAGCTGATTGTGTGTGCCAGGTAAGACCTTAATAACATGCTCGATACAGCCCTGGCTCTCCATCTCATCCATCGTTTCCTCGGCACGATCCATCCAGCCGTTTATCTCGGCTACATTCTCCTCGAATGTTTTCATTTGACTTTGGTAATCCTGCACGACAGATGAAAAGCTAGGTTTACATTTGGGGCTAAAAGTGCCATTAGCCTCACTGTTGTTTCCTTTGTCAGTACATTTTTCAAAACATTTTTGTCCTGTTAATGCATGTCTTCTCTTTCTTAATAAGCAAATGGGTTGTTGATCACATTTTTCAGGTAGATTTTAAGGGGACAGTGGACACATAATGTTTTACTCATCCTTTGTCATTTTAAACCTATTTGACTTTTTTCCGCAGTCCACAGGACAAGAAATAAAGAATGTTAGTATCCAAACAGTACTCAATGGGTACAATAGATATAAAAGGCTACCACTGTTGTTCGTTAACCGTCATTCTTCAAAATATCTTTGAATATGACAGTATTGTAATATTTGAGCAAACTTTACCTTTAAAACGCGATTGAAACAGATTTTAATACAGTAAGTGTCTGCCAAATGCCACAATGTGGATTAAAATATTATACATTATTTGTTTGATAGATTAATTAAAATCTTATACAAACGACTCCTGTTTCATATATTGACCCATCTGGTGTTTGCATGTAACACGGGAATAACTTCTGCACCAAGACAGATGGACTCAAGAACTAGGCGTAAAATTACACCTCGCATTAACCGTCTTGTTCTACCTTTGAGGCCGAGCCTCGTCCCCCGGCGTACCGCCCTCGAGTTATTTATAGACTTATTTACAAAGTAGAACAAGGTGAAAATGTATTCAGAAGGATCATGATAAGATAAAAATATGGAGCAAACAGCAAGCAGCAGCAGCAGCAGCAGAAGTAATAAAAGGGAACAGGAGATAAATATGCTTAACATTTTCATAACATTACTGTCGCCTCCAGGAATCACATTCTGGGTGTAAAAGAACAATATGAAGACGTGAAATTGAAAGGAAATGAATTTAGCCTTGTGGGGCAGGTTTGGACCCAGACATATTTAGCATGGAATAAAATAAGTGAAAACGGGTCACATGATCACTCACCAGCAGCAGTTTTAACCATTGCTCGCTTCTTGACGTCACAGCGATCCAATTGCAGTTCAGCAGGCTGACCTTGTCATCAATCGGGTTCTCTTGGTTCTGGAGTAAACCCTTCAGGGTCACAGCCAGCTCCTGGACAAGCTTCAGCTGTGGCTTGTGGCGTTCCGTGTCTTCCTGAGTTGCCTGGGAGATGAGGTCGGAAAGGTGCTTTAATTGGTTGTCTGCAGTTTGTTTACCTTAAAATAACATTCGAGCGGCTGTGTCGGCAAGCCAGGCTAATGAAGTGTTGCGAAGCGAAGTTTGTGTGCGTCTATGAATTTGTCAGATGCAATTTATCAAATAATAATCTTATTATGGCGTAAAGTATTATCAATGAAAAGATGGATAACCAGATGCATAGTGCATGAAGGTGCGGATTAAAGTTTTGAAGAGAGTTCCTCCAAGAATGAAAATTCTGTTATGAATGACCCGCAAGTTGTTCCAAACCTGTATACATTTCTTTGTATGGTTGAATACAAAGACAGATTTTTTGAAGAGTTGAGGAAAACAACAACTCTAGGGCACCATCATTTTTTCTAGAAATTTCAGTTGATCACATTCTTCCAAATATATTTTTTCTTTTCAACCATATAGGCTGGGAAACATTTCAGGGGGAGTTCATTTTTGGTGAACCCTCCCTTTACCAACAAGTAAACAAATACATTTGTGTCTAAAATATATTTTTTTGATGGGAAAGCATCGACCATTTCTAAATTTATCTGCTCAATACTTGCTACATCAGCTTCAGGCATTAAAAAGGCATATCTGAATTGTATTTTTGTTGCTCAAATAAAACCAGGGTGAGTTATTTCTTACCTTGGCCCAAGATAACTCTGCCTCTAAGTCACTTGGCATCCCTTCAACGGAAGACCGGCGTGTCAGTTCCTCATCTGTAGCCGCCAGCCACTCTGTCAGACTGTTTACCTCCTTCCTAAACTTTCTCAGCAACTTCAAAATTTTCTCAAGTTCCTGTTTTCCCTCTGTCACCTGCATAGATACAAATATGAGGGGCTCTGTCACTCACGATTACCTATAAATGACAAACTAAATGCTTTGTTGGTAAATATAAGACACAGCTGGGTGAATTTGTAGTCATGCTCATGATACTAAGCATTAATGGGATTTTGTACAATAGTTGTGCAACTAAAACTACATAATTGATACTGTAAAACAATTCTTTAACATTTATTTCTCGTAGTGTACCTGTGAACCCAAGTCATTGTATGCGAGTTTAAGAGCCGTCAATCTGTCATCCAGTTCTTTGGGTTGCTCAGTCTGTTGTCTCTGCACAATCTGTCGTCCTGTCTTTATCACCGTCTCCACCTCTGATTTCACTTCACTTAGATTCTTATAAAACTTCTACGCAGGAGATATAGATAACAAAGAATTCTTTGCTTTGTCTATATTGTGATGCAAGTTATAACTTTCTGACATGCTGCGAAACAGTTGATCCCTTTAACAATTGACACAGATCCATACTGAAAGGGAAAGTGAGCCTCAAAATAAAAATTCTGTCATCATTCACTTAACTCCATATTTCAAACCTGTGTTACTTTCTTTAGTGGATTAAAGAGTGATGACTGCTTTAGTATCTATGTCAGTCAATTGTACTCAATGGGGAATGGGGCTTTGAGTCCCTAAGATTTTAAGATCAGCTTTTGTGTTCCACAGAAGAAAGTTAGTCATTGGGGGATGCAAGACATGATGAGGAAATGATGACAGAATTTGTAATTTTTTAGTCCTTTTTTTATAGGGGAAAACATGTAAGGACTTTAAATAAACATGATTTGACATAACCACTTAGGGTTTTTATGTAACATTTAATATAAAATATATAAAATAATAATAAACTCATATGATAAAACTTAATAAAACAACATTTTGTTTTTTGTAAAATGAATTTAATTTAAAAAGATTTCAAATTTCTTTAAACATATAACAGACTTAAAGCTGTTGACAGACAGAATAAAAATGTTTATTCTGTCATGTTTCAAATTTGTATACATTTTTGAACGGAAAGAAAGATATTTGGACGAATGCTTGTAACCAAACAGTTCTTGGACCCCAATTTACTACCATTGTAGGAAATTAAAAATGGTAATTTAAATTACCCCCAATTTTTTTGTTGTCCTACATTCTTCAAAATATCTAATTTTGTGTTGAACACAACAAAAAACTTACTATAACAGTCAATGAGGTCATAGAACTATTATTTTTCCAATTATCTTCATCAGAGCAAAGATACTAACACAGATTTGATCTCAAAGGTGAATAAATTATGCCAAAACGACTCTGACACTTTAAAATGCAATAGAACTTGAAAATAAAATTACCTACCATGCATTGCTCTAGCTGTGACTGTACCACTTCCTGCTCCACGCTCCTAACATTCAACACCCCCAATTTCTCTTTAACCTCTTCCAGTACGCGCTCACATTCCCTCAACCTCTGATCAAAATTGGCCGGCTTTTGAAAAAGGCGAAACTTGGCTTTCACTTCTGAAAGTTTATCCTGCAAATATAAGCGAGAGGATGCTGTTTGTTAACAGTTATTTTATGACGTTAAAAACATATAAAGGTAAATAAAATAAAATGTATCTTACAATTGTAGCATCAATGTCTCTGATCACTTTATCTGCGGCGTCAACCTTTATGGCTTTTTTCCTCATATCGTCTAGTGTCGTCTCATGATCAGTCAACTCGGATTGGATTTTCTTTTGAAAAGAGACCACAATTAAGTAAATAAACAAACAAATAAATAAATAAATATTTTTTTATAGATATGTGTTATTTATGTGTTACTTGTCTTATGTCTTTGGCAAGACTTAAGCTTGATAAGATCACTTGGTTTTTTAAGTGGTTTGTGATATGATGTCATCAAAATAAAATAATTTTTATAGTTTTAAATACTCTGAAAATGAGCACTTAAGATTTTACCTATTAATTTTACTACAATTTCAATCTTTGACTTGGTCTTAAATAAATATGAATGATTCACAGAATGTTCAATTTATTGTTTAGAAAGTATTTTTGAATAAATAGTAAATCACAAAAAAATGACTTTAGCTGTGTTTTTACAGGCAGGTTCACAGGTGTTCAATAAAGCGGTCATCAATAATTAAGCTAACAATTCATAATAATATTCAAAATAAGCTTAGTCTTAAATTAAGTAACGTAGTTCATGGATTTCTGTTAATAGCCAAGAAACTTAAGAACAGAAGATTACATTAAACATTACATTTACATTTACATTTAGTCATTCAGCAGACGCTTTTATCCAAAGCGACTTACAATAGTCGAGGAGACAATCAAGCGGTAAATAGCCGATACAACAATAGGTCAACAAACATAGTAAATAAAATATTCTACATTAGTTTAGCCACAAAACCATTCTCCGAAAAAAAAAAAAAAAAAAATCTGTTTGTTTGTTCCATTTGTGACACATTATGAATACCTGGGCCTCCTGAGGTAACTGTGCAGCGTCTATTCCATCTGCCAAATAAGCAGTCAAATGTCTGTCTGTTGTATTCAGAGAGTCCTGAATGAGCCGCAGGGTCCTGTCATTCTCCTGAGCCCACTGCAGGCTTTTCTCCAGCTGCTGTCGTCTCTGTAAAACCTGTTATTGACGTCACAACGAAGAGAAACACAACGTGAGAAATCCAATGAATACACTTAAGGTTTCTGCTATAATGCTTTTAAAGCTAAGCTCCTACCCTCTGCATCAGCTCGTCCCAGCGTGTGTTGTAATCTTCCACTTTTTTGTGTATGAGCTCATCGAGGACCCGGCCGTCCATGAGGGTCTGGGCTAATTCACGGATCTGGTTGCGGTTATATTCGGGATGCTCTCTTATCATGGTGTCTATGGACTGGAAGACATTAAAAACTGTGTTGATATTTCGGCTTAATTGGTATTTACACCAAAAAATCTCACTGGTATTTCTAAAACTAAAAAGCATGGTTTCCATGGTGATGATGCAAGGTTTCATTTGGGTATAGCTATTTTATTTTAACAAGTGCATTCATTAGCCCATTGGGGGAAAATTATAAGGATTTTCATTAATATCTCGACTGCTTCTCTTAGACAGAATCAAGAGAAATTATGCAAAGATGAAGTGCAAACTTAAACTTTTCTTATAGCATTCTTAATTTTTTAAGTGGCTAGATTGATGACTGTACGCATATGTATAAAGACGTTTTAAGCACTCACAGCCAAGGCTTCTTCAAATTCTTTTACACCTCCTTGCATGTTTTCAGTTTCATCCAGTTTCTTTTCCAGCAGGTCCATCCAGGCATTTTCCAGCTCCAAATAAGAAAGCAATTCACACCAGCATGCCCACACTTCCTATAACAGCAAACAGAAACAGAGATGAATCTTATTGACCTTGTATTGTATATCAAAAAGCAGATGTGCCACATAGCATGATCCTTACATAACCATTAGAGAAAAGCTGAAATACATATATATAGAAAACAATGAAAATTCAAATTCATGCTATACATTTCATTCTGTTTTCACATAATTTTCCAAATCACTCTAAAATTAATATAATAAACTCATCAAAAAAGGGTATAAAACAAAGGAACTATTTATAATTAAGAAATAAGAAAATACATAACAAAAAAGTGTTATATTATCTTTAGTTTAGTCACCTTTTGACTACAAGTAGAAATGTTTTCTTGTCATTTTATCTAGCAGATTAAGATCTCTTTTTTATATTTAGTCATCTATTTCAAAAATATTTTTTATTTGTTAAAATGTATGTTTGGTCATTTGCAAATGCATTGTTTTTAAAGTTTTTCCCCACAATCCCCTTAAAAAAGAAATCAAGGTCCTTGTAAAACCATTTTTGGTGTTTTTCAGGAAATTAAAATTAACTGAAAACATAATATTTAATCAATTAAAATACTTAAGGTTTACATAAAGACATAAGTTGAGAAGCACTTTAAATACTTTTTAATGGTTTGTTTTTCAGAAAACCTTGCGACAAACATAAAGTAATATTTTCCATAATATTTCTAAATATAATACATAATATTTCAAAATCTTTGCAAAAATATTTAAGTTTTCATTACCCACAGAAAAAAGTTGTGTAAAGTGTAAAGAAACATTAACATCTTTGGTTCTAAAACGTAAAAAGGTGTGATGAAAGATAAAGCAAAATGATCACTGTATGAATTCAAACCAGAAACTCTCCAACCGTGATAAACTTACTCTCACCTCTAAAGTCTTGCATTTTCCATCAAGCCTACTGCAGAGTCGCTGGTAGTTCGAAGTTAAAACATCCAGTTCTGCCTTCAGGGCATCGTGGGCCGTAGGAGGGGCCTTTGAAATGAAATTGGTGACTTTATCTGTCAGTAGTTGCACCTTTGTTTCCTTTTGATGGACTTCCTCTTGAGCTCTCTGGAGAGAGGGAGAAGATTAAGATACGATTCAACAGGTGTTTAGATTAGGGTCAGCAATCTTTGAAGCGTCTGTTTGCAGAGTAAAGTCGGTTTGACATTAGGAGGTGTGCAGAGAATGAAAGAAATTTACTTCATTAAAAAGACATAAAAGTATAAAATCCAACTGTGGGCATCAGAGAGTTGAGACAGCACCTGTTTGGAAATGAACATTTAAGTGACAGTCTTTCATTTTATGACAGTTTTCTGGAGAGCCTCTTAGACTTTTCTCAGTATACAGCCCTTTTTACCATGGTTACGTTCTATCTTTCTTTTTTTTCTGCGTTCTTTCTAATGCCTTCTAATTTGATGACAGTTTTCTGGATAGCTTCTAAGATAGTTTGATCCAAGTAATTACTTTCTTATATTTATTTCCTAAACTACAATTCTTAGACCAGAATAATGCTAAAGTTCTTTATTCTTTTTGTGCATAGTTTCTTGCATTCGTGTCCCCTTTCTTGCATTCATTCATTTTCTCATTTTAAGACAAGTTAGTTTCTACCCCTTTTTTAAATCATGGTTTGTGTTTGGGTCAAAAATTGGAGAACTCCCTCTATGAAATGTTCAAAGTTAAAGTAAATCAAAGGTTTGGTATGTCCAGATTTGATCATGAGTTGAAATAACCTAACATTTTTGAAACATCACGTACTGTACACTGAATCAATTGAAATTGGGATAGTGTTGGGATAAAAATGGCAAAGTCAGCCGTAGGGTTTAATTAATCCAGGAAATGCTTTTATCTGAATTATTACCGGGCTTAAACATCAACATTTTAGGTTGAAACAACCCAGCTGTTTTGAGAGCGTATGCCTAACCTACAATACACAATGGCAAACACCAAAAAGTACAAACCTTTAGCTCCTCCACAGCTTTATGCAGCTCCTCAGGTGTCTTGTACTGGAAATCTCGTTCCAGGTATTCTTCTTCAGCCTGTGTGATCCACTCTTGCATTTCCTGCATCTCTTTTCTCAGACTCACTGTCATGTCCAGACCTCCTTTCAGGGCTGATTTCTTCGCATAGGCCTAAGAGACCGACACCAATCGTTAACGTTCATATTCTTTTGCATTAAACCTCAGGAAAAGCCATAAAATCATCAACCAGATGTGGAAAGTAAAGTCTGGCCTTTTCAAATTGTGCATCGCATGATAATAAATTAGTCAAATGTGCTGTAAGCCCGGGCGGCACGTTAATTACCTGTTTGCAAATGAGTTCCCACTGAGCGTTGAGCTCATCCAGCATCTTCTGTATTTTGATGGCAAACGGAGGTTCTGCCTCCCTCTTCAAAGCCATTCCAACCTCGTTTATGCCGTTCAGACTTGGTTGGACGGTGTGGATGTCATTCACCAGAGCCTGACATATCAAACAAGGATGTTTAAAATAAGAAGGTCTTGGTCATTCTGAAAAGCAGGTCACGCCAATACGCTGACCCAATTCTATTTCTGAAACTATTGCCACATTATGGCTAAATCAGTGTGGGGTACAAAAAATATCCAAATCACACTTGAGAACTGTAATTTCATGTTCAGCAGCCGTTTTCACAACCGGAAAAGGGAAAATCACATCCATGGTTGTATGAAAAGAGAAGGCGAGACTGTACTGAGTTAGGTCCCTGTGGATTTATGGCTTATTCATTCGGCTGCAGCTATATTAGCAGATCTTCCAACAACACGGCCCTTCAGATTTCATCTAAATGAGAAGCAGTTTTCTTTTTTAGGCCGATGCTTTAATTTAGACAACGATTTGACTTTGGAGTATAAAACTCCGTCTGCTGAATGTAAATTGTTGGTTCACGAAGCACAGTGGCGAGTTTTTGGAACGCTGTTTTATTTCTAGCACATCTTGCTCTGGATCAGAAGGCCATAAGCAGTTCCAAGTTTGGGAGTATAAACTTTGTTTTATTGCTAAATGGATAAAGGATGTCCTCACCGTGCACTGTTCCAACTGCTTCTCCAAAGCTTCTGCGTCGCCCAGAGCCGGCCATTCCTCATTCAGAAACACATCAACCTCAGCCATCCACTTCTGCAGAGTTTTGGTATCATTCTACAGTTTGAAAAAAAGATCTTTAGGATGCAAGTTTTGGGAGCAAAAATAACCCATAGGAGAGAATTACAAAGAAGATCTTGTAAGTGTCCCAGTTGTTTCAGACTAAATGGAGACAAATATGGAGGCTCTTGCTAGACTTTTCAGCTTATCAGATATTCCTGTAGAAAAATAGACCCTAGGAAGTTACACACACATAAAAAACATCTTCTTTAAAGACCAATTTACATTATTAACATGTAATTACATGTTATACTTCGACCTGTGTTCAGGGACACGTTTTTTTAATTAATACTAATGTTAAGTACATTGTGTAAAATGTATGTTCTTCATAATAAATAAATAAATAAATAAATATATATATATATATATATATATATATATATATATTTATTTATTTAATAATCATATATATATATATACACAATATATATATATATATATATATATATATATATATATATATATATATATATATATTGTTGGCATAACTTAATATTTGTATGATTATTAAATAAATAAAATTCTTGCCACCAATTTGCCAACAATTGCAATAATTGTGCCAACTGTGTCGTATACAGTATTTTAATATGAACCTCTTTATATATTACTTTAATTTTATTTTAATGTATTCAAGGCACTTTGGGAGAAGCACATGAGGCAAAGTTTTTACTTTACCCAAAAATGTCCATTACTATTTTTTTCATATTTTGATGTGCCATATATATTTCTTTATACTGCTATGATGCTTTTCTTGGTTGAGCACCTCTTTTGATCGGATGTGCCGGCTTTTGCTTTACCAACAATCTTCAAAATATCTTCTTTTGTTTTCATACCAATTTGTATGATGGTGAGTAAACAATGAAATATTTCTTATTTTGTGTGAACTATCCTATTAAACAAAAAGCTCCCCTGAGAATGGCTGTGTCTAAAAACCTGATAGGCTGTCTGGGTAGGCAGCTCGCTAGGCTTTGAGACACAGCTATTAACTGTAGTGAAAGAACGCTTTTGGAAAGCATTTAGTGTAGTGCCTGTGTGTCTGTTATAGGGAAAATATAGCATGCTCAGCAAATTGTATCAAGACATGCCTGGAACTGCTGTAATTTGTTCATGTGATCCTGCAGCTTCAGTATGTTCTCCTCCAGCTGCTCAGACACGCGTCTCCAGCGCACCATCACGTTGTCCAGCTCAGTCCGGTACTTCTGACAGATCTCAGGTGGTGCTTTCTGAAACACCTGCTCAGCCATCTTATTGAGATCATCCATATCACTCTGATGCTCCTTTTGTGCTGTTTGAATCGCCTGCAACACATTTAGTCAAGAAACAGCTTCAAAAACAGGAATATTGATTACTGACAATCATCAAGTTTATCAAAAATACCAAGTGTTTATAAAAATATAAAATGGAATGTAAATTGTATAAAATATTACTAACTATTATATATGCTATAGGCCTTTCACCTTTTGTGTACTGCTATGTCACCTAGTTATTTACTTATTACTCTGACGTTATCAAGGCACAAAAATAGACCAATTGGATTAAAAAGTACTCTCAGAATTTTACCAAGAACTTTTTAAGGTTTTACCCTGGTGTTTTGAAACAGAATTGAATATGTTCCTATACTGCATATTCTGCACTCATGTTGGATGCTTTTTTTTCTCACTATTCCTGTCATGCATTTAAATTTTCTTTGAAATACAATTGAACTTTGTCAATGAAACACATTTCTTTGAAGTTTTTAAAGTGGTAGTTCACCCAAAAAAGAAAATTCTGTCTCAACATTAAATTGTTTAAAGCCTGTACTGAAGAATGTAAGCAACTGAGATTTCTAGGGAACCATTGACTCCCATAAAGAAGAAATACTGTATATTTTTTGTACTACTTAGAACATAAGAAGAAATTTGTGACATTTTAGGATGACCACAATCGATGAATAGCGTATTAATTTCCACCATTTTAATTTTTTTCTAAGATACTCATTGGTGGCGAAAAAATCATACTTGGTAACATTCTTTCAAAGATCTTATATTCACAAATTTATCTAATATACCTTTATATCTATTTAATTAATTTTTCATATTTTATCTAATTAATACTAGTTTGGAACAACTTGAGGTTGAGTAAATTTGAGTTGAGTTAAGTTCTCATTTTTGGGGGAACTTTCCCTGTGGTACAGAAAATGCCAAACAATTTTTTCTTCTACATGGTCCTTCTGTAAGCTACATGGATGCTTAGTTGGTCATGGCAAACATACAAACAAACAAACATCAAACACAAATATTAAGAAAAAAATCACACCTTGATGTCTTTTAGCCTCTGCTCCATGACTGGGTACTCGGTCACGGCGGTAGATGGGATGGCTAGTTTATTTTCACACTGCTGCAGCCAGGCCAACAGAGCTGCCATCACGTCTTTATAGTGTGCAGGTGGAAGACTGGATTGAACTAAAACAAGACAGAAGAAGTAAGGAAAAAAAGGTTAAAATAGAGTCTAAAACACAGACTTAGACATATTTTCAAAGCACATTTGTTTTATTTTCTTCAGTATAGAAACTCACCAGACTCCACTTACCTCTCAGGCAGACAGTGCTTAAAAATCAGAACAAAGCCATGAAAATTTCAAAGGTTTGTGCAGAATAATTGGATAGAGAAGCTGGTTGATTTAAAAGATTTATGAAAATGCTGCAAGCTCAGCTTCTGACAGGATCAAACCAGACCACAATACATCAACACTCCCATTCCATGTCTCACCATACACAGCAGCATGTAAGTGGTCCACTTTCAAATCTCATAACTTTACCCAAAAAACCCCCAGGCATTGCTCACCCAGAACAAGTTGTCTTTCCCGGGCTCTCAGGTCCTCGAGAACTTGATGGTAGTGCTCTTGGAGGGTAGAGATGTCCGCATCAAAGAGGACCGGCGTCTCCTCTTTCTGTCTCAGGTCTTGAAGTTGCTCGTGTAGCTTGTCCACTTGTGGTTGGAGAGCAGACAGGCGAGCGATCTCATCCTGTGATGAGACACAAAGAATTTGTATCTGAACATTTCAAGGTGAGATCTTCTTAAATTCAGTAAAATTAAAATTCTGTCATCATTCACCCACCCTCTGGTCATTTCAATCTTATAATTCTTTCTTTACTCTGCAAAACATAATAATGATATTTGAAGGAAGTTGGTATCCAACAGAACTGGCATCCATTCACTTCTACTGTATAGGAAGAAAACCAATGCAAGTGAATATGTGCCAGTTTCCAACCTTCTTCAAACAAACTTCAAACTTGTTTTGTTACGTGGAAGAAAAAGTCATGCAGGTTTGAAATGACAAAGTTGTAAGTAAATGGTGACTCACTCTAATTGTGTTGGGTATTCAGAAGAGAATTTCATAAAAAAAAAATTGGGGTATTTGGTAATATAATTACCCAGACATTATTTAATGGTAAACATATAATATTACACAAATTTAGAAAATGTTTAAAACTAAACAAATAAATAATATATTAACATATTATAGAATTTTGTATATATATTGGTTACTTGAACTATATTAATATGTTTTATTTTGGTATTGTTTAAAATATTATTACATATTATAATATCATACACATACAGTACAAACACACACTAGGGCCAAAAATAAATGTAAAAATGCAATTTCAAACCATATAAACAGATTTATCAATATTTGCTGGGAAAAACTTCCAAACTTAATTTGGAAAGATTGTGTCTCCATAAAATGACAAATAAAGCAGACATTTTAATAAGTAGCTTTAAATTCCTTATTTACTTTATTTCATTTCCATATCATTGTGCAAAAGCATGCTTTGCATTTTTATTTGCTTGGCAAAGGGATATGAGAGAAGAAGAAAGTTAATTTAAATGGCTCATTTTTAATATTACTGATCTTTACAAGAAAAACCCAAGGCATAGTTTGAAACTGAACGGGATCAGTCTCATGAAATCATTACATCACATAAACTCGAGGGCTTTAGGGAGGCATATCTCATCCAAACACAAAATATCTAAGAGACTGAAATGAGACAGACCTTCATATAGAAAGCTATCAGGCACAGATATTCCTGGATAAAAGAGTTTGAAATAATGAACAAAAAGACTTTAAACCAGCGGGCTTTGATCTTTGAACCGTTTTATCATACAGCTTGTCATATGTCTGTTACATTGTTCAGTGGGGTAGAAGTGTACCATTTAATACACAGTCCACAGCTTTCTCCATCAAATCTTCCCATGTAATTACTGTCATAATTCTGAGAGTGCAGATTCACCATTAAAACGGTCATCACGAAAATCAATTTAAGATGATCTTTTGAAATAAGAGAACTTGAATGTACTACAGGCTTTTCAAAGAGACGGATGGGATGTTTACAACCAAATTGAAGAACAAACACAACCCAAGGATATAGACTAGACCAGTTTAGAAGCCGAAAACAATGCTGCTCCTGAAAAACGTATCGTTTCTGAACAAACATCTGCAAATATGTTATTACATATACTGTATTCAGTTAAAAGATTATAATAAATAAAAAACGTAATGTTGACGACAGTGCCTATGGACCAGTGTTTACATCTTTTGAGGCAGTCTATACATTGTTGCAGCACAATCTCTCTGAAAAGTTCCTAATATATATATATATATATATATATATATATATATATATATATATATATATATATATATATATAATTGGGTGAATAACTCATTTGAATTCATACAATGTCCCTCGCTTTCGCACAAGTGAGGGTTTGGAGGCGGGGCTTGACTGTTGTTTTTGTGATAATTGCTATTGTACAATCTATTTATATAAATTAGCCACCTTGTGAAATAATAAATTCCTGTGAGATGAGGCTGGTTGTATTTTTTTCATATGCAAATCTGGTCAACCAATCATAAGAAAGGACATTTACCTACTCAGCAGTATACACAGTAATAAATCACTTCACCATAGTTTCTACTCCTTTAAGAAATGCCAGTTCGCTGTGTTGAATGAGTAAAAGCCCAAGACTTTCTATAGATTTGAATGCCCCAACCTATAGCAATAGTAAATCTTACATAACAAACAATGAATACTAAACTGAATCACAAAAATGCTTAAAGGTCCAGTTTGTGCACCCGGAAGCATACTCTAAAAAATATTCATGGCATCTATTCGCACAACTTAATTTAATGTAAAGAAATATTTTTTTTTCAATAGAACTTTTAAGTTTACCTCTATTCTGAGTACTTGTACTGACATTACAATGTTGATAATCACATATTATAGTTTGTCATTTTAACTTTATTATTGTTGTGAACAAATAAACACAGAACATGTAAGTTAGCTTCAAGTACATAACTAAATAAGTTCCCATGATGCCTTGCCTGGGTGTAGTTTATAAGTGTAAATGTAGAAATACAGTTATGCCTAATGGATTTTCATCCACTTTAGAACAGCATGAAATTTTATTTTGTTTAACATTGTGTTCTCTTGGCATTTGAAGAGGTTTTGGTTTAGGGGGTTACCGTTGTACTAAAGGACAGAACTTTTGCTTAGGTTAAGAGAATCAGCATAAACATGCGTTTACATTTAGTTCAAGAACAACTTTTGCTTTTAATTTTCACCAAGAATTGTATAAAAAAGCTGAGATGATTTGGGTGTGTTCAACCAGAGTCTATGATTAAATTAGTGTAAAATATATGCGGAACAACTCTTATTTCAACAATTATTTCAATAATAAACAAAAAAAATTGTATTACTTAAAATTACATATTGAATAAGAGGAAACGGTAATAGGTCTAACAAAATATAATTTGTTGGACAAACTTAATTTTGTTTGTTAGATCAGAAGCAGTTTGTCCCACACTGTATGTTCATTATCATTACATTTACATTTAGTCATTTAGTTTACGCTTTTATCCAAAGCATCTTACAAATGAAAAGTCTCGGCTGGCAGTGGTTGGATGAAGATAGAAATAACTCAATAAAAACATAAGGGTTCATCAAGTTATCTTTTTATACACGTTTGAAGACGTTATTAAAATTAAATTGCATATCTGTCAATAGATCCTCTATAATTTAAATATTCAAACTAAGTCTAAAATATAAAGACATCAACTGTTACCCTGCATCGATCCAGCTGTATCCTCAACGGCTCTGGCTCAGAGGCGGGTGGTGACTGCACCTTCAGCCAGTTCTCGGCAGTGGCCACAGCCTGTTCCAATTGCTGGAAGAGATTGTAGAAGGCCAGGACTTTGGTTTGGTAGGCCAACCACGCCAGCCTTTCTGCCAGGAGGGCGCAGAAATCCACCCACCGGGCACGTAGTTGATCGGCCGCTTGCTGGATGTCTTCTGAGTTCTGGCCATCTTTGGAGAAGGATCCATTAGGACAAATGAGGCTCATGCATATTGCAAAAGCATTTGCTGAAGCTATTAAGCTGCCAAAAGCTTAATACTTTGAAAATAGCTGGAAGACTTCCCATAGACATGTAGAACAGCATTTATTATTAATAAATCGGAAATTATGCATGCTTTATTACTTTTATTACAACTATAATGCTAATTATTACTTTTTAAACAAGAAAGAGGACATTTTTACAGGACGTCTGAGGTGCAAAAAAAGTTCATATGCAAATAATCTCAGAAGCTTTGCTTACCGCTGGTGAGCTGATCCACCAGAGCCTGAGCTGACCGTGTGGCTTCCTGCAACTTCCTGAATTTTTCGGGTTTTTCTCTATCGATAGCCTCAAAGAAAAACGAGGGAATCATACAGTAATTTCAAATACAATTCAATTCAAATTAGTTTTAAAGGGGTAATTCATACAAAAATTGCAAATTCTGTCATCAATTACTAACCTTTAAGTTGTTTCAAATCTGTATAAATTTATTTGTTCTGATAAACACAGAGAAAGAAATTGGAAAAATGCTTGTAACCATAACGTTTTTGAAATCTATTGACTACCATAGTAGGAACATTTTGTGTTTTCTATACAAATAAATAAGCTTTTTAGAAAAAGGTAAAAATTGGTTTTAAACAATAACATAGAATTTTTTCCTACTATGGTAGTAAATGAGGTCTAAAACTGTTACAAACATTTGTCCGAACATCTTTCTCTGTGTTAAACCATACCAAAAATTAAAAAAAAAAAAGATTTAAAACAAGTTATCTATGACACATTTTTTTTTATTTTAAGGCAAATTAACACAAAGACATTTAGATATTTTGTTAATCTACTTTTTAAAATGCAAACCATATATTTGTTTTGATTTATTTTTACATATTTTAGTATTATATCTGCATTACACATCTACAAAATATTCTAACTTATTTTAAAACTCTCAAGACAAATTTTCTTATAATTTTATTTTATATATTTCTTTTCTATTATGAGAGAGATAAATCACAAAAGAACCTTACCAGTACTTTCTCATAGAGATCCGCCACGCTCCCCTCCTTACGTGATATCGAGAACTCTGGATTTTGTAGAACGGCCTCTGACCGAGTCATAAAACTGTGAATTTCTGTGAAGTCCACATCAAATCTGAAAAGAAAGTGTATTTTTATTTATTTATCATTTGAACATTATTGGTACTCAGGCAACAATTAACATTTTTGAGTCAAAGCGCTCCAGGGTGTGTTCATCTAAATAATTCACAGCATCTGAAGCACAGTTTTCTCTGTTTAAATTACCTTACTAAACAAAGTTTTCCGAAACAAAATTAAGAGCTTCCTTTTTCAAATATTCAAACACAAGGGTGGCAATGTAGATGCTAGGGTGTTCCTGAGTAGTTGCTAGGGTGTTGCTATAGTTGTCCGTCTCTATGATATTTTACTTCCTTGCAAGACTTCAGGATTTTTTAAAAGTATTTCCTGCCCTTCATGATAAAATTCTAAGATAAATTATCTATACGAATCTGATGTATAGAGTATGTGTATCACAATTAGTGACAAAGTTGTATATTTAGAGAAAGGATTTGAGACAGATGACTTTGCTCTTTTATTTAACCCTTTAGTTAAAATGATGCTTTACATTTTTCAATATATATCTATATACATATACCAGACTCCTGTTGTGGTAAATGTATAAACATTGACTCCATTGCAGCTCTCATTTTCAATATTTGTGACCCGGGTCACAGAAGAACAAGCTCACCTTTTCCGCAGCTCTGAATCCACAACAATCTGTCGCTTCTTCTGTGGAGGGGGAGTAGACAGACCCTCTTTAGTATGCTTCACCATCTTTTTCTGGTTCGTGGTCACCTTGGTGACAGTTGCCATGGTTGTCTGTGTGAGCTCTGACTGGGATGTTGTGACAATGGTTGAAAACTAAAAGGGACAAAAGTTGGGAGACGGGCATGTCTGATTACACCAACGACTGATTTCTTTCCTAGATACAGAGTGAGCGAAACATTTATTTCAAGTGATGAGAGAGTCATGCAGGAATTCATTTAAATATAAAGTAAAACAGATGGAACAGTGTTGCAGAATACATGACACATAGTAAATTGAAGCCTATTTGCATAAGCACCTTGGTGCTGGTGAGCTGAAGTGACTGCACCAATTTGTCCCAGCGCTGAGCGAATCTTTCCAGCTTCGTCTCGAGTTTCCCTGCTGCTTCTTTGCTTTTAATATTGGTGAGGAGATCTTGAACAAGGGAGCATAGCTTGTCCATGGTTTGTCTCTTTAACTCCAGGTCTGCCTTTAAAATCTAAGAGATGTAAAACATATTATTTAGTTCGGAAAGGTATGGGTTTGATCAATAAAACAATCTCTTTGTAGATACTAAAGCCAACTTTGAATTGTATCCATTTTAAAAGGATGATTTTAAATCTATAAACTTATAACAAAGGTCTACACAACCTATTACTAAGAATGAATAGATTTTAGATACTTTGAGTCAACATGAAACTTTTTCAGATACTTTAAGTCAACATGAAACAGCAATCAAAATAAATGTTTTTTATTTATTATGTCAAGAAAGTTACAATAACCAAGAAACTAGGTTAAAATGAGCATAAGCATTGGTAAAAAGGGTTGCTGAGATAAGTCAATTGAATCATGTACATTGGTTCCACACAATTTCAGTTTTTTGACAACAAATTTAAAGAGATATTATTAAAAAATGGTATCATGTGGAACCAATGTACATGAATAAATTTAGTAGTTCCAAGAAACCCTTTTTAAGTGTAGTTTGCAGAGTTATTTGATTTGATCTTTAATATACATTTCTTTTAATATCTTTAGTTTTTTGCAATTTTGTTTTTGACTTTAGTCTTTCTATTACATAATGTTTTTTATAAAAGAAAAATATATTTTTATTTTGCATGAATTTGTTTTTGATTTAGTTTTTCATCAGTTTTAGTTTAATTTTGATAAACTTAGATTCAATTAAATTAGTTATGATTGTTTTGGTTTTATTATTTATTAATTATTTCATTTAAAAAAATATAAATATATATTTTGATAGTTTAAATTTGTAATTTTAGTGAACTTGACTTTGAGCCTAAATGACATCATAGAACATCAACATTAAAGCTTTTGTTTTCATGGCAAATACATATAACTTGTTAATCAAATTTTTGCTATCAGTGCAAAGATGACATAAACAAATACTGAAATCCTGAAAAACAGAAAAAGTTTAATGTAATGAAAAAAATCTGCAAAACTAATATGGTATAAAACATAAGTAACCCTCATTTTTTTGCCTGTGTTGGTTTTAAAATGAGTTTGGATGAGTCTGTCTGCATGTGGCCACTTACAGCGAGTTTTCTGAGATTGGCAGTCACTTCACTGGGGTCATTTGTGCCGCTGCGCTGGACGGATTGAACTAACTCTTCCTTCTGAGTCAGCCAAGAATCAAACAGCATCTATGAAATAAGCACAGGGGTTTAAAGAGAGATCGTGAGATGTGTTCTGCACCGGTGCCTTTCTTGTTTCCGTTAAGCACTGGCAATGTTATCTTGGGCTCTTGAGAAAAGGGGTCTTCAAAACCTTTATGTCTCCCCAGACATCCTCTCATTAGACTCGATTAACAAGCAGAATTTCAAGAGAATTCTCTAGGCTGGTAAATGTGTCCTAAAAGCTTTCTTAAAAGGACCACAGAGGCTCTTTTGGGAAATTTGGTCAGTAATAAAAACTGGTCATGATTTCTGTTTGTTTTGTTGGCACGATGTTGTGGGATGGGTAAGACGTGTCACCTGTTCCTCTGAGAAATGCTGCCAGCACAGAAGGATCTTCTGTAGGAGGAGCCAACGTTCTTCGGTCCATTTACAGATGGCTGCCCATCGTTCCCCCAGATTCTGATTAAACATAGAGGTGTCAGGGGATTATAAAAAAGTAACAAGTAGTTACTTTGCAAAGAAATTGTGTGATTATTTGGCATTCGAAGCCCTTTGGATACAAATTGAAGGGACAGCGAAACCAAAAATGCAAATTCTGCAATCACTTTTTTACTCTCATTTCATTCCACACCAGTGTGAGCACAAATAAAAAGAGCTGTAGAGCTCAAAAAGCTGAAAACCATTCACGGCTCTCAAATGTCATTTGCACATTTGCGGCATCATGGTTGGTTTCCAGACATAAAGTGTTCTTTTATGCTGCATAATTGGAGCTTGACGTTATCAGTCTGCGTTCATTTTAAATAATGTTCCAACTCAACATTCTATTAAAAAAATATGAGTTTTAAAATATAAATGCAAATGTAAATATATATTGATATATGCATATATCTACAGTACTGTCCAAAAGTCATGTCAGCATTTTAAACCCCAATAAACGTGATGCTGTCCCAAAAGGGTAAGAAATTACCCTCTTTAAAAAACATAAAATCTCAACTTTTCCGTCTCCACCCACTCAGTCTTTTTATATTAAAAATCTTTTTTGTCTAAAAGGGAGTTATGGGTATGGGTTGAATTTTTTTCTATTAATGAACTGCAAATTGTGTAAATATTTTAACCATTGAACTAAAGAAAATACTTACGTTTGAATAGTACTGTATAATTTACCTTATAATGTTTATATCAAACCACTATGCCTTTATAAGAATATATGTTGAACACTGCTGGAATAAGAAAACTGTTGGTCCACACTGACTTGCATTGGGTTGGTGTCAAAAAAATCTAAACGATGGGACCAATGATTTTTGGTTACCAACACTTTTTGACATTTTATCTTCTTTAGGGTTCAAAGTTGAAACATGAAAGAGTAAGTCATACAGGTGCACTCTATCTGCCATGTGCCTTGCGCTGCTTTGTCTTTTTGTTCCTATTAAACTTATTTTTTTTACTTTTATTATCTACATAGAATTGTAAAATTGTAAAATTGTATAGAGGTATAGTTTTTTTTAATCTTTTATCTATTTACTTAGTGTTACGTGTACGCACCGGGGGACTGAGAGTAACGAAATTTCGATTCTTTGTATGTATGTACTGTACATGTGAAAGAATTGACAATAAAGCAGACTTGAACTTGAACTTCAAAGTGATACTTTTGGGGTACATTATCCAAGTGTTATACAAGTGGGGTATAGTATAAAAGTGTTAATGAGGTGTTGCTCTATGAACGTTTCTTATTTAGATAAATTATTATATGCTATTAAATGATAATATTTACCTGAAGTTTGTCCTCCAAGGCCGCTGTGGCGCTGTCACCATTATTCTCATCTACAACTACCACCATATGAGTGAGAGAATTCACTCGCACCTGCTCAAGTTCCAGATCTTCCTGCAGGAGCTGAAGGAACACTGGGTGTTAATACCATAAATACAAAAAATCATTTTTGTTTGCTGGCTTTAGAGGCATTAAGCAACAATAAATACAATTACACATACTTTTTGCTCTTCTATTTGACGCTTAATGTCATCAAGTTCAGGGCCAAGGGGCTGAGCTGCCATCCTCTTGATCCTAGCTTCAGTCATGTCCAGCCAATCAGAGAGCTGCTTTAGCTGCTGGTGCTGCAAGTCCATCAAAACTTCATGAAGTCTGGAAATCCAAAAAGATATTAGTAAATCAAATTAAACTTTAGACTGTGATTATGTCACAAAAAAGTTCTTTTTTATGAGCACCTGCTTTGTCGTTCCATACTGGCCACACGTAGATGTTCCCAGCGAGAGTTGAGAAGATTCATCTGTTCCCGCACCTCCTTCTCTTCGTCATCGGTCAGCTGCCCTCCGGACAAAAGTACACTTCCTGCTTTTAAGACCCGGCCCACACTTCCCTGATGAGATGTTAACTCCACCATGTAACCCTGGAAACAAACACATTCCACAAAACCTTAAACTGCAGTTTAGATTCATAAAAAGCAAACTAAAAGGCATAGTTCATCTGCAAAATAAAAACTCAGTTATTATTTATGCACCCTCTGCAACCTGTATGATTCTGCAAAACACAAAAGAAGTTACTTTGAAGAATGTTCTTGTTGGTAGCCTTTTATTGCATAGACAAAAACTAGAGTCAATGAGGTTTTTATTCCCAACATTCTTAAAACATTTTCTTTTGTGCACTTTCATACATGTTTGAAATTACAGAATTTTCATTAGGAGTAAACTATTCCTTTAGAAAATTGTGATTCTCATTGGGAGCATTGAAAGCAATATCTTCTCTTATGCTTTTCCTCTGTAAACAGGAAATCGGTGGACATGGACATGTACTTTTAATATTTATATAATATTTTTCTATACATTTTCTCTAAAAATGTATTAAACAATTCCATTTTTCTATTAACATATTTATTGCTGTTTGCCAAAACTAAGGCATACATATAGACTCCTACATAACAATGAAATATGTCAAGAAGAGGCGTGTGTGCCATTCCAAAAAAAATAAAATAAGTGTCAAAAATGCTTACAGCACCTTACTATAAACATTAAAAAGTCCTTAAAGCAATAAACCCACAGAAATGCACATCATGCATTAAAAACGTATAATGCAATAGCATGTGACTCCTCTTTCTTCCAACAGATCTAAAGAAATATGCTATAACGTGCTTTTTATGTGGTTCATTCTGCCCCACCATCCCCAGATCACTCTTCAATTCATACCCACTCTAAAAATGCAAGCCAGTTTGATCCTTTGACTCCAAGACCAACAGTTCCAAAATATGTTAAAATATGAGACTGAAACTGAGACTAAACTCTGACAATTACCATCTGTCATGAAACAAAATCTCATCGTTGTGTGAAAGAACTTGATTATATACAGAGTAAACACATCATATGCAGATCCGAGTTAATAATGAAAGCCCACATCTTCACAAAGATAATACATCTTAGTCATAAACAATTTCCGGAGATATCCTTCACCCCGTGGGTTTAAAGTTAGTCGGGAGATATTAATCACATGTCCAAATTTAGAGCCATTCCTATAGTTCCCTATAGCTTTCACAGGTGTGAAACATCAGTCAATATATATTCTAGTGAATAAACATCTGCTGTTCATTTACATAAAACTGTTTGAATGGTATTGCAATATCTGATTTATTTAAATTTTCTTTACTTGTAAGACTCCACATTTCTCTGCCTTTCAACTGTTGGCCAAGGTTATGTCATAAGACCCTGAGCTTATGTTGGATTCTCAAGCTGCCACGTGTCAGCTTAACCTAGTGAAATCACAACAAACACTCTCAGCTTTAAAGACATTCTATGTCATCACATCCTGGCCCAGATCACCTCCTCTAAAGGCTATTTATAGGATGATTTTAAGCTTTAAAATTAGTTTTATATATTGTTTAAACTTTGATATGTAAATAAAAAATATGTATATTAGATTCACTAAAACATTTCGATTAGAATTCCCACAAAATATTAGGTGTATATTAAAAATATAAATTTGTTAAATAAACACTTATATTTTCATTATATGAACTTTAATGCTATGTTTCCATTTAAGAGAAGTTAACTGTTGTATTTTGAATCAATTCTGTTTATTTTGTGATTACTAAGCCACATTAATTACTTTTAAGAGTGAGTTAGATGCCTACTGTGTAAAGTGACCTGATAAATGTCTAAGCAAAAGCATCAGGTACATTCAATAACAAAAGGATTCATAATCCTATTGACAACCCTTGACACAAAACAAATTCTCACAAAATCTATTTTCCTAATTAATGAAAAGACGACAATTTGAAGAATGTTCCTGCTGGTCCACAATGCATTTTAATGAATGGACACAAAACTTATGTCAAAAGGGCTCAAAGGTTTAATGTTACCAACATTCTTCAAAATATCTTCTTTAGTGCTCTAGGGTAAAAAGAGAGTAATATAGGTTCAAAATGTTTTAAATACATTCTAGATCAATAACATGACACATTTGTAAATACGCAATCAAGCAAATCTTGTAAACATAAAAAGTCTTCTAAACATGCAGACTTCAAATAGATGTCTTCAATAGGTGTGTGCTATCAGATTGTGTCCAACAAAGAAATAAAATGAAAATTTGGGATGAGCAAATTTTAAGAGAATTTCCTATTTTGGACAAACTACTCCTTGAAAAATAAGACCCACATTTGTTAAACATAAGTTGGAAAAGCTATCATGAGCTCATATCAAACAGTCAAAATGAGTATACACATACTTATATCAAACAATCAAGTATACTTCATATTTTAGAATTGTCATCATACTAACAAGTTTGCAAGTCACATCACGTTCAAACTCAAACCTATACCACCTGTGGCCAACAGTGTCACAGACACAACTTATCTCACCTACCTCTATCCTAAAAGCTTTTAAAGACAAGCGGGTGATTTACCTCATGTGTGTGAAACTGCTCTTTGACTTCTTCCACAAAAGAAGAGATGGGCGGCTGCGCTTGCAAGCCGTCCTCAGCGGAGAGCAGCCAGGTCAACACCCCCTCCAGGGCAGACTGGTAGCTTTCCAGCTCATTTAATCCCTGCGGCAGGGGACTCGAGGATGGTCGCAGTTCATCGAGCTTGTCTGAAGACTGTGAGCAGACAGAAGGGAGACAAATGGGTTATATGATGGTATGGATTTTCAAATAATAATAATGTCAAGACAGGTTTTTTTTTGACTTATTTCGAGGCTTGCAGAAAGAATCTTAAAGCGACTTGGGAGTAGGTCTGGTCGGCTAATAGGGAGTTTACAAACCAGCTTTTTTTTAAACCCCTAGCGTACCCCTGGTTTAATCCTCAAACGCTAGCTGATCTTTTAAAGTTGGACTTCTAATGATCTTTTCCTGCTTCGGGAAATACCCTCTGCCCTTGTATGTGGTCGAGCGAAACAAAGATAATATCAGGGTGGTTTCAGATGGGACTGAAAGATCGTTAGGGGATTATGGTGGAGAGAACTAGATTATTCAGCACTAGGTATACACATTTTTATAGTCTCCCACAATTGATATAAATCTGTTAACTTAAATGGATTGTTTCTTGACAAATGAATAAGGGCCATTTCTTTCCTAAATTATTTGCTGACACACATGTCATTTTTCTTCTTCTGAAGATATTTTAAAGAAAGTTCTTAATCAAATTCTTTCCCAAATGTTCTGTGATCCACACAAAAAAGAGTCATATACCAGGCTTTAAATGACATGAAGTGGTTAAATGATGACACCTTTATTTGATGATGAATTTTGGATAAATGAATGTTAAAAGATTCCCTTTAGTAGGGCTGTCACAAAAATTACATTTATGATAACAATAGTATTGCTTTATCTATGAAAATTGTAACAAATAATAATTTCCTGAGTCAATTTTTTTTTATAAATAAACCACACTATTAACTAATAGTTCAAGTGCATTGAAATAGAGAGATTAACTATTATGGCTCTTATGTTGTGTCTGAATAGATACAATACCACAACCTATGCCATCATCTACAGTATATGTTGTGTATAAGTGACAATAAAATACTTACCAGGGTATTATTTACAAATATAAAATATTTGAAAAATGAACACACTATTAATTATCACGGCTAACTTTTTACGCCATTAACAGTTTTTTAATTTTAGTGTTTTTACTGTTATAAAAGGGGAATTGTAACGCATCTTGTGAAGAGTATAGCATCTTACATTCTAAAAAAGGATTTAAATGTTCTAAATCCAATGTAGATTAAGTCTTTGAAGATAGCATACAAGTCAACATATGAGCAACACAAATCCGGGAGACCTTATGATCACATTCTAGGAATAAAAGAAACACGGGAGTTTCGACTGAGAAATATAATGAGAGAGTGGCGGGAGATGGGTATTAAAAATCGTAGAGACTTTGGTGAAAACGGAAGAATTGTCTATTATTAAAAAAATAAAATTTTCTTTGTTCAAAATGTATATTTTTGAAGACACATAAAGGATATTTGATACACTGTATCATTATATAGTAACAATAAAATATTTGGGAATCATACAAATTTATTTTTTAACACTTGTGGGAAAAGAGTTAATATCACAGTTTTTCTTATACTATTTTTATCACTAATGTCAATATCACAACACTCCTACTTCAGTTTAAAGATAAGCCTTTCAAGAAATTAAACTTGTTCTCTACTACAATCATTTAATGATTAATAATAAATTAAGGAACTCTACATTTAATTGAGGGCAAATTAATAATACTGCAGACAACCGACCTGAATGGTGAGGAACTTCCGCTGCTGTTCAGGGGTCTTGACATAGGCAGCTTGAGTGAAGGCATAGCTTTTGTATCGAGGCTTGTTGGAGGGAGAGGGGCTTTGAACGCGGCTCTGCGCCACACTTACTGTGATCTGAAAAATATGATTGAAAACTATCTTTTAGCTTAACTGGTAGATCTCCGCATCGATTATCCCAAAAACACATGTTTGAGCTCAAGGGAATGTGCTGCGAGTCACTTTGTATAAAGGGCTGTAGGTAAATAAGTGCGCAAAAGCCAGGGAGATGAGTGGTAATATTGAGGAAAGGTGAGTGATGGAAAGATGAGTTGAATTTGGCAGTGAGAAGGAAAATAAGCACTCTGGATGTGGAGAAATGAAATTAGATGGCATATTAGCAGACATAATTCAACTGTCGGGGTATTGACAGGCTTGTGGTTTTCAAAACCATTGTGAAACCAAAGAAGCGGTCTTAGACTTTCATGTTAGATGTGTGTAACTACAGAACATGGATTAATGCATTATTACCTTTACTCAAGTATGTGTAGGTTACTGACCTGCTGGGAATATCGCTGTTGGGTTTGGAGAAGAAAATGCTCCTCTTTAGTTACAGTTGCCCGTGGGAGGGTCTCGACCTCCTGGATGGCCTCCAAGCTCACGCCATGGGGCAGCACTTGGAACAGGGAGGTGACGTACATAATGATGGATTTCTTATCTGGATGAGCTGTGGCAACATCTGTAAAAAAGAAACTGAACATTAATGACTTAAACATTGACTTATGATCCTATTGTGATAGAAAATATGGCTACGTTACAGCTCGGGCGACAGGCATTACCAAGATGCAAACTTATTACCCAGATTTATTGCTCAGATTCTTTAAAGTTCCTGGTTATGTTTCATGCATTTTTATTTCACATAAGATGTTTCAAACACGCTTTGTTGACAAATAATGAGAGTACGCCATAAAAAAGAAAGCATAGCACACATGATTCTTTGTATAATTTGCTGAGAAATGTTTCAATTGATGGTAGGATTCACATGAACATGATCTAATCTTTTAACAAAAATGTAGGAATATAAAATATAGTATAATGTTAAACCTTTTGTGTACATTCTTGTACCCTAAGAACCTATTGTGTACCCTTAAAGATACAATTACATATTTTATGCCTCTTGTCTTTAATGGGTACAAAATCCAATATGTCCTTAGGAAATTATAATGAACCCAAAAATAACAATATTTAATGTATTTTATATAGATAAAGGTTAAAAAATGGAACCTTTAGGTGTTTAAGGCATGTAAGCGAGCGTTTTGCCTGTTTTCACAATTGTTTACAATGGAAATGCTGTGTTTTTATGCTAATAGCTGGCGATGGAAGTATTTTCCAATCTGCGTTTTAGGTCCGGCGCCTAGAGATGAAAAATTTTCAACTTGGGGAAGAAAGCTCAGCCCTTGAATGTCACTAGTTATAAAACCGTCCGATCACAGTGCAGTAGGTGTGGGACCCATACTATTGACAGCGTAGAACAATTAACAGCGACTAAAAACAACAGTTAATGAGATTTTCAAATTGCTTGTTTTAGAGAACTCTGAATATTAAAACTTTGTGAAGGTAAAACAATGCTTGAATGAATGCTTCACTAGCCCTGGGACTGCCCAGGTGAGGCACCATTAAATATAACCAATACAGGTAATTTCCTGCTTACAGTTAACCGCTACTTTTCTATATACAACATTAAAATAAAAGATTTTTAAGAGATTTTTTCCTTTCATGTGGAGATGTGTTTTTTCTACACTGATTTGGCATTACTATCCAATGGTTCCCCTAGATTAAATTAAGTTTTTAACATAACTTAAAAAATATTAAAATTAGTTAATAATGCACAATCGATGCACATGATTATTTTGTATAATACCATATTAAGTGTAGGCTGTAGAAATCTGAAAAGGAAACTGAAATCCCACTGCTATCCTAAAACAATTGACATGTTCAAGAGGTCTTGCTTTGATTAACATAGCGCAGGCTTATCCTCCTGTCCAAATAAACTACAAAGCCCTCTTGCTGTAATCCTCTGAGTGGCATCAAGGCTAATATAAAAGAGGACAAGAAAAGAGGTCAATACCCTCTGGATCCAGCAGTCGGTCAATGCCCAAACTCTTCTCGGCAACTTTAAAGGCATGATCCAGTTTCTCGACGCCGTTATCCAGTTGCTCCACCACACTCCAGTTAAACAGTTCGGGCCTGGCAGCAAGACATACATCATGACGTGAGTGTTAAAGAAAAATTAATACAGTCTTATCTCATTTTTCAAGCACTTGCTTAAAATCGCTAAAAGCAGGTTGGAACATCTGGTTCATTAAGTAAATGAACTATGAAAAGAGAGAAAAACAATAAACTATAATCATCTTCAGAAAGTGCTTCAGGCCTTAACTGTTTCCAGCCATGCGGTTTATAAACGATGAATATTAAACATTTATAATGAGAAATAAGTTAAAGCAAAAAATCCCAATGTTATGAAAGACTAGCAAAATATTGACCAGCAATCTATTTTCAACCTTACAAACCTGTGGCTGTGGATGAGAGCATTGAAGGCGAGACCGTCCACCCAGCTGGTTGAGAAGTTGACCACATTGATGTCCTTGTAGTTTCTGGTGGACTGCCTGACCCAGCTCAACAAAATCTTCTCGCTGTTTGTCTGCTGTAGATCTGCCATGACATCTTTCATCACATCCTTAACCTGTGCCATGAAAGAAGGTGATATTTCTCATTACAGTTATTCACTAGACATTTAAGATACGCCAAAAGTTGAGCTGAATAAAGATAACTTTTATAAACAAGCGTAACTATAAAATACCACGGTATGATACATATTGTGTATATACCGCAGTACAGTATATATTCAAGTTCACTGACATAACCATCACTATACCATAGTACTTTATGGAATGGATGAATCAGAATACTAAAACTGTCCAATGTGTTCCAGTACAACAACATAGCCAACATAATGTTAAGAAAGATGACATCAGTAGCTGTGAACATAAACCGCAGTTGGAACTCTTATCAGATGATGAGCACAGAGGAAACGAGTCTCTACAGATAAGTGCATGACAGCCCGAATGTGATGCATATAGTATCTTTAAGAGACCACAAAAATAGATCATAAAAAAGTCGTTCGGCTGCTACTGCCCTTGTAGGCCCATCAGACAAGATGTGCGCGAGTTCTCTTACCTGCCAGTGGAGAATGATGCTCCAGATGAGTCCCAGGATCAGTTTATGATTGCCATCTACAATGTCAGCTCCTCCAATGTTAACCAGGTCCACCTAGAAAACGGGCAGCAAAAATATGAACTTCCTGTAGTTTATAGGACTTTAGAAGAGAAGCAGAAAAAGAGACAACTCAAAGGTAAAACATGTAATTATTGGTAGATTTTTAAGGCAAAGTCAAAGTTGTACTTTTGTAATTAATAATTTTGGGAGAAACTGAATATTTTACAAAAACATGATGTAAACGTAAAAAAAGGCATGTTGATTTTTTAAAATAAAGTGCATGAATTTGAGATCAGACTGATTGATTACCGTACAACCAAGATCATGTGTTATGCATTATCGTTTTTTTTTTTTTAAATGAACTTTTTCAGGGTTAAAATTTTAACATGTTTAGCAAACATTTGTAGATAAACTTTTGAAAACTATTTGTTTCAAATTTATTTTCTATGTTAACCAGTTGTGTTGAATGAAACATCGGGCAGGACTACCCCTAATAGTGAGATCTTCTTTCGCCATGGAGTTTGATTGACAGTTATAATGTTGACATGCTAAAAATATGTAAATTATTTGAGTGAAAAAAACTAAAATTAAAACTAAAGTAAAAAATTAACTTCAGTGGAAATTCAAAAATGTTCAGTTAAATTTGTTGCCACAAAACTGATAAACTTGACTAAGATTTATTTAAGTTAACTTTAGTTTGATAAATAAAAAAATATTAGGAATTGTAACACCAGTTAATAATTTGAAGTCCTGCTCAGTAGGACTTCAAGAAGTCTAAATATTTCAATGTGTTTCGCCAAGCGAGTGAAATGGATAAGTGCCGTTTTCAAAAATTAAATTCTAGGAAAACTTTGAATCACATTTAATAAAAACAGCTCATCAGAAACATTAAATATCCAAAAGCCGTGAATATCAAAACAGCCAATTAACTCACATTGTTCTTCTGAAGGATCTGCAGGGCCCGGTTAACATTGTTGAGGGAGTGCACTCGAGTGAAGCCACGTTCTTTAACCTGCAAATGGGGAATATGGCAGAACTTTACTGTGAGCGTCTATTGCAGATGATCCCGACCATTAAAGCGCTCATCCTTATCGGAATGCTTTAAAAGTTATTTTTCCTTTATTAAAGTAGAACAATGAAATGTGTCTCAGAATATAACCAGGCTAGGCCAATTAAGAGCCTCTTGCATAATGTCATGTTTTATAATAAAATATATACCCACTAGTTCACAGCCGATCAAGCTTTCCAGCAGTTCCAGAAGACGCCGACCGTCGCAGAAATCAGTGAAAAGGTCCTCGATGGGGGGTCTCCGGGCCTGGGGAACATGAATATACTTTGTAGGTAGTTTTGTGACAACAGGTCTTTTTTTTATGTGTCTACAAAATAAAATTTGTCAGAGACACTAGAGTTTTCTCACTAATGGGTTCTAGTGTTTCGACATTTTTGAATAGTAATAAAGTCGTGACATTTTTCGAATAAAACAAAGGTAACTGTTGGAATTGTGTTACAGCTAAAAGATATTAAACACGTGGAAATATTTTATAATTGATCATCTTCAGCCTTTTAACAAGAATGTGCAGAAATGTTTTCTTGGCATTTTATCAAAGAACGCTTCATCCTGAGATCCTTTTTCCGTAAAATAAGGAATCCCAGCCTATTATTTGATTATTTAATTGGCTGTTCTTTCTTTAATATTCAGACAAAGTCATCCACTTCAAAAACATTTATAAAGGGGAAATGTAGTTTTTTCATGAAAAAACATGTATGTTTGCTAAATTGTATGTTTGTCTTTATTTAACAAATAAAACGTTGGATTTACTTAATTTTCCCATTTACATCAGTTCCATATGATATAATTCAGTTGTTTTAACATAAAACGCTTATGTTAAGACAACTTAATTTAATCATGTGGAACCGATGTACATGATAAAGATACATGAACAGGTGTCCCATGACTTTTGAAATATATTGTATATTGTAAATCCTTACCCAGATTCTCCGCCATTTATCTGTACTTTTATCCCTTAAAAATAAATTATACTATGTTACTCTCTATTTCCTAATTAAAATGATATATTTTAATATTTTTATGATCATTTATGTTGCATTAAGTAGCTTGTATGTAATAAACCCTGAGTCTCAATAAACATTGGGTATACACACACATGAATATGCAAATTAGCTCCAATTTAATTTGATCACACTAAACAGTCTTATGTCATGTACACACCAGGCGCCTGCCAAGTTGATATGTTCGCCGGGCAGAAGCCCCTCCCCTGCATATCATGTCTGTTAAGAATTGAAACGGACGCGCGAATTTGACCAATCACATCAACAAATGAGTTCATGTGATTGGTTACAGGCTAATGACATCATTAATAAAGGTACGTTTTAAACCACTGTCGTTAGAAAACTTAAATGCTTGCTTATATTTTTATAACCACACCTCAAATGAGTTCCATGGGCCAGAGAAGAGTGCTGTCAATAGCAGTTGTTCAGTCAGGTCGCATTAACATTAAAAACCTAATGTTTATAAAAAGTGGACGTAAACTAAAATGAATAAAGATTTCCTCATAAGCCCTTCTTTTGAATAATTTTCAGCCATTTTATTGAAGTAAGCATTTATGTCAGTATGAAGGACGAGAAGTGATGTCCTTCCTCTTAAGCTTTCATTTGACAGTACATGAACAAAGAAAACGAACACAAAGCCTGTTTTTGAACACTCGTTCTTCACAATACAAAAACAAAGGAAACGTAAAACAAAAGCCCGCATTCACCCTTCCAATCGTGTAGAGAAGGTCTGAGATATATGTGAGTTTGGATGTTAAATTTTAACTCTTAATAATATGATGTGAATGTATGAATCTTAACTTGTATCCTTGAGATCAGACTCAACTTGCGACTCCTTAGCCACCCACCACGAAGTGGGTGGATTGGAAAAAAACAGCTCTTTTTGTAAATTATATGCTTTTACAGCAGAAATCAGTCAAGATTGACATTCAAATCTACACAACATTGGAAGGGCATGGACAATAGAAGATTTAGTTTGATTAAGCATTTGTTTTAGGCAATAGTTCGGCACACAATGATATCAAAAGAGAAAATGAGTCACGCTACCTTAGCAAACTGTGAGTTTATCCATTTCGTGAAGGTTTTCTTTTGAACATCCTCTCTTTCATCTGAAAATTAAAACCTCATATTAGTGTCAGATAAAGTCATTATCATCTCCATTATTGCTGTAGCAATAGCAACGTCTTACTTCCAAAGACAAGTGCATGTTATTAGAAATGGCTACAAGCAAATAAGAATGAAGAAAAAAAAAGAGTTATTCACTATTTTGAAGTCACTGAAAGATTTTTGTGTATAGAGATTAATGGTTGAAAGGAAGAATATTTCTGAGAGATTGAGAGGGTTGATCAGACGAGCATTACAAACACGCTGACAAAGAATGGTGAGAGATTGATTAGAAAAGCAAAAAATATATTTTAGAATACAATTTTGGCAATGCCAAAATGCAATGTGAGCTGCAGGATCACAAAAAAGAAAAGACATTCCCAACGATGTGCAGCATCACTATGGTTTTATTTAAAATATACATGGCTTTTATCTGATATCGGGCTTAGAACATCCACTGTCATTTCCAAAGTGATGGAATCCTATTCAGTTGTTTGGTGTCGTCAATATCCAGTCTATCTATATTGGTTGCTATAGTAATGATTGTCAGGACAATGATAAGAGACTATGAGAGAAATTCTTTGACAAGAGAGGATTCTGCACATGACTGTCATTACAGCCCGCTCTGGCTCACAGGGCACATGAGAGGACATGAGAGCAGATACAGCGTGTATACGGCTGAATTGTTTCCTCTATAGCTATTCATTCAAACTTTGCTACTACAAAGCGCATCTGACATACAGCTGCAAAGGTTAACTTTTAAAAATGATGGTTCAGACACTTTGAATGATGTTACATAAACGAGATATTAATTAATGAAAAACTATATAGATACTACATACTACACAAAAAATTTTAGTGGGTTTTTACATGAACCAATTAACAGAAAATTTTAACACATTTGAAATCTTTTTAATATACTGTAAAATGTTGTTATATATGTAGGTAAAATATAAACTGATTAAGTCAAAACTGTTTTTTAAAATTCACCAAGAAAATTGTTGTATATTACAAGTATATATTTGTTAAATAAATATTTTTTTCATTACATAAACTTAAGTGCCATAAAGTAAATTTACTGCAATTTTGGAATTGAAGTGTTGGATTTTTGCTCAATAATTTTTTTTACATTTCCGCTAAAAATATATATTTACTGTTAGGATTTTATTAAGTTAATAAAACTGTTAATTGTTGAAATATTTACAAAGCCACATAAAATGTATTTTGTACAGTGTAACAGGGACAGCATATTGGACTGTAAAAACAGGATTAAAGCATAGTCCTGTTCCGACTACAAACATCCAAAGCATGATTCTAATATGCTTAAAAATCAGATTTTTACCTGAACAGAGATCTTAAAATAATGTTGCTGCTGACAAAATGCCAGAAAGTTACTCTAGCAACTGGAAAGCATGTGAACGAAATGCCGGGTCCAGGGAACATTAAAATCAATCAGTACAAAGAACACTTGGCTTCCATATTGCATTAAAGCTTGTGTTTTTCCACGCTAAAATATTATCTGATTGCTTCGGTACAGATCTCTCTGCGTTTGTGGGTTGCTTGTCTTTGAGATTGATTGTTAAAGTCTCATTCCAGTTTGTGGGTCATGTTGATAAAGAAGCATTCCAAATACAAAACTATTGTTTTGATTTTTCAGTGCTCCTAAAGCATGGAAACACTAGGTGGTGAATCAGACACTTCCCAAAGTCAGCATGGAGGACGGCTTTTTCATGCATAATGGATTTCAAGCTTCTAGTTGTTCCTTTCCACTCCATCTTAATAATGGGGATGAAACAGATAGTTTCAATTCATTGTTCTCATTGGTCGGCCTGAACTCCGGCTGAGTGTGTAATCACAGTTGCATGGCTCCGTTTTGCTTCAAGCTTGACTGCGCCATGCCATGCTTATAATTACAAACACACACAAGCGCACGCACACAGATGCACACACACAGCTGATATTGCTGTAATAATGCAACGATATTGAGTCAACTGCACCAATGTTTAAGATCAAACACTAAACAGAATCATATCAAAGTTCGAAACTGCAAATGTCAAGGGCATAATGGCTGCTGTCAAAAATCAATAGTCTATTAAATATAAAATACCAATATAGGAACTAAGTAAAAATGCTTTTATATTTTAGATCTATCCTTAGAGATGTTCACCATCACATTTTGATGCACGCATTATTGTGATGTCAAAAAGTTGATTAATCTAGTCATCTAGCTTTAAAGGTGTGCTTGATTGGCTGGATGAGAGGCATACACTTGGTGTTTTAATACTCTTTTGTCCACTTTCGACCTTTCCTGTCCTGATTTCTTCAAAGGGAGAGTTAATATCCGGATACATATCAGATCAAACGTCCTAAACGGATGAGGCTCACACAATTTACACAGGCAACTGCAAACATCCCAAGAGAAGCATTTTGAAGCCAATTTGATATGTCAGGAGGGGGAAGAGTAAGAGGTCTTCTGTGATTCGACAACATGAGCATCTATTATATTATAACCCATGTAAATACTTTTTCTACTTCACTGGAAAAAAATAGATTGTTGGAATTACTTAATTTTATCATGAACATTGGTTCCAAATGCTTCACATGCTTATATAAAGTAGTTTTAAAAAAATTTCAAATTTTAAGAAAAATTATATAAGGAAAACTTAATTTGATCCTTTGGAAGCTAGGTACATGATCAAACTAAGATATTCTCACAATCTTTTTTCAGTGAACCCCTGAAAGGTGTCTAAAGTAAAAATGCTCAAAACATTTCAAACTCTTGTGCCCCTGTATTTGGTATTGGTTACTTGGGACCAAAACGATGGTTGAAAATTGTGTCAGTAAGAAAATTCTGTCATGAATAACTCACTTTCTTATAGTTTTAAACCAGTATGAAACAGAGAAAGATGTTTGGGCGAATTCTTGTGACCAAATAGTTTTTGGATTGACTATGATAGTAGGAAAAATGACAATGGTCGTCAAAAGTTCCCCAGAAGTTTTACTTCATTGTTCAAAATATCTCCACATGTGTTCAACAGAATAGAACAATTATAGAGTAATTTTCCCAACCATATGGTGGTCAATGGGGTCCAAGAACTTTGTGGACTTACGTTCTTCTTAATATTTTTCTCTGTGCTCAACTGATACATACGAGTATGCATCACTACATAAAAATCATGCAAATTCTGCCCTTAACTGGGCAGGATGGTTTGAATACAGAAGTATAGGGGTTTCAAAACACATCTGAAGCGCTTGTTTCTATAAAGATCAAAGAAAAATGCAATCCCCATGATATGACCCCTTTAAAGAGGTTTTTATTTTGTTCTAAAAACTACATTCACAAACATGCTTCATCCAATCTTAAAAAGCCTTTATAATAAATCTAACTCAGCATCCAAAGGCATAATAGGATTTGTTTTAGGAATTATCATGCAGACCCTACTCTGGATTTCTGAAAGCCATGTCCATTATCAAGACAAGCTAATATGTGTTTTTTCAAAGTCATTTTATAAATTCCAAAAAGCTGCCATGAAGAACGTCTATTCTTATCAAGGATCTCTAATTCCTAGAGACAATCTGCTAACGCTTAACATCCCATAATGCCAAAAATTAAGCCACGCTTTGACTTGATTACGGCAATCTGCTTCGATCCCACTGTCAACCCTCTTGACAAAATGTGCGAAATACAGCCGCTCAGCACAAAGCAAAAGTAGATTATTGGAGTTATTCTGCATCAGAGAAAACCTTTGTAAACCATTATCTTACAGTTTTTTGTGATATTGATCTGCCGAGCTCTAAATGAGCTGCTTTTAAAAGCTCACCATTTGACGGGGAAATTATAATTCTTTGGAAAAAACAACAGGGACCTGGACCTCCTGAAGTGTCCGGGTGCAAATTACTTCTGCCTTTATTTTAAAGCAATCCAGAAGCACTTTGATGCACTGTCATATCAAAGATAAAATACTTAAACATACTAATTGGTACGATGAAGAATTTCAGTAAACTTGAATTAATCTGCACTGTGAGGAGGGAAATTCTATACTTGTAACCTTAAATGGAGAGTTCACCAAAATCATAATTTTGTTATGTCTTTTAATAATAATGATTATGTCTTAAAATTATGTTCTTTCTACTGTGAAACTTAATGTGATAGTTCATCCTAATTACAAAGTCATTTCAAACCTGCATGATGTTTTGAAAAATGTTGGTAGAGTAAGTAAACAACAGCAGTACCAGTTGCATTAGTTTGGAGTTCATCAGGTTTGGATGACTTCTGATCTTCTTCGAAATATCTTCTTATAGTCATAGAGGTTTGAAATGACAAGTGACATTTTTCTTTTAAAAATTATGTTCTTTCTTCTGGGAAACTTAAAGTGATAGTTCACCCAAAAGTAAATTGATAATAATCATTTTAATTAGTTATAATAATTTACATGATGTATGTTCTCCTGCAGAACGCAAAAATATATTTTGAAGAATGTTGGTACAGTTACTAAACAACAGCAGTTCCCAATGCATTAGTTTTGAGTTCATTAGAGGTAAATGATACCATTGTTTAGTTACTGACATTCTTCAAAATATAATTGAATGGTCATTCAGTTTAAAATGAAAAAAGTGACACAATTACATTGGTGATATCAATAGTGATCCATACCAGAGGGTTTCATAGAAACCTTGACAAAGTCTGTATGATTTGTTTGCTATATTCTTGGTCTCCTAAAGATATGAGACAGTTTTGTTTGAAGAACCGACTTAAATTTAAATCAACATTTACTGATGATCCATCTCGACAGCCATGGTCACCCCTCGCTTTCACTTGCATCGAAAAAGTAGCCTGGATTATCTGCTATAAATAACTTGATTTGCATGCCGAAGAAAGAAGTCATTCGGGTCTCAAAGGATATAAGGGTGAATAACTGATCCCTAAAACTCATAGAACCACATTTGTGACATCACGGTTTTGCCAAAAAAGCTAATTTTGCAGAACGCCACACCTGACACAACACATCACAGTCTGCTCTCAGATAATAACAGAGACAAAGAACTGTGTCAACAAATCTGAAGGTCAAAGTTTGATAAGAGAGGCATTCGAATTCCATGACAATGTAGCAAACAGCTGCTGACATTGTTCAAAATATCTTCTTATAGTCACAGAGGTTTGAAAAAAAAGCTCTTTCTGGGAAACTTTTATAGTTAAACTAAAGATAGTTCCAAAAGTATAATAATTTTAAAACCTGTATAATGTTCTTTTGCAGAACACAAAAACATATTTTGAAGAAAGTTGATAAAGTAACAACACAACAGCAACACCCATTGCATTAGTTTTGAGTTCATTAGAAGTAAATCCTGCAATTGTTCAGTTACTGAAATTCTTAAAAATATCTTCTTATGGTCATACGGTTTGGTGAGAGGAGGCGTTCCACAATGTAGCTAACAGCTGACATTGTTCAAAATATCTTCTTATAGTCATAGAGGTTTGACAAATAACATTGCTCTTTCTTCTTGGAAACTTTTATAGTTAAACGTAAGATAGTTCCAAAGGTAATGTGTGTAATAATGTCATTTTAAAACCTATATGAGGTTCTCCTACAGAACACAAAAAAATATTTAGAAGAATATTAGCACAGTAACTACACAACAGCAACACCCGTTTCATTAGTTCCTTCGAAGTAAATCCTGTGATTGTTAAGCTACTGACATTCTTCAAAATATCTTCTTATGGTCATACAGTTATGAGAGTGGAGGCGTTCGACTTCTTCCATGGCAATGTAGTGAACAGTTACCGATATTCTTCAAAATATCTTCTTATGGTCATACAGTTATGAGAGTGGAGGTGTTCGCGTTCTTCCATGACAATGTAGCGAACAGTTACCGACATTCTTCAAAATAGCTTCTTATGCCCAGACAGTTATGAAAGTGGAGGCATTCGAGTTCTTCCATGACAATGTAGCAAACAGTTATCGACATTCTTCAAAATATCTTCTTATGCTTGGACAGTTATGAGACTGGAGGCATTCGCCTTCTTCTATGACTATGCAGTGAACAGTTACAGACATTCTCACGAATATCTTCTTATGCTCAGACAGTTATGAGAGTAGAGATGTGTGACTTCTTCCATGACAATGTAGCGAACAGTTACCGACATTCTTCAAAATATCTTCTTATGGTGATACAGTTGTGAGAGTGGAGGTGTGTGGCTTCTTCCATGACAATGTAGCGAACAGTTACCGTCATTCTCCAAAATATCTTCTTATGCTCCTACTGTTATGAGAGCTGAGGTGTTCGCTTTCTTCCATGACAATGTAGTGAACAGTTACCGTCATTCTCCAAAATATCTTCTTATGCTCCTACTGTTATGAGAGTGGAGGTGTTCGCTTTCTTCCATGACAATGTAGCGAACAGTTACCGACATTCTCCAAAATATCTTCTTATGCTCCTACAGTTATGACAGTGGAGATTTGTGACTTCTTCCATGAAAATGTAGCGAACAGTTACCGACATTCTTTAAAGTATCTTCTTATGGTGATACAGTTATGAGAGTTGAGGGGTTCGACCTCTTTCATGACAATGTAGCAAACAGTTACCGACATTCTCCAAAATACCTTCTTATGCTCCTTCAGTTATTACAGTGGAGGTGTGTGACTTCTTCCATGACAATGTAGCGAACAGTTACCGACATTCTTCAAAATATCTTCTTATGCTCATACAGTTATGAGAGTGGAGGCGTGTGACTTCTTCCATGACAATGTAGCGAACAGTTACAAACATTCTTCAAAATATCTTCTTATGCTCCTACAGTTATGAGAGTGGAGGCGTGTGACTTCTTCCATGACAATGTAGCGAACAGTTACCGACATTCTTCAAAATATCTTCTTATGCTCAGACAGTTATGACAGTGGAGGCGTGTGACTTCTTCCATGACAATGTAGCGAACAGTTACCGACATTCTTCAAAATATCTTCTTATGCTCTTACAGTTATGACAGTGGAGATTTGTGACTTCTTCCATGACAATGTAGCGAACAGTTACCGACATTCTTCAAAATATCTTCTTATGCTCAGACAGTTATGAGAGTGGAGGTGTTCGCTTTCTTCCATGACAATGTAGCGAACAGTTACCGACATTCTCCAAAATATCTTCTTATGCTCCTACAGTTATGACAGTGGAGATTTGTGACTTCTTCCATGACAATGTAGCGAACAGTTACCGACATTCTTTAAAGTATCTTCTTATGGTGATACAGTTATGAGAGTTGAGGGATTCGACCTCTTTCATGACAATGTAGCAAACAGTTAACGACATTCTCCAAAATATCTTCTTATGCTCCTTCAGTTATGACAGTGGAGGTGTGTGACTTCTTCCATGACAATGTAGCGAACAGTTACCGACATTTTTCACATTATCTTCTTATGCTCCTACAGTTATAAGCGTGTGACTTCTTCCATGACAATGTAGCGAACAGTTACCGACATTTTTCACATTATCTTCTTATGCTCCTACAGTTATAAGAGTGGAGGTGTGTGACTTCTTCCATGACAATGTAGTGAACAGTTACCAACATTCTTCAAAATATCTTCTTATGCTCCTACAGTTATGACAGTGGAGGCGTGTGACTTCTTCCATGACAATGTAGCGAACAGTTACCGACATTCTTCAAAATATCTTCTTATGCTCCTACAGTTATGACAGTGGAAATGTGTGACTTCTTCCATGACAATGTAGCGAACAGTTACCGTCATTCTTCAAAATATCTTCTTATGCTCCTACAGTTATGACAGTGGAGGCGTCTGACTTCTTCCATGACAATGTAGCGAACAGTTACCGTCATTCTTCAAAATATCTTCTTATGCTCCTACAGTTATGACAGTGGAGGCATTCGCCTTCTTCCATGACAATGTAGCGAACAGTTACCTACATTCTTCAAAATATCTTCTTATGCTCCTACAGTTATGAGAGTGGAGGTTTGTGACTTCTTCCATGACAATGTAGCGAACAGTTACCGTCATTCTTCAAAATATCTTCTTATGCTCCTACAGTTATGACAGTGGAGGCATTCGCCTTCTTCCATGACAATGTAGCGAACAGTTACCTACATTCTTCAAAATATCTTCTTATGCTCCTACAGTTATGAGAGTGGAGATTTGTGACTTCTTCCATGACAATGTAGCGAACAGTTACCGAGATTCTTCAAAATATCTTCTTATGCTCCTACAGTTATGAGAGTGGAGGTTTGTGACTTCTACCATGAAAATGTAGCGAACAGTTACCGACATTCTTCACAATATCTTCTTATGCTCAGACAGTTATGAGAGTGGAGGCGTGTGACTTCTTCCATGACAATGTAGCGAACAGTTACCGACATTCTTCACAATATCTTCTTATGCTCAGACAGTTATGAGAGTGGAGGCGTGTGACTTCTTCCATGACAATGTAGCTAACAGTTACCGACATTCTTCAAAATATCTTCTTATGCTCCTACATTTATGACAGTAGAGATGTGTGACTTCTTCCATGACAATGTAGCGAACAGTTACCGACATTCTTCACAATATCTTCTTATGCTCCTACAGTTATGAGAGTGGAGGTGTGTGACTTCTTCCATGACAATGTAGCGAACAGTTAACGTCATTCTTCAAAATATCTTCTTATGCTCCTACAGTTATGACAGTGGAGGCGTCTGACTTCTTCCATGACAATGTAGTGAACAGTTACTGACATTCTTCACAATATCTTCTTATGCTCCTACAGTTATGAGAGTGGAGGTTAGTGACTTCTTCCATGACAATGTAGCGAACAGTTACCGTCATTCTTCAAAATATCTTCTTATGCTCCTACAGTTATGACAGTGGAGGCATTCGCCTTCTTCCATGACAATGTAGCGAACAGTTACCGACATTCTTCAAAATATCTTCTTATGCTCCTACAGTTATGACAGTGGAGGCATTCGCCTTCTTCCATGACAATGTAGCAAACAGTTACCGACATTCTTCAAAATATCTTCTTAAGGTGATACAGTTATAAGAGTTGAGGGGCTCGACCTCTTTCATGACAATGTAGCGAACAGTTACCGTCATTCTTCAAAATATCTTCTTATGCTCCTACAGTTATGAGAGTGGAGGTTAGTGACTTCTTCCATGACAATGTAGTGAACAGTTACCGACATTCTTCAAAATATCTTCTTATGCTCCTACAGTTATGAGAGTGGAGGTTAGTGACTTCTTCCATGACAATGTAGCAAACAGTTACCAACATTCTCCAAAATATCTTCTTATGGTGATACAGTTATGACAGTGGATATCAGCCAGACAGCATCTCCGGTCAGGTGGCAGATGTTGTTGCTCCTGCTGGATTATAATCGGGATGATGATGATGATGATGATGATGATGATGATGATGATGATGACGCGTTTAATCCAGTCAGCAGCCAAACACAAAGCCGACGGATGGACACCTGAGGACGACGCATATAGCCCCATAATCCCAGAAATCCGCTTCTCCCAGCCTCCCAATATCCAAGCGTTCCCAAACGCGTTTAAATCATCGATGAAACCTGTCTGAAAACTTTCTCCACAGAACCACAAACGCGAGGTAAACAACACAACAACACAACAACACAACACTTCTTTCTCTCAGGTTGTGTAAAGAGAAACACACGCAGCTCTATTATTCCCTCACATTGTGTAATAAAACCCTCATGTTTTGGCGCCCTCGGTATTTTGGATTCGCTCTTACCCCTCAGCGGGCTCCTATGGACTCATGACGGTGACCGTTACCTTCTATACGGTCCGCTCACCTATAGCCCGCTGCCGTAACTCTGCGCGCGCGCTCGGAGCCGTTGACGAGACTGTGGGTGGACACTTTCCCGCGTTAATTTCTGGAAGTCTCTCACGTGGGGGGCAGTTGTTATTGCCCCGCGCACACGCCGACAGGTGTAACGGTGCTCTGTGTGACGGCTCCTATAGATCCATAGGTGGCCACCAGAGAGGGCATATGGACACTATCGACAACTTATAATTCAAACATCAAGATGCTGAGACAGACATCTAAAGCTTATGTTAGAAGTATTTTACATCCTTACATTGTGTACGTATACATTATATAGTTTCATATATGCTTTATGTACTTTAATATATATGAGCCTTTGACTTTACATTTCACCCTATGGCAAATACTCCCCGGTGAGAGTGTTAAACACATTGGTTGTTGGAATTACTTAATTTGATCAGTTTGATTGTATTTTGTATTTTAAACATCATTATGTAAAAGTGGCGTTAACTTCATTTGTTTATGGGGAATCAGCGTACATGATACAATTAAGTAGTCCCAACAAGCCGTTTTTCCAATGCGTAGAAATGGCGGTGTTACAATTTGAATCGTACACATCTCACAATATTTTCTATAGGTCTGTACGACATCTGACGGCAGACGTCTTGGAGACGGAAATGCAGATATTCTATAGAAGGCAATTCCGGCGTTTTGGACGTGACGGAGAATATAATCGTGACCGGTACTGAAGCGACTGTTTTTTACACAAAATCCTTGTTGATAGTGTTTATCATCATTAAACGATCAGTCTATGCACAATTTTTCGATTTTAAAAAGAGAAATAAATCTGCGTTATGGATGTGAAAAAAGGACACCGTTTTTGGGAGACACATTTTTTTTTTTTTACGATTTATGCGTATTAAAAGGTACAAACCACAGTCAAAATATCCAACAAATGGTCAGCTCTTTATAGAACACAAAATATTTACTTTATTTTAATATTCATGTGTTCGTTGATGAGCAAAATGTACATTACATTTACATTTACATTTAGGCATTTAGCAGACGCTTTTATCCAAAGCGACTTACAATAGTCGAGGAGACAATGAAGCGGTAAATAGCCGATACAACAATAGGTGAACAAGTATGTAGCGTTATGGATGACTATCCTGAATACAGCCCTTACTTGACAGAAAAAAATACACTAGAAATAAAAATAATGCTGTGAAAATGTAAAGTGAGACCCCACATGGGTATGTGAACAACCAAATGTTGACATCTGGGCTACAAGTATGCTTAAAACCTTTGATATTTTCATAGTATTGCCCAGATGTGTGTCAGATGTACCTGTGCCATCAGGATTAGGAAGGCCAGAAGGAAACCATGGTTTTAAAAAATTATAAAATTATCAATAAAAAATGTTCTAACTGGAAAAAAAAATCATTTTACAGCGTATAGGATTTATCACAATAATAAAGAGATTTTTCCAGTTGATCATTTTAAAATAATGGATTACAAACAACTGATCATTTCACTTAACATTTCACAGGGAAACATTTTTATTTACCAAATAGATTTGGTGAATTCTATAGAAATAATCGAGTTAATCAGATTTACATTTTCCCTTACATATTTAAAATTTTATATTTACTTATTTTCAAAGCTTTTTTTTTCTTTAAATTGTTTCACGTTAAAAACACATTTTAACGGTTTCAGCAAGCAGACTGGACTTGGTGACATCACTAATTTCCAATCTTGTGCTGTAACTAAACTGGTAATTATTTCTATTATGCACCATCATCATGACCAGAATACGAACTCATATCTAAACATGTTTTGATCTATTTAAGTCCCGCAGGGCATTATGATTTTCGATTGTCCATACTTTATATGGCGATGGTGTGTGTTTTGGTCTGTTGTAATATCTGTGGTTCATTAAAAATGTATGAATTCAATACAAGGGTCCGGAATACCAGCCTTTCAAAAGTTTCTTCCAAGCAATTTGCGGATGTAAAAAAAGGTTGCACGTCTAAGTAATAAGAAGGTTTAACCGTCTATTTATTTATGTATATTCCGGGTCTCAGTGTTGATAACACTTATTCTTATCGCAAATAAGTCATTTTGGGTCCCCATTGACTCTGATAGTAAAATAAAGATTATGGAAGTCAATGGTGACCCATAAAGCTCCATTACAAATTCTCTTTAAAATATTTTCAGTTGTGTTCATCACAACACATTAATTTATACAGGTTTGTAACAACAGGATGGTGAACAAACGACGCCAAATGTTCATTATGAGGTGAACTACTTCTTTAAGCGACGACCCCTCTGTCTGTCCATTACATTATTTCTTCTTATTGTAAAATGGCGCCTTTGAGCTATAGGCTTTTATTAGACATTCATCCAAACGGAAGAATAACATTTTCCCCTCCAGGGCTTTTTAAACAAACCCTGATCCAGTTTCGTGCTTCTGGAGCTCAAAATAATTTGAGAAACTTCTGCATTTTAGCTCGGCTTGCACATTCTATATTTCTCCAGTTATGTAATGAAAAAATGATCACAGGTCTCTAGTGACTGAGTTTGCAAAGAGTAATGGTAAGGGAAGTCCTCACGGCTGACAGAAGATCTTGCACCACACTGCCTTGTAGTGGCTGCTCAGTATTGTGCATTTCAGGATCTGTGTTTATAAATGATCTCATGTGTGTCATGTGAGAATGGGTCTCGTGTAGAGTTCTCATTCAAGGCAAAAATAGCTATGCCAGTAAACTTTTCATGATCCGTTAGAAAGAGCCATCGAGCCTAATATCCATTATGACAAAATGATAGTCATTTTCAATCAATCAATGTTTATTCTAAAGTTAAAATATTCCTGGTTGATTCTGCATTAAACTGGGAGAAGCAACAGCTAGTTTGATATTTTTGTCGATCAATGAAGGTTTAAGGACAGATGTCAGCATGTTAATCAGGCTGTTCCTAGGCATGTTTCTGCAAAGATATTGAGGACAAAAAGAGATCCCTAGAATGGAAACGATGAGTAGAAGATAGAGTTGCAACCAAAATTTCTCCCAGGAGTCAATCTGTCTCGCCCGACTGTAAAAATGCCATCGAATACCAGGAGACTGAGATGGGTGCGCCATACCGTAAATGAGGTGTTGAGCGCACCACACTTTAAATTACTCAAGAGATAACCCTGAACAGTGATAAACATAAGCTTAAGCCTTTTGCCTAAAATTAAATGAAATTATGGTTTCATAACTAAAAAAGCACATACATGTAATTGTTATTGTAATTATGAAAAACATTTTGCTTGGAACAATAATAAAAAAATATTAATTTTAAACATGATGAGAATGAGAATAATAGTAATAATATTACACATATTCTTATGTGTATTTATATTTTTATTTTTATTTTAAAATGTATAATACATGTGTATTTACTGAATATGCTTTATTCTAAATTGTATTAAATTATGTAAAATTGTAGGCATAATTTTTTTAATATTCATCTTTGAAGCATAAAAGAACCATTATGTTGAGTTCAGATCCATATCAAGATTCATCTTCATCAACATGGTTTTACAACCAAAACCTTTGTTCAGGAATCAATTTTAAAAACCTAGGGTTGTAAACCAAGGTGCAACTGAGACCATTTAAAAAATACCACTTTAACAAATGTTCATAGTTCGCTTTCCCAATCAGAGTGGATTTTTAAGAGACATCCCCGGTGTGTGGCACAAACAGATGTCCTCTATCTCTCGATCTCAGATGTTTACTGTACTTGTTTGTTTTCTGGCTAATTGTCAAGCTGTTGCCTTTCCTACTTTCTCCCAACTTTCACTGCCTGAATCCACAAAAACACAAAAGACAATCCAGAGTTTCTTGCCAACAAAACATGGCAAGGCCAACAACAACACAGCTAAATCTCAAACTAGCACTTTGAAATGTAACACCAGGCAGCTGCGACTATTTCCAGCTCTTTAAGACCTGTCCTATTTCCACCAGAGAGCATATATAGATCACCCAAGTTCCCTACTGAATACAGCATGACGGCGATGAAAAAAATAGATATGAATGCACTCGGGTGGAGCACAGGACAGAGATTAGATTTTAAAGAATAAATGCTTTAGAAAAAATGTCAGCCCTGGTTAACAAACAAATTCAAAATAAATAGAGTCCTTCTCACAATGTCAACAATAATTTTTATGTTTTTATGTAACTGTGGCTGGGAATGAAATATAAAAAGTGTTCTTTTGCATCTGAGAAACAAAAAGTAGTACGAACTTATAACTGAAAGAGACAACAATTCTTATTAACCAAAATTGGATTGAAATAATAAGCAAACAATAATTTTGGATAAACACTACTATCATGTGCAGAATGTAAAAATATCTGGAATGTAAACAAAATAAGAAGATACAAACCCCTGCATCATTATTTTAAAAAAAATCATGAAACAGACAGGACGACAAACTACGAGTTTGATTGTGATGTATATTATTCTGATGTGCCAAATGATGTTTCCTACCTGATCGACTCTTTATAATCTCTCCAAACTCATCCTCAAATCCTTCCTCCAACTGATCCTGCAGGCTCCCTGCTTCAGCCATGACATCAATTCCAAATGGCCAATTTTATAATCCTTTACTTTTATCTGCCGAAAGCGGAAACCGAAGAAAAGCGTAGGCCGCACTGAGACCCACTGACCAAACCGGACCTTAAACACAGGACGGGATTTTGTGAATGACACGGGGACGAGACTGTCTGAGAACTGTTATGTTAGGGGGAAACAAGCTGTCAGGCCGTCCAGAGAAGGAGAGGCAGGTGGCAAATTCTACTCGCCTTAAAATAGAGTTTGTGAATCAATATGAGACCTTCTTTCATTTCACTCACACACAAATGCATTTTTTTAAACGGATATTTCATAACAAAAATTAAGAATGAATAGCATTTCATTGTGACAGTCTGACAGAGAATGACTCAAACTGCTGAAATGTTTTATTCCACCCAAATCGAATTTTCTGTTATGAATTACTAGTTGTTCCTAACCTGTATACATTTCTTTGGGTTGACTTTTGGATGAACACATGGAAAGATATTCAGACAAATGCTTGTAATCAAACAGTTCTTGCACCCTAACTAGGAACAATTACAATGGTAATTAAAAGTGCCACATAACATTTTGATGTCCCACATTCTTCCAAATATCTTTTTTCGTGTTCATCAGAATAAATTATTCAAATTGGAAACAACTAAAAGGTTGATGTATTTTTTAGTTTTTGGTTGAACTCTCTTTAACACAATATAGTATATCCTAGAGCTCATTTATTTTTACTATTAGACTCTCTTAGACAATTAAATAAAATTTCATCCCACACTATAATAAATTGGCTATTAAACAGAAACTCAAAATAAACCTCGATGATAGTTTTTATTTAATGCTTAATAGCAACACTGTGGGGGGTCTTTTAAATGTGTAAGGTGTAGACTCATGAACATTCCAGAGATGAAATCTAAGACTAGACCTTGAAAGGCCAGATCCAGACCCAGATCTGTTTGACTGAAAAGATGCTCTACATTTTAATGAGCTACATTTATTAATAAACCAAATTTATGGCTGTGAACAATTATGTTGCAAGGCACGTTAGTCTTAAAGTGATTAACACCTACAGGAAAACTCACCATCCTGTCATTTCAAACCTGTATGACTATCTCTCGAACAGAACAAAGAAAGAAAACATTAAGAAAAATGTTGGTTCCCAAAAACTGATGACTGAAATTGCAGTTTTTGTCTTATGTAATACTTAAAACGTGGTAATTTATGTTTTCAAAACATAAAAGATAATATTGAGTAGTGTTGAAAATTCATATGTATTGGTTTTGTGTCCATACAATAGAAGTAAATGGTGCCACTGCCTTTCGGTTATTAAAACATTCTCTACAATACGTTTGATTTCTTAAAGGGATAGTTCACCCCCAAATGAAAGTTCTGTCATCATTTACTCACTCTAAAAAAGAAAACAGTTCATATCTATATTTTATAACTATATCCAAATTATTAATTGGACGAAGTAATATATGAAAAAAATGAAGTACACCTTGTATGATCAAACCTGTATGATTATCTTTCTTTAAAACACAAAAGAAGATATTTTGAAGAACGTTCACAACTTGCACCCCTTCACTTGGTTTTGCGTCCATAAAATTGAAGTAAATTACCACCCCTTTTCAATATACCATCACATTATTTTTACAATACTTTTGATTTTTAGAAAGTTAGTTAAAAAAAAAAGAAATTTCTTTCATTATTTACTCACTCTCCTTTAATGCCCAACCTATGACTCTTTCTTCTACATAACACAAAATAAGGTGTTTTGAAGAGTGTTGGCACCCAAAATTCGATGACACATTATCTTTTTTTTACTTTCTTAAAGAGACCGTTTCTCAAACGTGTAAAAAAGAAGATATTTTGAAAGATGTTGGTAACTGGCACCCATAAACTTTTCAGCTGACTATATAGGCAATAGACAGCCAGGAATCTTGGTTTTGAAACAAAAAGCCAGACCAGGACCCCGTTCAGGTGATCTCAAGGCCAAGAATGCAAAAGCAAGACTCTGGGGCACGTGGCACAAAGCACCGTCTTACCCAAAATAACTTATCATCTACTCATGCATTTCAGAAATGTTAATGAAATGGAATTCTACTTAAATTATTGTTACTGCATGGAAAGCGCAGACACGTAAATGGCATTCGCTGGCGTGATATCAGTAAAAGATTTGATCAAGGGTAAAGGTTTGTTTTCCTTTTATTACCTGTGTACTCTGTTATTCAGCTAATGGAATATCTAAAACCCCTGCTCTGTTTTTCTGTATTTGTGAGTGACTGCCTTTTAAAGGTCTGTAACAGAAAAATAAACAAATTAAACGAAAGATTTGGTTACCTTCACAAGTGAAGTCATAAAATGGCAAACTGGTCTATAAACATGAGAGTCGACTCTTAAACTCAGTAAACATGTTTTGACTTCCACAGGATGTGTTTTAAGCAGAATGATCAAGGCACATTCGCGAGAGTAGGTAAACAAAAAAAATAATATATATATTAAATAACTAGATCTTCCCAACAGCACTCCGTTCAATAAATTCAGACTGTGGGCATCACATTAAAATAATAATCACGAATTATAAGCGTGAAAATCTGATCATTAAAGCAGGCGAAACAGTAGAGTGCTTGAATTTGAAAGCATAACATTAATAATTAAAACCACGCTTATTGCTTTCAGAATTCACTGTCTGGTTTGAGAGGAACCTAAAATGCATGCTGTCCATGAACAAAAAAAATGAAAATTGAACGAATCAAATTTAGGAGAGTTTTAAGCATAAACTTCAGATGCTGAAAGATTACGGATTATCAGGCTTTCTGCTATATCTAGCTATCGTTCTAGATCAAAAATACAGTTTATAAGTAAATGATATCAAATCTAATGGATTTACATATGTAAAATCAAAACTGATAATGATCTATGATTCTCATTCTTCTGCAAAATATAAAAGAAGATATTTTCAAGAATGTAAGCAAACTACGCAAATCATTACAGTTGGTATTTTCCTGTCTTTCTGCTTTAATAGGTTTATTCATAGACGAACAGTATGTAATCAAATAACATACCGACATTCTTCAAAATATATTATATCTATTATATATGTCGATATATGTCTAAATACAACACAAGACATTTTGAAGAATGTTGGTGACCAAATCACATTTGACAGTTAACTCTCAATTGATAGACACAAGACACCAAGACATTTTATTTGATATCTTCTTACAGGTATGAATTCCACAAATATTTTTTATCTTTAGGTGACCTGTCCCTGAAAAATAGCCCTAACTGACTACCATAGAACAGTCTCTGTCTTTTTAGGAGGAAAATTACTGAATGACAGCACCCATTAACACTTCTGCTCTCAACCTCATCCATCTTTATAGTTTGGCTATTAGACTCTTCCCAGTCAGCACTATAGAACACACTGAACTCAGATCAGCAAAAAGCTAGAGTTTTAATAACACAGAGTCAGACTTCAACGTTGCTTTTGAAGGTATGTGTGTTTTTGTGAATATTTGATAACTCTTTCAGCATTGAGTGCTGTGAAATATGTCCTAGGTGATACATTAAAAAGACATACCTTCAAAAGAAGCCAGAGATCCATCATTCTCGATTATATTCCAGCAAATAATGCTTCTTGAGCACTTGAGCTTCTTCAATGCCACAGTCAACGCCTGCATGCTGGTGAATAGTGGAAGAGTCAAAACATTGCGGATACATTGTCTTTTAATAATATGTTGCATCTCTGCTAATGCATGTGTATAATAAATATTTTATTGCATTAGAGCTAATGCTTATGCACTTAAACTCTTATGATATTTTTCCACCAGACTACATCTCAGTAATGAGTCATGTGTACAGTATGCTATGGCTGTTAATTGCATTTGTGATTCCCATGTTGCATTGATTTCCTCTCAAGAACTAATATCACATACCTGTGTCTCCATCTTCAGCTGTTTGGTGAAAAGTCAACATAATAGCTGCATGTTCTCCTGCAAAGTCATCACTTTATCTGTTCATGACAGTACAAAATATCATGAACTATTCAGATATAAAAATGGCATTTACTACAGTTGAAATATGAAGCCATTTCATGTACAAGAAAATGTAATATTAATAGATAGTCATTTTTGCACATACAGAGGTGGCTTAAGAGAACATCCAAGTTAAAGTAAGTGTCTTGAAATCAATTTAATGACATTTTAAATGTAAAGATTTTATATGGACAAATGCTTTATTCATACAAAAATATATTTTAAAATGAACACGTTTCGAATGTTTATGTCTGCTTTGAATGTAAAATAGAGCTTTTATGGAACGTTTGGTTACTGACATTCTTCAGATTATTTTTGTGTTTACTAATCTATTCACCTCTAGAAATCTAAATTGATAATCATTTATGAATCTCATTCTTCAACACAACATATTTTTCAATGAAGTTTGTATAATTTATACCTATTTCCAAAGATTATGTAGTTTAAATGATTTTTTAACTAATGTTGACATAAAACTAACATTAGTATAAAAGTCCAATTAATACCTTAAAAGTTGTCCTAAATCGCCTTGCTTGGATTCGGAAAGGAGATCAAAAGCAAACATTTTATATTATTGCCCAGAATAAGACATTTAATAAGGATTATCAAACATAACGCCATAAAGCTGTTCCAAACCGCAGTAACAACAGCAGACTTCTTGTTCATTGTGGTTATTCTTTTAATGAATTTTTGAACAAACAAACACAAATATATATATACAAAGACTAAAATGAAAAGGATAGAAGGATTTATATACAGAATGTGTGAGATCCTAGCGCAGGAGGTCCTTGTGAATGTTCTTGAGGATGTTTGTCAGATAGTTCTTGCCTGGTCTGACAGATGACACAATGTCTTCTATTTGGCTCAACCTAAGCATAGTGAAACATGTTAGTAAAGCAAACAAAATAGGATAAATATTATTTATAAATATTTCTTATCACAAAAGGACGTCAGTACTAAATGATACAAAACGTAAAATACATGTATTCGGGTGAAAATGCTTTTGCACAGTCCTGAATATTTAATATAACAAACAATTGACTGCTGATATATAAATATGAGTGAATATTATTGTCTTTTTTATTAGGACCAGTGTTCATTATATGAAAAAAAATAATTTGCAGAATCTTTAAGCACAAGTAAAAACATGAAAATTGTTTTTTCATTAAGATATGTGGTTTTGTGATGAAGCACACTAGCCACAAATAAGTTCTCAATTGAAAATTGACAATGATTGAAAAATGATGTTATTCACATTAACCTATTTTCATTCCCGAGGACATTTTTATCAGACAACAGCATATAAAATAATGAAAAAGACTTTGTAATACAGAAAGGATCTGCTTTCAAACCTTGTGTTTCCGGTGTGACTTCTGAAGTTCTGTATTTGTAGTGGACCAAAGGGATAGTCTGGGGTGACCATCAAACCTAACTCGAACTTTACAAATGCTTTTAGACTTGAGAAGATTATATGGATTCTGAAATGACAGAAACAAGACACTTTATATTGCATTCTTCAAAACATCTTTAAAACGCATTATTTGACAGATCCACAGTAGAAAAGATATGAAAATGAGGAAGAGATGGTGTTAGATCTTACAAGACCCAAATAGGACCATCAGCTTAATGTTTGAAAACCATTTGCTCAGTCATGCAAATTAATGTTAAATCTTTAACACAAAAATCTAGTAAAAGTAGTCTTTTGACGTACTCTGTGTCCACACAAGTGATCTGTCGAATGCAAAGCCTCAATCCTCCCCATTTCTTCAGTCGATGGATCTCCTCACCCAAGAGTCTAAGTCGACTAACCAATAAACTGACATCATGAAGCAGCTGTTGAGAAAAAGTCAAACAACACTTGGACATCGTTACAATGTATTATTTTTCAGACAGACTTAAAAGACCTTTGCTGGATCAAAAAAAAAAAAAACTTAGTGTGAATATACACACAGCCTAATGACACACTTTTGTCTATTTTATAAAAAAAAAAATACAACAATGCATAGTTTTATACATGAAGCACCACAGCTGCTGTGCAGTAGGTTTGTTCAAATACACCCAAGCAAGAGAGAAAATGAAATACAATGTTAAAATCGTACAAAGGGTGGCAGCTTAAAGTTTTTTTTAATTCAAATTGGAACAGAGCCATTATTGTCCAGTGCCAAATAAGGAAAAATTGGACCGGTCTACCACGCATTTCTATTGTTTAGTGTTAAAAAAAGCCTTTGTAACAAAACAATGTGTTCATTTATTATAAGCATGCTTACCTCTGGTATATGTCTTGTTGTGAGGTGCTTTTGCATCCAATGAGGTTGAGACTTTTTGTGCAGTGCCAGTAATTTGTGAACCATGCTGGCATGACACTCAGACTTTTCCACTTTAAAAGGCAAGAAAATCATTGTTAATATATGAAATGCCAAACAAAATATATTGTCTTATAATACAGGCTTCCCACATTGGGGTGTACAAACCCCCGGGCGATTCACAATGGAAATTATGATTTTAGAAATAAATTAAATGTCTACATTGTCTCAACTAAGTTTTTGGAAAATAAAATGTCAAAATTTGGTTGAAATGATAGATATTATTAATAAAAGATATTAAGAATGTAATTGTAATTCGCACATATCAAAGTATAAAAAGAATAAGGGAGCATTTGGCATTTTTATTTAAATGGGTAAAAAAAACAATATTGTACTTTATATTAATTTTTTTATAATATTTACTGTTACACAAAATACAAAGAATAAAAACTTCAAATCAGATTTTGTTTTGAGAATGAACATAGAAAAAAACTTTTGAAAACCACAGCTATAAAACAATACAGCATTAGTGAGGGAAAATATACATCCAGCCATGATCAGGAGGATGATCAGGCTGCATGAACAAATAACTGGACACAGAATATATTACATAACCAAACAAATAGATTAACTCTCTTACGATCCAGATGCAAACGGATTGATGCGTCCATATTCCGATCTGTATCCTCCATCATCCATTCTCTTCCTGTAAGACAAGATCATTTTAGGCTACTTTTAAATGTGACAATGAAAACAATTTAAAGTGATTGTTAAGCAACAATCAACTTACCAGCAGGTGTCTGTAGCTTCACCTGCAGGTGCACAGTGTTATGAAGGAAAGTAAACAAAGCTCCGCTTTCATTAGTTTCATCCAGACGCCACTCATTCAAACTGAAAGACAAAATGCGATTCGATCTTGAACAAATCAAAATGCTTGTTTAAGAAAAAATTTAATACAAGTATCAGCAACCCTATTACAAAACAACATGTAAGTTAACGCAATGGATCGGTGTTATAGTCTGTGCTTCAAGTGTCTCTAATAAACAAAACTTCTCACAGTGAGAAAACGATTTCCAACATGGAAGCATTTCATAACACGCTTGCAGTGTTATGTGTGGTGGATTATTGCTAGAATAAAAAACCTGTTCAAAGTTGCGAGATGACTCTTAAAACCGCTGCATTCCTCTCTGAGCTTCTGTGCCTGGCCCTCCAAGGTCTTTAGTTGAATCTGTAGCTCATCAGTTTCCCTGAAAGAGTCACAGTTATTTTAAGCCAGCCCATTTACATTTTCTGGATTTAAGATCTGGCAACACATAACAAAAACATGATTAATATTTTACAAAATGACATACCTTTCAGTCTCACTCAAAGCCCAATTAAGCTTGTGTAAATCTGTTAATATAATAAGAAAAAACCCATCAAACTGATATTCATCCCCAAAAAAATTCAGTTATAAATTCATATATTTACACAAAGATATTTGGAAGAAGGCTTCAAACCAAACACTTTTTGGACCTCATTTTCTGACCATAGTGTGTAAAAAATCCTATTATTCTGTTGAATACAGCAAAAAGTATTAAACTACTATTTTAATATTTCCTTCTATTGTAGTCAATAGGTCCAAGACCTGTTTGTTTACAAGCAATCTTTTAAATACATGTTCCTGTATTCAATCAAACAAAAAAATAAATAAAGGTTTGAAGCAACAAGAATGTGAAAAATTCTTGACAGAATGTTCATTTTTGGGGCAACTAAACCTTTAAATGTTATACACCTTTGACATTTGCCAAATTCTAAATACATTACCTTCTTCTTTTGCTTTCAAGTCTGGTCTGATTTGGGAAGAATTCTTATGGTTTCCCATCATCACACCATCTACAGATGCAAGTTCTTGTTTAAAAAAAAAAGAGACAAGAGTTATTTAACGATGCCTACAGCACTTCATATGTTTTAACCAAGAAAAAGTTTTCTATACCAGTCTCTAAATCCTGAATGCATCCATTCAAGTCTCCTATCATTTCATCTGTCTCTTTGATTTTAGCCATCAGCTGCTGTTTTGCTTCCTAAATATCAGACATGAAATACTAACCACCTCATAGGATTTCCATATTTCTCATATATATATATTACTTAACACTACACAAAGAAACATGCATAAAGAACAGAAAATGACAATGGAGATGTCTTTACCCGAGTTGTCTTCAAGAGCTGAGAGTACAAGATTCCCTTCATTTCATGAGAAATTGCTTTGCTTCTCTTTCCAAAGTAAACTCTCCGCACTTTCAAGTTGGAGCCAAAGCTTTTAAGCTTAGAAAAACAAAGATGTGATGAATAAATCTCAAAGATGAACCTCATTACACCCAACAACACTGAACTCCATGAGCTAGGATTCTTAACAGAAGCTAAAGCAAGATCGGGTTTAAAAACAGCATACCTGCTCTTTTGACAGAGTACATAACTCTTTCTGAAGGGCTTCATTGATGCATTTCAGTGATTTTTCTTGTTCAGGGATTTGTTCTTTAAGTCTGTAAGGAATAGAGTTATAAAAAAGTAGAATATAAGTTTGGTGTCGGGCTTTGCATTAATGCACCAAATGGTGCGTATGAACGTACATTTTTTAAACTATTACTTGTTTGCTATTACTGTACGCTTGATACCGCTGGTGAGGTTTACAAGCTCACAACACTATTAATTTGTGTCTTCATACCAGGATCTATTAAGCTTACGAATTTATGATTCAAACACATTTTTACAACTTTCCTTGGTTGTACATGGCTTTGATGTAAATATCAATTAACGGCCGTTTGATAAATTGTAAATGTATACGTTAAAAGAATAAAAAGCTTATAATATGTTTGGGTTTCTTTGTTTTTTAATGACATCTTACAATTCCATGAATTTTCCAGGTTTTTCGTGACCGTAAGAACCCTGCTAATTGTATTTCTGCTTTAATAAATACTTCATGATCCAAGTCAGGCCTGTACACACCTTTCCACAATATCCGTAAGCTCTTTACAATCTTGCTCATAGACTCTCTGCTTAGGGTAGTATATGTATTTCTCCTTGAGTAGATCCTCCATAGTGCGAGTCTCTCCTGCTCTACACTGCAAAGAGAAATGTTTTATAAGATTATAAGATATAGATGTGACAATAAGGTAGGGCAGAAGAGAATGGGACCACTTACATTTTCAGGAAGAGCACTTGGTCTTGATCTATGGATGACGAAGTTGATACCCAAGTGGCACAGGAACTCGTTCAAGGAGATGCTTCCATCTTCAAGTTTCTGGGGAAATAAATGCAAGATGCAACCAGTAGATTTAAAAGAAACTTTGATAAACCTGTGTCTAACCATAATAAGAGTCCCTTCTTAATTTTCTTAACTGAATTTTCATTTTTGGGTAAAAGAATCACATTACATTTACATTACATTTACATTTAGTCATTTCGCAGACGCTTTTATCCAAAGCGACTTACAATAGTCGAGGAGACAATGAAGCGGTAAATAGCGGATACAACAATAGGTGAACAAGTGCTACAACAATGCTACCAAGTTACACAGAGAGAGAAGTTACAAAAATAAATATATATATTTTTTTTTTACATTAATAAGGGTAAATTACTTAGGTCTGCCTCTAAAAATTTTTGTACAAAAAAGAAAAATGTGAGAAAGTGTAAGTATTACTACCTTGTTAAATTCAAATTCGTAATCCAAAGTCCCATCCATATGAGATTCATACTGGGTGCTTCTGAGAGCTGTAAACAGATGTTGTCTTAATAAATAAACCACAAAAACCCAACATATTTAACTTCATTTGGATTAAACATGAACGTATCTGATAACTGACACGAGCAACTCACTAGATTCCGAGACTCCTGTATCATCTCTTGTCTTCGCAGTGAGATCCTGAGTGGCATGTGTTGTAAAATTACCTTCCCACTGTACTCCGGCTTCAAGACAGTCAGACCCCTGAGGAGACACAAATCATACTGATTAGCATAAAAACGGACATTAATGAAGCCAACACATAACACTTTATTACAAAACAACTGTAAAGCATGTAGTCGAAACATCAATTCAACAAATTATGAAGCAGAAAATGCTAAAAAAGTTTTACTTACCATCTCAGAAATATATGCTTTCTTGTTTTGTTTTGCTGCAACATTGGTTTCCTCTAGATATGGCCTTTTTAAACTCTGGCTGGTGTTTACATCTGGTTCAAAGACATCATTCTCCAGGAGCTCCACATCCAGAGGTACGGCAGAGGAGAAACACGAATCTTCTTTGTGAATAGGATAATTTTCAAGACTTCCAGACAAATCGTCTTCGCTGCTCATCTCCGGTAATTCCTCATCGTTGATGTTGACGGTTTCGCAGTTGCTGTTCTGCCCAACTTCTAAACACGGTAAATCATAAGTCTTTAAGGTCTTGTTCGGAGTTATAGCTGTAGCTCTCTTGGGAAGTTTTGGAATGATTCCACTGAAAGAAATTCTTGATGAAAATGGATGCTTTTTAAGACTAAAAGGTGTGGTCTTGCCTTTTTGAAAAGATTGATCTTTTTGTTTTACGTTCGGGGTAACATTAGGCATCGGCTCTGTGGAAACGGCCACCTTCTCCATATCCTCATGGGATATTTCCAAGAGAGGACATGAGGGCAGAGGCGCAGTTGCTCCCTTTAAAACCTCTTCATTGAGACGGCGTGACATATTTTGAAGCTCCATCTGAAAGTCTGCCAAGCTTCTCCTTCTTGCTTTTGTGTTTCGTTGCACTTCTTTAATGAAAGAATCCGCAACAGACTCAGCTGAGGAAATTTCCAGTTGGACTGAGTTTACACTTTGCTCTGGAGCATCCTCGACTTCATTTCTGGAAGTCTCTACGGTCATCACTTCTTTCTGATTTAAGGAAATATTTTCTTGTGTTTCAATAGGTGTTGTGATAACTTTTGTAACCTGCATGTTTTCTTCAACTGACTCTGTGGTTATCTTATTACTTGGATGCTCAATTTCAAAATTATCATCCAATTGCATGTCAACTGAGTCATTGCATTTTGGGTTTGTATCACAAAGACCCAAAATGGGAGGGACTTGGATATGATTTGAGTTGTAGACTTCATGGTTTATACTACGTTTGGCAGCTTCATTTAATTCTTCACTTGACTGAAGGCAAGAACCAGATGTGGAGGACAAAAGTGCACTTTCATTTGCTATGATTTGTGCACCAGCGCCTGCCAAACTTCTTTGTGTATCAATTGCAATCGTATTGCAACCTGTAAACTCCATTTCTTCATCTCCAGCTGAAGTACTGGATTGACGAATCAGGTCTGGACAGTCAAACTTATCTAGCCTTGAGCGACTTTGTGTTGTAAGTAACAGATTTCCACCAGTCTTCCTTACCTCAGTGGATATAAGGCTCTTCAACATGATGTTACCAGTAAATGCCTGGGTCATTTCCATACAGTCACCATCAGGTCTGGATAATGCATTTGCAAGATTTAAACTCTTCCTCGATTTACTGGACAGTTTGCTTTTCTCAACATTGTCAGCTTCAAGCACGACGGTCTGACATCGAGTCATTTCCATATCATCAGAGTATGAGAAATTCTTTTGATAGTTATCGATTTCAACATTTGTAGGGTTACAAAAGGACAACACACCTCTTCCTGACTTTCTCTGAGTTTTAAGCGCTTTTCGCTCACTGACTGGTAACATATGCACCTCAGTCATCTCCATGGGTTCAGCCACAGTGATGGTTTGGTTTGCAAAGGATATTGCTCTTGTAGATGTTGTGTTTGTAGCTAGCCAGGTGCGATTTGAGTCAATGTTAACTGTCGCACATCCAGTTAGCTCCATTTCTTCTGGACATGGCGAAGCGATCCCAGCAAGTATACTAGGTTCACCTGTCAAGTCCATACAGTCATTTTGCCCTTGTTCTCTTTTGGAAGCTGAATGGGCGTTTAGGACAATGTGCCTGGTGAGTGGTTGAGTCATGTCCATCCCTTCCCTGTTTTCAGATTCATACACCAAAGCATGAGGCAATCTCTTCCTAGAGTTGCTCGTTGGTTTGTCTCCACTACATTGTTTAGACTCAAGAACAATTGTTTGACATTGTGTCATCTCCATGTCATCAAAATTTGAAGTTTGGACAGATTTACTTGGATCCATTCTCTCTCCATTTCCAATCGCATCAATGGTTGACCTCTTGCTTATTTGAGAAAATGGATATGCATTGGCTGTATATTCTTTTTCATGAACAGAAACTTTGATGGACTCTGTCATTTCCATATCATCAAAATCAGCAGTTTGTGCTATTGAGAGATTGCACGGTTTGTTAAGATTCATTCTCTCTTCATTCCTATACACATTTATGGAAGACATCTTGCCTGTGTTATGCATTTGAAGCAGACCTTCATTCTTCCTATTTTCATCTTGAACATTACTTGACATATATGCATGAGACAAACTCTTACTAGAGTTGCAGGACTGTTTGTCCCCAAAGAACTGTTTGGTCTCCAACACAATAGTTTGACACCGTGTCATTTCCATATCATTAAATTGATCAATCTTGGTGATTGGAAGTTGACATGATCTGTTGTGGTTTATTATCTCAGCATTCCCAGTCATATTAAAGGAGGATTTGTTGATTATTTGGGGAAACAGAGTATGGTCTTTTTCTTGGACAGACACGTCTAAGGCCTCGGTCATCTCCATATCATCAGAACATGCAGTTTGTGCAATTGAGAGATTAACACATTCATTTCTAATGGCGGTCCCACTTGGTCTGTGAATTTGAAGCAAAGTTTTTTCTTTCTCTTGAACAGAACTAGACATGGATGCATGAAGCAAACTCCTTCTTGAGTTGACCAATGATTTGTCACCACTGAACTGTTTGGACTCGAGAAAAATAGTTTGACACTGCGTCATCTCCATATCATCAGAATTTGTACTTTGGGCTATTGGAATATGGACAGGTTTGTTTTGACCCTCTATTAAACCATTTCCAATCCCATTAAAGGGGGACTTCTTGCTCATTTTAGGTAACAAATTCTCGTTTTCCATACTGGCTGTATGCTCCTTGTTTTGAACAAATACATCTAATGCCTCTGTCATCTCCATATCATCAGAATTAGCAGTCTGGATTGAGAGATTGCTTTGAAAATGTCCAGTTTTTTCCCCATTAATTGTCTCTCCATTTCCAGACACAACGAAGGGGGATATTTTGCTTGTATTGGAAATTGAAGTTTGTCCTTTCATACTGATAGCATTTTCTTTTTCTTGACGGGATACATTAAACATTCCTGTCATCTCCATTGCATCATTGTCCTCAGAAAAATAATGAGATCTGTTGTGATCCAGGGCCGACTGGATATTGCGAGTGATATTTCCTGTAAGCTTTACATTGATAGCCGCAGTTTGGCTTTGAGTAAGCTCCATGTCATCATCAGGTGAAAATGCTGGCGTGGGGGATATACTTTCCTTATTTCCAGAAACAAAAGACAAAACATGCTGAGCATTACTTCTGCTTTCGATTACAGCACTGTGACTTGTGGGCACATCTATAGCATTGTCATCAGAGAGTGCAACGCGGGAACGTCTACGTTGAAGTCCCCTTGGTTGTGGTGGGTTAACCGGATGATGACCTTGTTTCACTAAAAACAGTGGCAAGTGATTCTCCTTATCAGTTTCTGCTGTGTTTGTATCACCTACATCTTTTTTAGAAGGTAAAATATTTTTTACTGTGGGTAGTGATATACTAGCAAGAAATGCATTGAAGTCCGAATCCATGTTTGGATTTTTAGCCTCTGCCTTTGAATCACATGACAAACGCTTCTGACCGGCAACAATATGATCACTGATGACCTTCTGTGATGCTTTGTGGCAAAAGTCTGGGTTTACCTCCTCGATTTCATAATCCTTATCAATTGTAATTGTGTGACTGTGTGTCATGTCCATAAATCCAGTCTGTTCTCCAAGCAACATGGTTCTATCCACACAATCATCTTGCAAGACAGGATCTGAGAAGAAATTCTCCTAAAATCAAAAAATATTTTATTAGTTTTACATGATTTAAATATATGAATCAAGGAAACTTAAACATCAACCAAACTTAATGTGTGTGGCTGGAAACATAATACTGATTCAATCAGGTCTGTAACAATCTATTAATTTTAAGCATTAAATAAATTGGTTTGGTACTGACCCTGCCCAGATTTTGGGTTAAATAAAGGGGCGTATTTAACAAAGTGTCCAGGCCTGAAAGAAATAAACAGTTAAAAACAAAGGTTTAATGTGGTTGTAAGAATCATTCATTTAGAAAAAAAACTGTATTACAAAAAGAAGTGAACAACATGAACACAACATAAATCTTATTTGAAACACAACTACATGAAAGTCCTTAAGTGAATCTTAATCAACTAAAACATTACCTTTGATTTTTTGATTTCCATCTTCAACCAAATGCAGGATCCTTTTATTAGAAACAAAGCAGTTAGAATAAAAAAAAATTTGCGTAGCTAGAAAATATATGAAATACGATGACTTACTTTTCATCTTGTCTGCGGTCTCCTGTTAAATTTAAAAGCAAAGAGCAATACGATGTAAATTTTTTATTTTGTGATCAACAAAATTTGAGCTAACATATTTCAATATGCACATCAATAAAATCACATAATAGCCTTGTTAGAAATAACTTACTCTGGGTAAAACAACAAGAATACTTACCAACAGTTGTGTTTGGAACAGAAGCCAGAACGGGAGATTCGCTCTTTACATCCCTGTGAAATTAAAAGCATTATTTGTATAACATGTATGTCTTTCAATTTGATCTAGTTTTTTTAGTATCGTTAGGTTGATATCGGACTTACTTTGAAAAAACTCTAACATTTTTCGTGGCTGCAAAACTGACTCGTCGAGAATTTCTCTTCTTTTCAATAGGCTTGGTGACTTCCTCCTACATAAATATCAAATCAAATTTAATTCTCGACAGACAAAACTAACAAACAATAACATGTAGACCAAAGCTATTTACCGGTTGCTCCTCTTGTTCAGCTCCAGGTACTCTCATAGATGACCGAGAAGCTTTTAAAATCTATTTGGGAATGACAAACAGAAAAGTTTTACATTTTGCATATCTTTAATAGGGTCCGTTTGTAATATGGATGATCAAAGTCAAGATACATACTGATGACAGTCTCCTCCGTGAAGATTTTACTCCCTCGTTTCTGTACCGAACAAAAGCAGCTCACATTAAATGCGTTTTGTTGTTAGTAGATAATAAAAACAATGCATCTGGTCAAAAGTCACCTATTTAAACAAACAAGATTGTGTATAAATCAAGGTCTAATTGTCATCTATTTCGCATATCATTATTTAGGTTCCATATGTATACTAGTGCATATTTTATCTCGCAGGAGATGAAACAAAGTGATAGAAAGTTATCCAAACCACTTTTATGCTTTTGCTGTAAAGATCATTTTTAAATGTTTTATAACAAGATTTCGTATTTGCTCATTTTTCTGTAATATGTTGATTCTATCTGAACCATTCTCAAATCATAATTCAACATATGTGTGTTTTCATTGAGTTTACTTTCCAAAACTTTCTAAAATACCAAGGCCACTTAAAACAAACACGATGCCAATAAAACACAATATATGCAGATTGCAGGGCACCTTAATGTGAAAGTTTTGACTTAACTACATGTAACACAAGTAACAGAATTTGAACATTTGAACGTGAACATAGGGACTGCAACATTTCTATGTGATCAATACCTGGATGAGTAAATTAATCATCTAAAATATAGATATTATTCTAAAAACAACAGTAGCTGGATACAGTTGAAATACTTTACTTCCCATAAAACGTTTCATTAACCATTTTCTGGATACCAATAAATATTAATATATGGATTTATGTGAATGCATTTATAAATGCAACACATTTATGTACAGACATACATTATAAACACAATCCTTCATTCTTTATAGAATATGTACAGAACAAAATGTCTATTATATAACTTTGTATTAATTAACACGTACATTTTTGGCAAAATCTTAACAAGTTAACATTTCCTTTAAAGAATAACACTCTCTCTCTCTGGCTCTCTAGCTCTCTCTCTGTGTCTCTGGCTCTCTCTGGCTCTCTCTCTGTGTCTGTGTCTCTGGCTCTCTCTCTCTCTCTCTCTCTCTCTCTCTCTCTTTCTCTGGCTCTCCGTCTCCGTCTCTCTTGCTCTCTTTCTCCGTCTCTCTCTCTCCCCCGTCTCCCTCTCTTTCTCTGGCTCTCTGTCTCCGTCTCTCTTGCTCTCTTTCTCCGTCTCTTTCTCCCAGTCTCCCCCTCTCTGTCTCCGTCTCTCTGTCTCCGTCTCTCTGTCTCTGTCTCTCTGTCTCTGGCCCTCTCTCTCTGTCTCTCTGTCTCTCTTTCTCTCTGTCTGGCTCTCTTTCTCTCTGTCTCTCTCTGTCTGGCTCTCTCTCTCTCTGTCTCTCTGGCCCTGTCTCTCTGGCTCTCTCTGTCTGGCTCTCTTTCTCTCTGTGGCTCTCTTTCTCTCTCTGGCTCTCTTTCTCTCTGTCTCTCTTTCTCTCTCTGGCTCTCTTTCTCTCTGTCTCTCTCTCTGGCTCTCTGTCTCTTTCTCTCCGTCTCTCTCTCTGGCTCTCTGTCTCTTTCTCTCCGTCTCTCTCTCTGGCTCTCTTTCTCTCCGTCTCTGTCTGGCTCTCTTTCTCTCCGTCTCTGTCTGGCTCTCTTTCTCTCCGTCTCTGTCTGGCTCTCTTTCTCTCCGTCTCTGTCTGGCTCTCTTTCTCTCCGTCTCTGTCTGGCTCTCTTTCTCTCCGTCTCTGTCTGGCTCTCTTTCTCTCCGTCTCTGTCTGGCTCTCTTTCTCTCCGTCTCTGTCTGGCTCTCTTTCTCTCCGTCTCTGTCTGGCTCTCTTTCTCTCCGTCTCTGTCTGGCTCTCTTTCTCTCCGTCTCTGTCTGGCTCTCTTTCTCTCCGTCTCTGTCTGGCTCTCTTTCTCTCCGTCTCTGTCTGGCTCTCTTTCTCTCCGTCTCTGTCTGGCTCTCTTTCTCTCCGTCTCTGTCTGGCTCTCTTTCTCTCCGTCTCTGTCTGGCTCTCTTTCTCTCCGTCTCTGTCTGGCTCTCTTTCTCTCCGTCTCTGTCTGGCTCTCTTTCTCTCCGTCTCTGTCTGGCTCTCTTTCTCTCCGTCTCTGTCTGGCTCTCTTTCTCTCCGTCTCTGTCTGGCTCTCTTTCTCTCCGTCTCTGTCTGGCTCTCTTTCTCTCCGTCTCTGTCTGGCTCTCTTTCTCTCCGTCTCTGTCTGGCTCTCTTTCTCTCCGTCTCTGGCTCTCTTTCTCTCCGTCTCTGTCTGGCTCTCGGTATGTATACACATACGTTTACACATACGTTTACACATACGTTCACACACACGTTCACACACACGTTCACACATACACACACACACACGTACGTACACACACACACGTACACACACACACACACACACACACACACACACACACACACACACACACACACACACACACACACACACACACACACACACACACGTACACACACACACACGTACACACACACACACGTACACACACACACACGTACACACACACACACGTACACACACACACACGTACACACACACACACGTACACACGCACACACACGCACGCACACGCACACACACGCACACGCACGTACACACACGTACACACACACACACACAATTTAAAGGAAATTATCTGTGTGTGTATGTTTTAAAGGACACGTTGACATGTTTTAATCAAGATTTAACAAAAATAGCAAACATTAAAACATATCTAAAAAAATGTGGATGTATGTGAAAGTGTATATAAATACAAAATGTTGTACATTATATAACCACAATCCTTTATTCTTTAATCGATTTAAACAGCCCTAAACTTTAAAGGAATGACGCACAGTAACAGAACGTGTCATATAATACAAATGAAATATAATCAACATTATTTTTGACACTTTTATTGTTTTAAAGCCTTGCTGTCACATCTGTGAACATTCTGATTTGTTTTGAGAGAAAACTTACCCTAAATCCAACTGCTCCATCTTCAGCCTCAGTGTAAAACAGCACTAGACCTGAATAACACAAAATAATTCATATTCATTCATAAAAACATTAATATTAAAATATTCACACAAAATAAAACATAAAATGATCTTACTAGAATGTAAAAATGGAGTCTGACAGGCATTTGTAAGAGCACAAAATAACACCTCAAATGCAAAACTAAAGAAAGAAAAACTACCCTGACATGTCTATGACTTTAATATGTAAGCACACATATATATTACTTTTAAAAGCATTTAAACTATGAAATATTTAATAAATAAACGCGATACCTCAGCTGAACTTCCCTCCTTCCGGCTCTTGTTTTTTCTTTGTCAAATTTGAATTCAACCGCCGCGGCTCTTCCTCTCGTTCCCGTCGCAAATCACGCGAGATTTCAGCTCTCCCGCGCCCTCTGCTGGAACGGAAGACATGTATAAACATCGTGATTTTTAAAATAATACTTATTTACTACGCAATTTTACCAATATAACACTAGCCATTTGTATTTATTTCACATAAAAGTTATAATATATTTAACGACATTTATTAAAATCACACATACTGAGAACCGGATGTGGAGGCGGAAGTGACGACATTTATTTTGAAAATCCGTAGCGCCGAGCAGAATCTGTCTCTCTGATTCGAGATTAGTATTTGAGGTGAGTCGAACAATACTAATCTTAGTTTAAATATTTAAAACGCAATATTTTAATTGTGTGTTTAATCTTGGATGTTGTAAACACAGCAGTGTGACGTCAGCATGTTTAAAACTTACATAATACAGAACCATCTCGTGCAGGATGTCAGAACTTCAAAAGAAGATTTTTTCTTATAAAATGTGTTTGTAATCTTACATCTTTTTATTTTAAATGTCATGTGACATAATTCTTCCTCTAAAATAATGAACTCTGCTTTGAGATCTGCAAACTGTTATTTCTATCCAGAAATAATTTTTTTATTTATAATTTTTTTATTTATTTACAACAAAAATCTGATTTTGGTATCTAACTAAACATGATTTTGTTTTTTCTAAAGGCTAAACAGTCATGAAGAAAGTTGCAGCCATCCCTTCACAGACTGGCGTGACATTCAAAACAACCCATGGCAAAAATGACACTGACAAGTCTGTATATTAAATTTATTTTATATAATTATCCATCACTTCTGATAGCACATACACATTTTAATGACATTTATATTGTTATGCTATTTGGTTTCAGGAAGAACCTACAGAGATCTCTGAAAGTGTAAGTGTACTAATATCATATTATAGGTTTACCAATTTAAGGTCATGTTGGTGAATTTTAGATACATGTTTCGTTTTCTTAGGCCAACCACAAGATACGGACAGCAAAGTGATATGCGTGAACAGAATCGGATCTTGACTTCCACAAATGAAGACCTGCAGAGACAGCTTGAAGAAATGAAGGTGATCTTATCCCGTTATCTCTTTCGATTCAGCCATTAGGTCTGTTGGGTTTTAATAGTATTGGAAAGCTAATGTCCGTGTCAATGATTCATCCATGATGTTTCTAAAGGAAACAGTGACTGAACTGAACCATCGATGCTCAGACCTCCAGGGGGAAAACAGGGAAATTCAGAAACAGCTGCGAGACTGCCATGTCTTACTTGTTGCGGAAAATCTCGACCCAGGTGATTGGTTTTTAACTGTCTGCTGGATCATTTGTCCTCCATAATGTTCTTTCAGTGTTGTTGAAAACTAATAGCCTTAACTTCAGTTTCAGGGGAGAAGTTAGGTCAAACAGCACGACAGAAAGAAGAGCAAAGGAAGGAAATAATGGTAACTCAATATACAGTAAACTTTAACATCTATTTTATTAAGTTTGTATCTTACCTATAAAGTAATTTGTATAAACTCCTATATAAATAGATTTTTTTTATTGCGATTATTATATCTTGGTGACTTGAGAAGATTATAGTGAATATAAAGATATGGATAGAAAGTACCCGTCTATATGAATCATCATTCAATCATCTGTTTAATTTTTGTAATGACAGACTGTCTCCGAAAATCTTTTGACTGAACTGAAACTTTTTGGTGAGATGGCTCAGGAGCATGCAGTGAATTTACAGGTCAGTATCAATATATCTATTAGAATTTTGTTTATCATGATAGAAGTTTTGCCCTGTCACACTAAATGATTTGAATCGCAAATCCAAAAGGCACAACCAAAGCATATTCTTTTGAAATGTTAATTTTTCTAAATGTTAAAGAAGATGCCTCTACAAAAGTACAACTCACCTTCATGGCTTAAAATAGGCTTTGTTATATCTCTCTTTTTCTCTGTGAACTCTTCCAGGAAGTGCAAAACGTCATGAGGGACCTGACGCAAAACCATGAAAAGCTCCAGGAGGAACGGACATTGTTCAGTCTGGATGTGGAGGAAATGGAAAGAGCTTTGGCGGAGGCAGAGAGGCTCTTGATAGAGTAAATGAAAGAAACCGTTTTGTTGGCGATGTGGTGGTGTTCCAAGATCTGTCAATCAAAGAACACTGGGGAAAAACACTTATGGACAAAATTATAATATTTCATTCTTACTATTTTCCAATTTTTTGTAAATACTTCTTTATTTCAGACTTAAACGCTTGACTATGTGTCCTAGCTTTAATATAAACTTTCTGCAAATAAGCTCCTCTAGAAAAATTTCAATTTTTCAATGCTTTGTACAAAGAACAAAAGCTATTAAATGCTAAACTGGCTTAAAAAAGATATCTTCTATTGTTGCATAATAAAATGTACCTTGTTTGTTCCTTTTATAGAAAGATAAAACTGAATGAAATATAAATAGATTACAAATAGATTATTTACTCCCTCACAATACTTCCGTCTTCTTGTCTTCAGTACTTGTTTAAGACAGTCATTCACAAGAAAGTGAAATTTGTTGGTGTCTGCATTGCACTAGCAACTGATGCAGCTATGGGGGAAATGACACAACCAGATCTGTGCCTGAGCATACACTTGTCAAAACTGTAAACTGCCTTAACGGCCTTAAAGGGTTCTTAAAATGGTTTAGTCTGGGCCTAGTACCAAAACAAAGTTGGAGTCAATCGGCAAAAAGAGGCGGGAAGAGAGCAAGTGGCCCTTAAAAAGACTGAAGACGTTTGAGGGCAAAGTAATGTTAAAGTCAAGACCACCTAAACCAAGACACAGTCCAAGACCTGAGGGCGTTGAGACCAAGACAAGGCAGGCAAAACAAACTCAAGAACAACACAAATATAAATAAGAACAAAATATAAGTAACTTGGGTTAGTTATTGTTCTTATTCTCTTGACTAACATGTCAAGAGAAGCCAAAATAGAACAAAATTTGCGTTTCATTGGGTCTAAAACTTACAACGCTTAACTATTATTGAATAACTATATAAATCTAAATCACGTCAGATGATACAATATAAAAAAATAAGAACTTATATAAACAGATTTATTTAATACTTTCACCCATTATTCTCTTACTAGCACTTAAATTAACAAAAGAATCAAATAAGAAACAAGTCAGTACTCACCTGTCGGTCATAGGAATCGAATCAGTGACCTCATGATCACAAGTTCTACTCACTCAATATTACTGAAATATTATAAATAAAAGTTAATTTAATAAGAAATATAATTCATAGCTAACCCTCGATTCATTCCAAACTTGTGTTACTTTTGTGTTGTTTTACTTGTAGAAGGTCATTAACTTCATATGGACAAAATATGTTCTTATATTTGCTTATAATCATATAGGCTTGTAATGACAGCAAACTTTCGCTTTTTAGGCATTTAACAAACAACTTGGGATGCTCCGAACAATCAGCCGATAATCCCATTTAACCGGTACTCACGAACCGGTTTAACTGACTAAGCCTAGTCGTACACTTTTTGTTAGAAATCAATAATTATTTTCGCTAATTATTAAGAGTTGAAACCATAGTTGCATTACATGGTAGGGCTACTTATTAATGAAAATTAAAATCTTCAAAAATATTGCGATTACAGATTGACTTGGGGAAATTTGTTAATATATAGATAAATTATTGATACATTAATATAAAGTAAATGTAATAAATTTGCAAATCTTTGTCACTATTAGAAAGCAGATCAAAATAATTTTTGAAAACAGTATAATTAAGAATATATAAATAACATTAAGGGATGCAAAATTGAATGCGACACAATAATTGTTTAAACTCAAATGTTTTGTTTGTATAATTGTTAAAGGCAGAAATCCAATTGCCTAGCCCTGTGACATATATTACACAATTACTGTAAAAACATATGACTTATATTAAAATATGAACAAGTCAAGATCTATGGTGTTACTTTATCTGAAAAAGAGTTTAAGAGTGATCCGAAATTTCACATATCAGTTATCTAGCTTGAAGCATCAGAATCCGCATCAGCCAAACACCATGACAATAAAATTGTTAATTGTATTGGGTGCAAAAATCCTGATGGGAGCATCCCCACTGGTATTCTTTTATTTACCACTTCGACAATTCCACCTTGTACGCACACCATCATCCTCATATAACCTGTGCATTTTATCCACCCACCGTCTATTGAAATAAATATTTATTCAACACTAAAGGAGATGAAAATCTGTGTATATTTGGATTTCTTATCAACTCTCTGGGTGACTGGAGTGTACACACACAGCAAGCGAGTCAAACGAACAGCGTAATTGTGACTTGCAGAAATGAACGTTACAAAAAAACTACGTCGACTTGGCACAAATCTACACTACAGTAAAAACCTTGTTCGTACAAAAGTGATCCTAAAAATATACACACATACAGCATCATTTACATACAGTATTGCTAACCTAAGAGAACACTGCGAGCGTACGTCTGTGACCCCGACTGTAAAAACAAAACGATTAAAGTCTTAAAATCTGAGAGACAAGCATCACTTTGATTTCAACCATTACTTTCACAATCTTTGACATGACATTACCCTGTCAATATTAAAGACATCAAGATTATATAGAGTGTTTTTTGCATTATGTAAAAAACAATAAATATCCGAAAATGGGGTTTTCACAGGCAGGGTCATGTTTTCTTTCAGGATAAGCATCACTCTTTTGGTTTTAAGAGAGCAATACGTGTGCAAAGGCAGTATTTTCAGTGCTTCTTGTGGCCTGAAACAAAGCCGCAAACTTCGAAACCGAAACACACACACGCATACAAACAAGTTATTTCAATCTACCACACATTGTACAAGTCAGATTTCCGGCGATGTTTCAACTTCAAATAGAGTTCTGGGGATCAGCGAGGTTATTCGCCGAATAACTCGAGCGTGTGTTTGTCCACACATTACGACTAATCCCGCAGAGTCGCTGCGGAGCGGGATTTCACAACAAAGAAATTTCCGGCCTCCGTTGTGGTTCTTCGAGTCTTTGAGAAATGAGAATCGCCTCCTGCTTAAGAGTCTCACAGTGTAAAGTCTCCGCTCCCGTCGGGTCGCGGTTAATCTTGGAAAATCCACCCAGAGATGATTAACACGTAACAATGAGATACTTTAATACCTTCCCTTCTTTGAAGAGAGGAGATCTAAAATACAAATTTGGGGGAATTAGAGATTATTCGTCTCTGGAAAACACAGTCTCTGTTTCTTCGATGCTCCCCAATGACGCATCTCGTCCCGTTCGTCATCTATTGAGTTTATCACTTGAGTTTATCAGACAAACGAGGAAAAGCCAGTCACTGGGGTGCGTGTTCCCGTTGCGGGCTGTCCTGTGGGGGTGTAAACGCCCCCCACGCTGTGCTGGGTCACTACAGTCTGATAATAGCCCCCCTCCGCGTCCGTCTCGACGCAGTTCTCAAAACTTCCACCGGTTTTCACACCTTTGGGCTGCCGCTTCCATGAGTTGTAATAGGTGGGGTCGCTCATGTAGTGATTTACAAACGAGTGCTTGGGCTGCTCGTCCTCGTAGTCGCTGTCGCTCACCTGCACACGAAGGATGACGGAATGGATTCAGATGAGAGAGAATGCAGAAAGAAGCATTAAAATATGGACATAACTGGTGTTAAAAAGTCAGAGGTCAGAGAGTTTTTGTTGTCGATTTTCTTCACATGCTCCAGACATACTAAGCAATTGAAATTATGTTTCTCTCTAACCCGAGGTGAAGACAAGACATTTGTTTAAAAACTACAAAAGAATTGAAGACTAAACATATAAAAAGAGCTATATAGGAAGTAAAATATTTAAAAAAAATTTTAAATCTAAAAAAACTAGAAGTTTGCATTTGGCGGGTTTTAGAAGGGAATGTATTCTTTAAAAGAGGGGGACAGTACTACATTTCAAACACTTTTCTGTTAACTTTTAAGATCTGTTAAAAATATAAAAAATAGAAATATAAGAAACTAAAAAAGGTATTTCTTTAATAGACCATTTTGAAAAATGTACACTAGTACAGAAGCACCTGTTTTTATTTAACTTTGAGCAAATTTATGTCGATCAAAATGTAAATTCGTTTAACATTTCCATTTAGTTCGAAAGTTTTAGTGAGTTGTTTAAACATTTCTATGTAGTGTTCAAAACTAATACTGTGAATTATGAGAAATTTGGAACAACTATGTTTAAAATTATGACAAAATCTGTACAGTATTTCTATTCACTTTAAGAGGTGTTTAAAAATATGTCTGGAAGCACTTCCTATTTGAGTTTAGTTTTACAATTTCTTATTTATGATTAAGTCTTAAGGATAAATAGTTTTAAATGTTTTATGAGATGTATTTTATTTTACCATTTGTGAAGTGATAAAAACAAGTCTTTCTCTCAAAGGTCACTAAAAGTAAGAAATTTAGAACATCATGTGATCTCAAAAACGGTGGCTTCCATAAGAGGGAGGGCATATATAAACATTTTTAAATATTTCAATATTAAACGATTATTTAAAAAATAATAAATATTTTCTGATTTAGACTTTTTTCTGTTTACACTACCAGTCACCTACTCACTTAAGCATTCATATATTTCCCACATTTTATAATGTTTATAAACCATCCGAAAGAATGAATAAAAGGGAAACATGACAATTATGATATAACTAAACAATAGAATAAAACATGCCTTATTTGATCATGTTTAGGGTAGTCATCGTTTGACCAGAACTTAAAGAAATGTTTTCTTGCCGAGATGCTTTTAAAGAGTCCCCTACCCTGCGCTCTTATTGGCTCTTCTTTCCTCAAAAATCAATCAAACCCATTGAGTTAATAAAGATGTTAATTCAATACGATGTCAATTTTGTCATGAAAAAAACAAGTATGTTTGCGAAATCACATTTCGTCTACTAAACTAATTTAAGTAAATTTAATTGAATTAAAAACTTTCGTTTCCAATAACTCTCCTTCTAATGGTAGTTTTCTTTTTCTAAATCCCTCTCAGTTTTTTATACTGTGTATGTTGTGATTGAAGATCAGTCAGATGGTGTAAGTGAAGGTGTGTATACCTCTGACTCAGAGAGTTCTGTGGGTTTCTCTGTGAGAGTGGTGCTCTCTGTTAAAACTGCCCCGTTGTAGTTATTACAGAGGTCTTCATCTGAGTAATGCAGTCCGCCTGGACTCGGCCTAGGTGGTGACCTGTCAACCAATTATTGAAGATGAGTTCAAAAATTCACAACACTTACATTTAATATGAAAAAAAAGTTTTATATCATGAACGTAGAACTTCATATACTTATCTACTAGTGTAGTTTCGAGTCTGACATATGGATTATTGTATTACATGGATAAGTTCAGAATAACTATGTAGTAGACTGTAATGTGCAATAATCTGACATGACATGCAGCCGAATTGAAACCTCACCGCGTGCCATTCTTCTTGAGGAAAGAGCTTTTCACATTCAGATGTCTGCTGTTTAACTCTAAGGCTGTGAAACCGCCATTATCCAGAGTTACAGCCTCTTCTACAGTTGAGATATGCTTTCCTGTGAGAAACATTACATTACAGACATGACACTACAGAGAAGATTCCACATTGCGCTGCAGGCATATAAATAGTACATTATAGATACACATTTGATATGTACGGCAGGAATCAGCCCTATGGTATACATATGATTGTTAAATTCTGATTTTTACTATTATTATTATAAAAGTATCATTTCAATTATTTTTATATTTTTACTCTACATTGTAAATGATTATGCAGGACAGTTATAGTATTTGTAAATTCTTTTCTAAAACTTTATATTTCTATGTTTTTATCTTTTTCATATAGATTTATGTATGTAATAATGCAGAGTGTTGTGTAGCCTAGTAAGACTAACAATTATCTTGGCCATAATTAATGATGATTTAAAAAAATTAATAATTGTTTTATTTAATTTTATAATATCATTGGTGAGTGGTTAACTTCAGAAAATTATTAAGTGATAAATATATCTAATATTGCATGACCAAATGTTAAATGTTGGTAACATACAGGATAATGCACTGTACAATCCATCGGTCATTACAAATAAATAAAGCTTATCCAGTGGATTTAAGATCCATTTTTTACCCATTCTGGGTTCATTCTGTGCCAGGCTGATTGTACAATGACATCCATATTGAGTATTACCTGTACCACAGCTCCTGTACTTCTTGTTCTGTCCGAGCAGCAGCAAACCGAACACGACCATCAGAATCAGAATGAGGCTGATTAACGCCATGACCACAAGGAACCACCACTCCTCATAGAAGGGTGTTTCAGACAAAGCTACAACAACAGATCAAACATAATTCTATTTTTTATTATATGATATAAGAGAATACATATAAATATTCATGCACGTTCTGAGACACAAACTCACACATATGAATTCATGTTGTTATACTTTAAAGAATAATAATATACTTATCAAAAGTATGAAATAAAACAAAACAACTGTCGGAATGATATAATAACACAAAAATAAATAAATAAATACTTTTGCTCATCTTATGTCTGGGCATTTTTCGAATAGAATTTGCAGAAATGTATTCTTGTGAAGCAGTATCTTAAGTTCTCATCCTGAGATGCTTTTTAAAGAGTTTAAAGGATTCCTCACCTATTCTGCGCTCTTGGCTGAGCTTTTACATGTAACATGTATGCTAAATTATATTTTGTCTTCAGACATGTAGGCATATTTGAAAAAAGGAAGAAACATTTCACTCAGATGCCCAAGAGTTTGTGTACAGTTGCATATAACTGAAAGTGTAGATGTTTCACAGTAGATGGCAGTAGAAGATCCAGAGTAAAATACTTCTATGTACCTTCATGTCACAGATTTCTGCACTTTTGGAAATAGTTTATTAAAGTCACTGATGACTTGAAAATGTATCAAAAACTAGTATTTAAAAAAGTATGAATAATTTCATCAATATGTTCCATTTCAGATCACTGAGAGGCGAGCAGTTTTGATATCCACTAATACATATATAAATATCATATTGGTGTAAGGTTGATGTGACTATTGTGATTCAAAAAATCACAGCTGGACTCACAGATCAACATGCAATCTTCATGAATGTATCTTCATGTATGACAACCATCTTTAATAAACCACCAATCAACTCTTACCATTAAAAACTGGGAAAATGTACTACGGTGCAGCCAAAAAAAAGAAGAAGATTACCAGACATGGCAGTGGAAGGCGGACTTGGATCCCCATAGCCGAAACGGTTGACGGCGATGACACGGAACTCGTAGGCCACACCTGAGCGTAGGCGGTCCAGACTGATGGTGTGCGAGAAGCTTCCAGGTGGGAGATGCTTGACAAATGTATCCCATAATCCTTCATCTGGAAAAGGTGGGGGAGCAATCGGTCAATACATAAGGGAGAAAAATGAAGAAGTCAAAAGCAGAAGGTTAATTGAGACAATGTCTGGTGTAGTACAGAGAAATCAACCATAGGGGGCACTAGAGATGCAGACAGGGGAAGTGGAATGTACATTGTTGTATTTTTTATAAATGATGGAAATGATACTATTGTGAAAATAAAGAAATATTCTTTTTTTCAGTTTATACCTGCTCATTTCAAACCTGTATGACTTCCTTCTACAGAACTCTTAAGAAGATATTTTGAAGAATGTCGGTAACCAAACACTACTGACCCCTTCTGACTTCTATTTTAAAACAGAACCAATGACACACTTCTCAAATTATCTTTTTTTGTGTACAAACCACATGAGTGTATAGATAACTAAACCTACAAAATTGGGCTTTGGTCCAGAAAACATACTGATGGAACACAGTATATAAAAATGATGGAAGAGTAGAAAAAGATTTGCACTGCTCACCTGATGGACGTGCTTCAATGACATATCCTGTGACAGGTCCCGCCCCTTCAGCACCCTCTGACCAATGAAGCGTAAGAGCCGAAGCTGATTTCGTGATTGAGGTCTCTAGGGGCGAACCGGGGGAACCTTATAAAACACAAACCAAAATTCTGAGAACGTTTCTGCATGATTAATAACATTAGAGATAGCAGTTTCTAAGAATGTATCTGGCCGAATTGATCAATCATTAAACATCAGAAGGAATCAGACATCAGGCCAAGAGATGACAAAACTCCGATCATTGAATGATTTTTGCTTCTCATACAACACAAGCTTTAAAGACCGACAGCTTGAAGTTGTTTAGATTTCCTAAAGGTCACATTGAAGCCTCGGGATACACCTCCTTCCAAAGATGTTCTTTATTGGTTACTGTGACCTTACAGCATTCACATCCACTATACCATTCAAACTCTTCATTTCCCAGAATCCTCTCTCCTTTTAAATGATCCAGACGCTCTAAATGTCATGTCATGCTATACAATCGCACGTATAAGCCGCAACACGTTGAGCACGGTGTTTCTATTAGTAATCCTCAATAAAAGCAGGACCGAAATTCAATTCAGCAGTTTTAAACTCATTCTATACTAGCAGTTGGGTAGTTAAGTATAAATGTGTCATATGGTATGGCAGCAAAACTTAGTAGTATAATATATATTTAACTAACAATTAAACATTTTTCAAATAAATAATAAATGTTTAAATGTATCCTATCTAGTGACAGCAAAAAAAATACTAGGATAATATCTTTATAAATATTTATTATATGCATTGTTATGCTATTATTAAAAAATGAACGAATGTTTTTTCATTTCATTGTTTTTTCCTTATTTTAATAACCTTCTTATGTCGCGGCTGCTACATTTTTTGTTAATTGTTTAGTATATTTATTTTTTTAAAAACAAAAAGTCATTGTTAATGTATGAGAATAAAGTAGTCACCAAAACCCTTTAAATTATTATCATTTATTATTATAAGTATTATTATTAATTAATGAATAGCATTAATTAAATACGCTTTAAAAATTCCACTTTGACTTTGCTGATGGCCTTCACGAAGTGCTGCGATTGACCCGCTTAATATACATTAAAAATCTCTACATTTGTGTATGTGTGTCTATAAAACTCATGTAAATCATTTAAGCACACTTTTCTTACATCTTACTAATGTCACAGCACGGCCTTACATTAAATCACAAATTTAGTACAACGCATTACTCAAACTAGTTCCACCCGGCATTATTTCCATCTCCACCTAATTTTAAGCTTTGGAATAATGAAGCACATGTCTGGAACAGCATCCTGCTGCTGGGTTACAGGATGTGAGGCTTTTAATGGTGTTTAAAAGAGCACTCGTTCATGACTTAGACATTCGACAATCCATTCAATACTTTTAATCCAGTCCTGTTTCAGTAGCCGCAGGTGATGTTTCTTTCACTTTCAATCACTGTAGGATTTTCTCTGTGTGTAATTTGGAAGAATTCATATTGGCTCATACCTTCCACTGGACCGGCGGTTATATTGGCCTCCAGTTCAGGTCCGTAACTGATGGTTTGAGCTTGTACCCTGAAGCGATAGAGCACACCCCTCATCAGATCTCGAACCTTCAGCCAGCGCTGCCAGTTTCCCTTGATGTCCACTGTAACGCTTTTACTGACACCTGCCAAACCAAACCTTACAGTTGATCACATTAACACTGATTTGTACATCTTTAGATGCAGCTCATCTATTTTAATGCACAGAATTTACAGTTACAGTCTTGTGTCAGACCCAGAGCTCTTATAGCCTGTTCACACCAAAAATGATAATTGTTAAAAAAAATACATACCAATAAATTAATTGCATTCACACCTATGTGTCATATTTATTATGTGTAAGTAACTCACATAGCTTTTGGATGATATTGTGTTTATCATGTTTGATAGGTATTAATTGTTTTGGCATGGGTTTCAATGTCCAAACTTAAGATGGTAGCAGTTAGGAAGTTGTGTTTTTAGGAGGGGATATAGTAATTATTGTGATAATATTTATAAAGTACAAGCATAAGCAAGTTGGCAAGACATATGCTTTGCATTCCAGCCACGATCATTCATTCAACCTTCAGAGAAAGCATCCAGCCAAAGTTGTATGGCATTGAAGATGTAAAGCAGCATCAGAAGGTTATTCAGATCACTTTTTTGTGACTTTAAAACTTAGAATGAAAGACTACATTTAAAATTTTTTGTTTGCTCTTTTTTCTTCTGCAAAACAACAGAAGATATTTGGAAAAATGGTAAAAGAAAACCACGGGTCCTTATTGAAGTCAATTGGAGCCAACGGTTTGTAAACGCAACATTCTTCAAAATACCTTCTTTGTTTTCTGCAGAAAGCGAAATAGGTATATGACACATCTCATTTACCATGAACGGGCGCTGTGGGCTCATAAATCACTCTGTAGCCTTCCAGCACTCCATTGGGCTGAAGAGGTGCTCCCCATGACACATTCAATGAGCTCCCTGTAACCTCCGAAAACAGAACATGACTGGGTGGTCCAGGAGCTTGAGAAGGAGAGAGAGAGATAGAGAGAAAGAGAGACGGAAAGAGAGAGAGAGAGAGAGAGAGAGAGAGAGAGAGAGAGAGAGAGAGAGAGAGAGAGAGAGAGAGAGAGAGAGAGAGAGAGAGAGAGTGATCTTTCTGCTAAATTCTGCTGCCAATCTTTCTACTAGGCCACTCTATATTTAAACCAGTATAACTCCAATTTTAAAAAGCTAAACAACACTATTAAGAAAATGTATCAATAACATAAACAACAATACTATTAATAATAACATAATTAAAATTGTACTTCAATATATATAATCAATATTAACAACTTAAAATATTTACTCTATTATGTTACACTATAGAGTAAATGCATCATTTCGAGTCTTTATACCAATAAACATTACTAGTATACCTACTATTACTATGCATACTAAAATTAATATTGATAATAATTACCATAATTTCTAATAAATAAATAATTAAATTATTATAGTGTTTATGCATTTCAACTTGTCAAATATAATGCATATTTAATACACTGAATCTTTCTGTATTTTGTATCTAAAATAATGTAGTAAAAATCACACCTTACCAAAATACTTCAAAATACAATAATACACTACCCAGAACAATCCTTTAGTTCACAAATATGAAAATACTGCAGTAAAGGATAACCCACATAAAGTCAGTTTCTATTGGCCAAAGCTAGCTTTTTAGAGTCTTAACATGGATTAAATCAACAGGCTCCATATTTTGTTTCACAGTAGGATTAATACCAGCAGACTGACACAGTTTGACGATGTTTTAGCCACCAGTGTCTTGCCGGTTGATGAATCTGCCTTTAGGTGAGGGTAACAGGGCCCCAGTGGGACTCACCAGCCTGCAGCGTTCGTCCTTTACGGGCGGCACTGAGCGGGCCGTCCCCTGCTGCGTTAAACGCAGATAGTTGGAAATGGTAGGTGGTGTACGATGTCAGATTCTTCAGCTGTACGGATGTGTCGGGAACAAACAAAACAAGCTCCTTCTCTGTGTCATTCTGCTTGTCCTTTTCCCAGTAGTGGATCTGTGGGATGTGTCAATGGATGTTATTTTCAAATATGAGGACAAATAAAACATGTGACTGCTTAAAGGGACACTTCAACCAAAAATTAAAGTTCTGCGGGAATTAGTCAACCTCAAGATGTTGTTACATTTCAACAAATACCTACTATGGTAGTCAATGGTGCCCTAGAAATTGCAGTCGCAAACATTCTACAAAATATCTTTCTTTGTATTAAACAGAATAAAAATGTATGCATTGTAGCTAAACAATACTACCACCAATATAATTAATACATAATTGCATCAATGATAATAATAACAAGCACAATTGCAATAATAAACTAATGGTAAATAAAATTAATAAGTATTATGATAATCACCAGCAAATTTAGTTTTATTATAATTGTATAATTCATTATTATTCAGCGATGATATTAAAGCATCACTCATATAAAACATATATTTTTTAAATTGTATATTGGTAATAATATTGACAATAAAAATAATAATAATAATAACAATAATAATAATAATAATACAATTACACTTAAATTAATAATAGTGATAATTATGTTAGTTAGTTATTAAATACTTATTTCATAATGAATAGTATTCATGCCCGTCATTTTAATACAATAAACAAGTTTTGTATTTCATGCCCCATTCAATGAAATTCAAAATATGTCTTCGTGTGAAGGCCAACAAACATGACAGGAACGAAATGACAGGTCGTTCATGTTAACGCAAAGAACATAGGATTTTTTGTGTTCAATTGTCTGTAAGAGACAGAAGTACAGATGGCATAAAACTGAAAACAAGGATTGAAGCTAATATGTTGAAATCAACAAATGACAGTGAGATACAGGATTAGAGGCTGTAAATAAAACTGTGATTTATTAATACAGACAAACAGATGGAACGCCTGACTGCTTCTGGAATTACTTTTATCCAGGTTCATGTTAGGATTCAAACTAACTAAATATTGATGGCTTACACAAACTCATGTTTTGAAAGTATTGCCTGTAGTGTAACATGTGACACAACGTGAAGCATAGAACGGCTGTAGCTCCAGAAGTTAAACATGGGAATCATTTGAATGGCCCACAGTAACTTCAGTTGCATTGATATAAGGAATCACAGAATGAGGGGTGACAGTATGATGTGTCAGATTTTGACTGCATTTAACGTAGTTCTTTGTGCAGGTCTTAAAAGGATAGTTCACTCTTTAAAACATCGGTAAAGAATCACTCTTGTTTTAAACCTGTATACATTACTCTGTTTGATGGAACAGAGAGAAAGTTATTTGGCAAACAGTTTGTGGACCCCATTGACTATCACAGTAGGAAAAATATATATTATAAACTTTGTCTTGTCCTACATTCTTCAAAATATCTTACTTTTTGTTCACTAGATAATTTTTCCTACTGTGGTAATCATTAGGGTCCAAGAACTGTTTGGTTACAAACATTCTCCCAAATATCTCGGTTTATCGTAGCAAAAAATGTTTAGATAAGAAACAACTTAAATGTAAGTGACTAATGGAGGAGTTTTACATTTGTGGATGAACTATCCCTTTAGCAACAAGGATGGCATACTAACGAATTACATAATATTTAAAAAAAATGAACCTGAATCTATAACCTCAGTAAATCAAAATTCATGGCATTTAATATTTTTGTAAAACAAATGTGTGTAACTTGACCAAATTACCCGAATGGGCATTACTGGTCCAATGCCACTGTATGGCAGAGCAAGTGAAAGTAAATATTTCAGTCCCTAGTCGAGTCACAGTCATTACAGGTCACCTTGTATCCTTGAATATTCCCGTTCTGTGTCTCTACGGGTGGAGGCTGCCACTCGATGTCCAGCTGAGAGGAGGAAACAGCTTTCACTTGGATGTTCTGAGGGGCTACTGAAGGAGCTGCAACGCACACACACACACACACACACACACACACACACACACACACACACACACACACACACACACACACACACACACACACACACACACACACACACTTTCAGCTTCAAATATCAAACAATTTAAACGTGTATGTGCGGGGAATGAGACATGTGGTAGTATGAAAACCATTAACTTGATGTGCCTCAGGTGAAGGGCGAATGACATTTTACTGTGATATAATGGACATTAACTAAACTGAAAGGAAATTGAGCTTCAGTGATTCATTCATACACTACACTGTGTAAACTACAAGGATACGGTAAACAGACCGGTGCCAAGGTCATGAGTTCGGTCCCAGGGATTACACATATCCAAAAATAAATATTTGGTGTAATAAAAAGCCTGTCGCTTTGATTAAAAGCACCAAATGCGTACCTGTAAATATATTTCAACAGGCCGCAATTAATCCATACATTTCTGCAAACCTCTAAGCACACATTTAAACTGTAAAGACATTTAAGAAACTTTCTTATTTGTTCAAACAAGATTATTAATCTTTAATAATTTATTAAAATGTAATTTACCTGTTATGCCTTCAAGTTTTGAAATAAGAGTTTCACAGTAAATTCTCAAGAGAATGAAACATCTCAGAGTCTTGTACTGGCACTCAAAATCCACAGCCTCTCTACTAGAAGACTGAAGATACTAAAATGAAGATAATTGTTTATTCTAAAACAGGGGAATAATAAAAACATCTCATGACAGCATTTACACTGTTTGAAATATTCTGAAGTGGAAGTTGAGAGGGACTGTTCAAGTTAAGAGAGGATAAAGAACATTAAGAAAAAAGTCTAGTAGAATCACATTCATTCTCATACCCAACATCAGAAAGATTAGATAGGATAAGATGAGAAAAGAATAAGACAGGGAGGATAAAATAAGATAAGGATAACATAAGGCGAAAAGAGATAGAATAGGATAAGATAAAAAATATGTTAGGTATATGGAACAATGGATTTCACTCAGTACCAACAAATCCTGAAAGCCCACAAAAAAAAATACTCAGGCTGAAAAGAGGTTGATTATTTCCAATCAGACATCAAACCTTAAAATCAACCCTAAGCTATCTTAAAGGGATAAAATAAAATTCTGTCATTTACTCAAATCTCAGGTTTCAATCTTTTTACATTTATTTGTTCTTATCAACTAAGAGAAAGATATTTGAAAGAATGTATTTTTTCTGTTGTACACAAAATGAAATATTTTGAAGAATGTGGTACACCAAAAAATTCTAGGGTAAATTAGATTTTTTTCCTATTTTGTTTGTCAATGGGATCCAGGAACTCTAAGTGAATAACAAAACAAAGAAATGTATAGTAGTTTGAAACAATTAAAGAGGAAGTAATTCATGACAGAATTTTCCATTTGGTGTGAATATCACTTTAAGAAAGGAAAGATTAAAGTTTTGCAGTGGCCTTCACCTTCCCGAGAGTTAAATGTTATGGAAATTATCAGGGGAAGATCTCAAACATGAGGTGCCTGCAAAACGATGTGAAAATACTGCTAAACTAAAATCACGTGAAAAGTGTGGAACTATTCCAAAAAACAACCTTCAGAGGGTCCGAAGTCTGTTAACCAAGCATTGCCTGAAAGCGTGCCTAATTTATGGTTATGTGTTTCGCATCTTTTAAACATATAAATAATTAACAAAAACCAATAGATGAAAAGATTCTTTTCATAGATTGGAAAGCAAAAAATTATAATCATCCCTATACATGGCTGTACCATAGAACCTCCATGGTAGGTTGACAATTATTAATTTATTATTATTTTTTGTTATTATTATTATTTATTATTATTCAGGTTGAGCATGGTTTTTGTCAGATGAGTGTTGTCATATGAAACATCTTAAAATATATCATAAACACATACCTGCTTCTCCCACAAAAACCTCAACAGGTGAACTAAACGGACTCTCTCCAACAACGTTAAATGCTGTCATGACAATCTCATAGCGCCTGTACTTGCTGAGTTCTGTAAAAGATAATAATTTCAATAAGAGTGGGACTGGCTGATTGATGGTTGGATGGATGGATGGATGGATGGATGACTGGATGGGTGAATTGGTGGATGGATGACTGGATGGGGGAATTGGTGGATGGATGGATGGATGGATGGGTGAATTGGTGGATGGATGGATGGATGCATGCTGGATGCAATAAATATATAGATAGGCGGGTAGATAGATAGATGGGTGGATAAATGGATGGTTGGATGGATGGATGGATGGATAGATAGATGGGTGAATAGAAGGATTGGGGGATGAACAGGTGAGTGGATGGATGCGTGGGTGGATAGGTTTATGGATGGGTGAATTCATGAAGGTATGGATAAATGGATAGATTAATGGATGGCAGAATGGGTGGATTGAAGAATGCATGGACAAATAGATGGGTGAATGCGTATGGTTGGGTTTGGGTGGGAGAATGAGTGGGTGGGTTGGTGGGTGGGTTTGGGTGAACGGGCTTTAGTGTTGATGGTTGAATGGATGGATGGATGGGTGGGTGGGTGGATTGATGGATACCTGGGTGGTGGATGGATAAGTGAATGGATGCATGGGTGGATTGATGAATCTATGAATGCGTGGAGGTATGGGTTAATGGATGGATGGATGCATGGAGGGATGGGTGAATGGATGGATGGATGGATGGATGGATGGATGCATATAGGGATGGGTAAATGGATGGATGGATGCATGGAGGGATGGGTGAATGTATGGATTGACAGATGAAGGGATGAAAGGAGAGATTGATAAATGAATGGATGCATGGATGCATGAATGGATAGAGCAGTCAAACAAGAAGCGTGGCAAAACTTGTTCTGAGAAATCAAGAAAAAGTCAAAAAATACGAAAAATATATTGTTCATAACTAGGCATCAACAGGAAGAAGTAGATTTGAGATGAAAGATAGAAATGAAGAAGCACATCGTGCACATCATGACAAGACCAGAGGCTAAACAACAAAAAATGACTACTAAAGGAAGTCTTGGTTCTAGAGGTAAAACAGAATAGAGGATTAAACAGGCCGTTTGAAAGCCTTCAAGGCTACTGCATGAGTTTGTTAACACTTCAAAGTTTACAACAATTGAAACAGCTCAGCAATTAAAATAATATCAAAAAAATACTTACGAGTTAATTCAAATTCGGTCAATGAAGGGCTGCTCACTGTCTTAAAAGTGCTTCTGGCTGTTTGAATAAAGCGAGACAGAAGAAGAGACAATGAGAGAGAAGTTATACAAGATACACAGTTTAAAATGCCTTTGAGGACAGCAGACACAGCATTTGTCTGATGGAAAAAGCAGCAAAACAATGACAAAATATATTTAGCAAAGGGAAGTGTTATTATTAGTATTATCATCATGAACAAAAACACATTTCGCCTGCTAGCAAAACAAAACATAATACAGATGTTTCCTTCAGAGCAAATTTTAGCAGTGTCATTATAAACCAAGAGATAGAGACAGGTAGCTACAGAAACAGACTTGAAGATATATCCAGCCAAAGATATATAGACAGACAGAAAATTAGTCTAGATGTTGAAAGATAAACAGAAAGACAAGTATGTATAGATATAGATATAGATACAGTCATAGACAGTAACAAAAGTTGGCAGACAGGTAAAAATTGACAGACAGACATAAAGCCAGACAGGTAGACATAGATTCATAAATATAGATAGATACATAGACAGGTAGATATTGAAAGACAGACATAGATATAGACATTTCGATATAGACACACAGACAGATATCCAGCCAGGTAGACCAAATTTCAGACAGACAGACATGTAGATATAGATATAGACAGACGGACAGAAAGATATAGACAGACGGACAGACAGGTAGACATAGACATAGAGAAAGTTAGATATAAACAAACAGGAAGGTAGATATAAATGTAGGCAGACAGACAGGTAGTAAAACATTCTGAAACATAGACAAATAAAGAAAGGAGGAGGTAGGTGTAGACAGACAGAAAGACACACACACACACACACACACACACACACACACACACACACACACACACACACACACACACACACACACACACACACACACACACACACACACACACACACACACACATTATCAGATATGTAGATAGACAGGTAAAAATATACAGACAGACAGAGAGCCAGGCAGGTAGATATTGATTGAGATATACAGATAAATATAAAGACAGGTATATAGACACACAGACGGATGGCCAGACAGGTAGACCTAGATATAGAAAGACAGATAAATACACAAACTGGTGGATCTAGACCGAAAGAGAGATAGACTAAAGGGGATGTAGTATAGAAAGATAGACCGATAGCAAGACAGGTAGATAAGATACAGACAGAAGGACAGGTAGATATAGATATAGACAGAAAGGCTAGATATAAATAGAGACAGCCAGACAGGTAGTAATACATGCTGAAACATAGACAACTAAATAAAGAGGTAGAAAAGAAAGGCAGACAGACAAACATTAAGAAGGACATTTATATAGAATGACAGAAAGACAGTTAGAAAGGTATATCGACAGAAAGACGTTCGAGGTGTTCTTACCTCTGAACTCAGAACTCGTTGTCGATTGGTTGGTTTCTGTATTCGGTTCAGCGGTGGCCTGTTCATGCGGAAGCTGGCGATAATACACCCGATATCCTACAAGAATCCCATTCACAGTCCCCTCTTGAGGCGGCTACAGACACATTGAATTCCAATCAGTCCCAGAGTAACAAACTGGCATCTAATTACTCCATTTAACACAGAGCATAAAATATGCACCTGACTTTTCAGCGTACGACCCGTGATGATACTAAATGAAAGAACGCTGGTGTCAGAGTCTCTGCTGTCTTTGCCAGATAATTAGCAGCCAGAAACAACGACTGAAAGTAATTACGCCACAATGCACACCAGCCCACAAGATAGCACAGATCAACAGAGGACAAGCTGACTGAGACTGCAGGTCAGTGAAGACCTAACCTGACTGTGTTTCTCATTCTCCTTTTTCCATTATGGATGTGTCTGTTTAGTATGTGATCAGTGTTATAGCCAAAGTTAATTAAGATGGGGTCAAAACAGGCCGGCTTTGTAAATGTATCCTTATGTGTGTGAACGGAGAGTGGAGGTACGTGAAGCGATTACAAACTCATTTGAGGGGAAAATGTGAGGCCGAGAACCTGCTCGCCAAACATAATTAACATTGAGAGGGCGGATGAATAGTCCGCAAACAAGTCTGCTATTAAACCTGGTCAGAAGATTTGAACTTTCAACTTCGGATCGGACGCAAGGCTGAAAAAGTTGGAAACACATTTTACAAATACGCTATAGGAAACATTAAGAGAGGTTTATTAAACTTAAGAGTAATGTATAATTTAAATTCTGTTCTACAAATGTATTTGCAATAAAGTTGGGATTTTTTTTTTTAAACGTGTGTCTAATAGACAAAAAAGTAAGAGTATACTTTAAACAAATAATCCAGCATCAAAAGTAAAGTGCTTATTAACCTGATTTATAATTTTTGAGTGCGAAAAGTAAATTTTTTAACTGTGTATTTAATTCAAAATCACATTTAATGGCGGTAATTAATAATACCTAAAATATATTTTTAAAATACACTTAATATTTTCGTGAATTTATTCTTGATTTTTTCAGATTTGTTGAAAGTGTAAATTGTTTCTCTAAAAGTAATTAAATTTATCTTACAAGGAAAGTTTACCCCAAAATATATTTAATAAAACTATCATAGTGCAAAAATGACTTTAATATTTATTTTTATAGTTCCGTTTAACACAAAACACAAATTGTGAAGAACATAGGACAGTAAAAAGTTCTGGGGTAATTTTGACTACCATTGATACTTTTCCTACTATTGCAGTCAATGGGGTCTAAAACTGTTTGTACACAAGCATTTTTCCAAATATCTTTGGTTTGTGTTCAACACAAGTAAAAAATTGAGATCATGTGTGTACATAATATCTCGTTTGGCAAAACCTTAAAGCATCTAATGTAATTTACTTTTTACTTAAGTTTTACCTGCCACTGGACGATCACAGATGTTGTGGTGGATAGCTTGACGTGCAAAATAGTAGGAGCTTCACCGGGTACTAAACACAGAAAAACGCAATCCATTCAACAATGATCCGTCTTTCAACAAATATTCAAATGTAACTGAGAAGTTGTGGAATACATGGACTCTATTATTACCATCTTGCAGCGTGGTAACTGGCTCGGTTTCCTTGCTGAAGGCACTTTCACCCACATCATTTGCGGCCATCATTCTAAATTTGTAAGAGGTGTACGGCTTCAACCTGCGGGGGAAAGATACGTTTCAACACACACGCTACTGTAGATCATTCTCAAGTTTCATTAGAAACCACAAGAGATGCGTTTCGGGCTTTCTTTTGTGAAATACATCAAAAAGAGGTAGTGCTACTGATAACCTATCATAGAAAACGCATCCGTGAATACAAGAAAATGACCTCTAAAATACCAACCTGACACTTTTGCTTTACCTATAATGCCTTGCAGGCAACATGCTTGTCTGGAGAGGAACAACACATGGCTTAGATATGAAATCAGATTTTTATGCATCTGACCTACCAAAGCAACACTGTTTTTAGAGCTTCTTAAATAAGACACATTTATTTGGCAAGAAAAGTGACTTTAGATATTTTGACTTATTTTAGGGGGAAAAGTATAAATCATGCAGATTCTCGTACGTTCCCTGCTTCAGTTCCTCGATGGTGGAACGATCTGCCTCTGGCTTCACGCTTGTCAGACTCGGTCTCTATCTTCAAAAAACACCTAAAAACTCATCTTTTCCGGCTACATCTAACTCACTAGGAGTATCTTCTAACCTACTCACTCTGCCTTAAAAAAAACAAAACAAAAAAAAAATACTTTTGTAACTTCTCTCTCTGTGTAACTTGTCAACATTGTTGTAGCACTTGTTCACCTATTGTTGTATCGGCTATTTACCGCTTCATTGTCTCCTCGACTATTGTAAGTCGCTTTGGATAAAAGCATCTGCTAAATGCCTAAATGTAAATGTAAATGTAAAATCAAATAATCTGCAAAATGGGAGAGAAAAACATGTACAATTTAGCTTTACTTGTTCTTTAAGTTTATATTTTCACCCATTTTTTTTGCTTGTTGTAAACATAAATTTACTTTATTCTTATAATTTCTTAATTTATTCTTCTGATTATTGATTTAAGAAGTTTTACATGTTTGTGCTAAAAACAAGACAGAATTGCTTGATAAGAAATTCCTTTTTGGCAGTGAAACTGTGTTGACATGTAAAAGCATAGATATGAAATGAATGTGTTTGATTAAATGTACACAGAGAAACGGTCAATGTGCCATTGACAAGATTACCAATTATCTCTTTAAATTAACTATAATGATTTTGTTTTAATCGTGTCCTGATGGCAAATTGTTGCCATTGCAATTCCACTGTAGAGATAAGCTCAGACTTGAGCTTTGAGTTTACTTTAAAACGTAATGAAAGAAATATCTAAGAAACCACAAAACCGGCTTGTCTAACATCAGCAAGGCCAAAAGTCAAGAACATCCGCATTACACATCCCAACCGTCGAGAATACGAGAATTCAGCTTTGGCCTCCTATGATCAGCCTCGTAATTCATTTATCATGAGTTTATCTTTAGTCATCACAGATTTGTTTTTGTTTTATAGAGGGACATGGGCGGGAGACACCGCAGGGGGTTGTGGGTAGACCACTTTTTATCAAAGTGGGCCATCGGTGGAGTGTGTGTCTGTTTGTGCGCGTTCATTGAAAAAGAGGTCTGCAGGGGTGCTTGTGTTGTTGAGATTGTTTGTTTGTGTGTTTATAATTAGGGGGTTGAAGACAAGGACTGATAGTGGCATTTCTGTTTTAATAGCTGAAGGCATTTCCTTTGAGAATCAAGATGGTTTGAACGTAAACATCCTCGCGGTTGAGAACACTCGCTTTGTGCAATAATGAATGTGTGTGGGAAAGGGAATGAACTCAACACAGCCTCCAACAGCCTGCATTGACTTACAATATACAGGACCATATCAACATATGCAATCATAATTTCTTCAAAGGGTTACAATAAGAAACATTCCATTAGTAGTCTAACCTATTGTAAAAAGTATAAAACCCTATTTTATGTGACGTAGGTAAAATACATACTTGTAATGTAAAGAGATAGTTCGCCAAAAAACAGAAATTTATATAATCTTTTTCTCACTCTCTTATCATTTCAAATCCGTATGACCCAGCTTTAGAATACGAAAGAAGATGTTTTGAAGGATGTTGGTAATTTAACCCAACAGTATCCAGTAGGTACCCATGACCAGCGCTGGTTTTACATTTGCATCTATATATTAGGCAGAAACTTTTATCCAAAGTGTATTAACATTGGATAACATTAACATCAAACCCATGTCTCTGGCATTGTAAGCGTCATGCTTTATCCACTGAGCCAAGGGAAAGCATTGTCCACACAATATAAGTCAAAGGGTACTACCATTGTTTGGTTACCACCATTCTTCAAAATATATTATTTTGTGTTCATCAGAATTAAGTAATACAGAGTAAATGATGAAAGTATTTTTATTTCGTGGTGTACTATCCCTTTAACTCCCGTTTCACACTCAAAATATTTACAGTTTTTTACGTACGATTTACAGAAAATGGAAGTAAATATTAAATCTTTCAAATTGATAAAATATAGAGTTTAATTATGCGTATCTATGTAAAAAAGTATATCTAAATAATTCTAACATTTCTACTAGTGTTCTCCAAAAATATTAGGTGTATATTACAAATATATATTTATTGAAATATAAAAAATGACTGCTGGATTTTAATCCATTATTAAAATAATTCCCACTGAACAAAATTTTATTTATTCTATGTTTTTGAAAGATTTTGTTTAGTTAATATAATAATATTATAATGTATGTTTTTGTGGTATTGACTAAGCTACATGAAATATGTTTTACAGTGCAAAATACTTTTATTTTCAAAGTTGCCTTTTATAAGTCATTTATATATTTTTACTTTTTTTTCACAAACCGCATTGACAACTATTATGTGTGGCACGAATACTCACAAAACTTAACCCTGATGAGAATATCACCTTCTTCTATCAAAAATTGCCTCTCCACATGCTCCACAAATACATGAATGAACCACAAATGAACTAGCTAAACACGGCAATGAAGGTCTAGTCCACAAAACACAAATATTCCGCTTTACAATCATCTCAACGTGTTTGTGGTCTGAAGTCGCTTTGAGATATGGGTCATTAAATGTCAAGGAAATCAAGTGAAAAAGACACGGATGTGGGTGGTGGGTAAGGGTTCAAAATTCAAGAACGCTCTCATGGTTCCACAGCACAATATGTTGAGAAGAATGGTGTTAGGTGGTAAGCATCTCCTCGAGTGCTTGAGCCCAATAAATCTTCCCTCTTAATGCGTGTGGACGTTTCAGGCTGTGAGTGGAGAAGACAGCGTGAATAAGCCAGGTGATGATAAGAAGAACAGGCAGGTGAAAGAATACGTGATGCTGAAGGATGAAGGGTTGGAGAGCGGACGGAGCTGAATGGATGTGTGATTAGATATAAGGCCACCCGATGGTCAGACTGATTATGATTGCAGTCTGCTTCTTAGCGCTTGCCCTCTCTCTATTCTTCTATATGATGTCTTATCTGTGTCCGCAATACAAAATGCTTTAAAGGTTAATTTTTTCTGATTTTGAAGAGCTTTGTTGATTTGTTTTTATTGTGAGTGTCTTTCTCAGTTAAAACTGTTCTTTCACTACCATAACTGTTTCCCGAAGAAGATATTCTCTGCCAAATTTTAATAAATCATGTTTAATAATATTATAAAATGAATTGAAATAAAATATTACAAAATTAAATATTGCAGAAGTACTTAATGGAATAAAAAAAAAAATACAATATAATAAATAACAAATAAATAACAATAATAACAACAATAATATATAAAATACTGATGATAATAATAACATTTTTATTTTTATTATTTTTGTTATTGGTTTTTATTATTTATAATAATAATAATAATAATAATAATAATAATAACAATAATAATAATAATAATAATAATAGTCATAATAGAAATTAAAACAAAAGGCATTTTAACCATACTATTATTGAAAACTGTTTTAAAATAAGTGAAAATTAAAATAAAAAGATTTCCTTAAGTAATTATAATATAAAACATTTTACTTAAATTTTTTATTTCAATGGCTTTACAATCTTTTTTTTTAACATAGTAAAATATGGTAAAAATATGGTAATGTAGATAAAATATAAATACATTATAATAAGGGGGTACGGTTATTAAAAAGAAAGTACTTGTTACATTCATTTATATAACTGCACCTCCCTATCATGATATGTTAATACAACTTACAGGTAGAAAATAATTTTACCATGATAAAGTGTGCAAACTAAATATTGCCCATAGAAAACCATGGTAACCTTTGGTACAGTTTTACCAAAGTTCAGTGTTAAATCCCATTTTTATTTATGCCAAACTCCATGAACTTTCCCATGTCAGTGTATTTTAATGAATTCCGCCTGTTAGCCCTAAACAACATGATGCTATAAATAGTGCACTAGGAGTTATGACTAATCCGTGTGTGTCTTACCTATCCACATCCCAGGAGGTGTTGTTATGACCGATGGAGGACGTATGGGTCTTCCATTCTCCATCCGGCAGCTCCAATGTCTGCAGGGTATAGTAGCGTACAGGAGACGATCCATCTCCGCCCGCCGTCCAATTAAGTCTAAGTTTATGGGACTCCACCCCTTTCTGTGGCATTGTCAGTCTGCGAGGTGCCTGAGGCCGTTCTGTGGAAAATGAAGGTGGATGTATGAATGTGTCAAAATAATTGTATTTATACTAAACCATTTCTCAAAATATCTTCTTATGTGTTCCACCATTACCGTGTCAGTTGTTCTTACCTCTTTTCTCTGTTGTTATGACGACGGCCTCCTCCTGTGGTCCCCAGCCCTTCTGCGTTCGTGCTGTGATCTGAAACACGTATGCAGACTCTGGGTTCAGTCCGGTCACTGTGAACTGTCTTGCGTTGGATCCCACTTCCACCGTGGTAAACTTGGTGGGGTCATTGACATCCAGTCGATAAGAAATCTGATAACCTGCAGCAACAAAACCAGAATTAAATAAAAACTTTTGAAGGACACACAATCCTTTGTTTTCTTCTGGAATAATAGGAAAAATAAATGTCAAGAGAAGTCGCTTTATTTATCACAAAAAAATATCATGTTCAACGTGTAATGCTGTATCCTACAAGGCATATTTTCAGTGTTTCATGCAGATTGAAATTTGCTTTGTCAAGACCTTCCGCCAGGCTTGATGCCAAACACCAACGCGATAAATCAACGTTTTGGAAACACAAATGAGATTAAGAAACTGCTGTGGAGGATTCACTGTATCCCTTCAGAAGACTCAAAATTGAGATTCAGGATAAAAACTACTGAAGTTCTTACGAGCAACACAAAGACCTTTTATCTTCATGCACCATAGCAACAAATAGGACTAAAAAAATACGCTGATATCACTATATATCAATATTGATATTATATATGTCTTATGTAGCCAGATGAGTACTCCCGCCGCTCGCAGTCCCATTGACTTTCTAAATATGATCCAGACAAAAACATCTTTCAGGTTTGTTTCTTTAGAAAACTGCTGACTGACTCAGAGATGTTAACAACACAGTTCTGCAAAACTGCTTTTAAATGATGTGAATTGTGAAAAGCATCCACATCTAAAAGTGACCTGATGTTACCTTCTGAAGTTTACTTTCAATGTATAAAAAAGAACAGCGAAGGCCTTTCATTCACTGTTCTTCTTTTGTGTTTTAAAGAAAAAACGACTGGAAAAGAGACTCAATGTTTATGACAGCATTTTTATGTTATTTATGTTATTTTTGATATTTTTTTGATATTTTTAATCCCGAAGCATCTACAGAATAAGATGTAGCCTGAAGAATCATCACGTTCTGCCCTACCAGTCAAAACCATTCCAGATGATGGACCTGAAAGACGAAGGAAGCCATCTGACATGTCTCCATCACACAACACAAACCGCTTTATAACTCCCACAATACAATTGAGTATAATAATTTTTTGTAACAGGACAGTGGAGAGCTGAGAAGAAAGCATTGCATTAAACTTTACAACTATTTTTAATTCATAAACTCTTTTGAAATCATGTAACTATAAAAAAAATAAAAATTTGATGTATTAATTAACTTTACTGAATTAAAAAAATAAACTATTAAACTAACAAAATATATTTTTACATACACTTCCATTTTTTTTAATTCTAATATAAATATTACTCCGTTACTCAGATTCACTTCTTTGTAATTACTTTATTAAAACTACATATATTGTGTTCTATTAATGCATAAAATTCACCTTAATTTTCAGAGTGTAAATTGTTTTTAAAAAAAAACTAAATAGAAAAATAGAAAAATAACCAACTTAGACTGTTTTAGAGTGTAGAGGAGAAAAGAAATGTAACATTTTTGATAATATATTTTGAAAGCACATGATAAAAATATTTAACAAGTTTGATATATTTACATATTATCAGAATAAACACTGCAATATTTAAAACATATTATAGCCTATAATAATGTATCCTGTATATTTACTATTAAAGCCAAAAGTCTCTAATTTCAGCTAAACAATATGTTCTTTTAATAATTTATAATCTTCTGATAACTTCTGGGGTACTTATTTATTCATTCTGTGAAGGTTTTTTTTTGTAAAAGGAAGTAGAATGCTTTGTAACCGTGAGAGCATTGTGAATGGCCATGAGAGTTTTTTTTACGGAGAAAGTTGGGTGTTAGCGTGCACCGTTCAGAGGATTAAGACAGCGCTACTGAGCCGAGGGTGATTTCAATTCTATGAAAATCTCTCGTCTTGTCTTCTTAGATTTTCGCTCACCCTTTCTTTCCTTTTCTCAGTTCCCCTCTCGCAACGCAGAGCTTCCTAAGATCCGACTTATTAAGGGGCCATCGCTAACCCAACCCAAAAAAGCCCAGAGGGGCCTATGCAAAATCCTCTTCTCGCTTGTTTCAGAGCTCCTTCTTTTGATGGTATTTCTCTTTTGTGTGTGCTGCGCTGGGGGCAGGAATCAAAAATGCTTTTTTCCACTATCCGCCAATGTTTTTAAAACTAGCTTTCAGTGTAAAAAAGGAGAGATGAGGGCGAGGTATAAAACGTGGCCGACGGTCATCAGTTCAATTGTTCAGACTTTGTTTTCTTCGTCATTTATCATACTAGAGCTGTGACCCATGCCAGGTGGTTAGGTACTCATTTTTTAAAGTCTGGGTTGCCGCGGTGAGAGCAGTAAGCCGTGTAATTGGTCGGATCGTCGCTCCTTCAGTCAGAAGCATTTTATTTGTGCGCCCTGTTACCACAGTGATCACTGATCCCTAACCACAGGACGCATTACAGCGGACACTCGATAGAAAGAGAGGAAAGAAGAATAGAGGACAATGAAAAGAGAACATTACAAAAATGTGTTATGTTCTAAAACATGCAGGAATATTAAGGCAAATAACACATTTATTTTAAAGCATTACTTTATATAGACTGGTCTATCCGTCAGACCTTCTTTTCTCGGCTGAACACAAAAGAAGACATCACCTATTTAAAAGATATACACCTATACAAATGAAGATATCACCTATTCGTTTCTGTTGTAGACAAAACCAATGCAAGTTAATGGGTGCCACCTAACAATATTCTCCAAAATGTCTTCTTATTTGTTCTGTAGAAGAAAGTAAGTCGAAAAGATTTAAAATAACAAGACGTTCATTAAACGTTGAAATAATTTTTAGTTTGGGGAAAACTATCACCTAAATTACAGATAAAGATTAACTAATATATCTTGTGCCACCATGTTTGCCTTTTTGGCAAATTATTTTAGTTTTTTTTTACTTTTTTACTTTTTTTCAATAAAACCTATATTTTGTGACACCATGTTTGCCTTTTTGTTAAAAATTACTTTAATTAATTTTTTTTTATTCCATTTTCAGACCCCATAATTTTACTGAGCCTAAGGAACCATTGAAATAAAACACTGTACAAGTATTTCTGCACATGACTTGTGGCTGAGTGTACAATACTGGGAGACCATATACCTACGATGACTTTACAAGGCTTAAAATAGTTTCAAATGTGTAGAAAGGAACTGGGTCTGTTTTGGTTTCATAAAAATGTTGGTTTTTCATTCAATATGTACACTGTGTCTCTTCAAATTTTCCACAAGTTATGAATGTTCTTTTCCAATGTTATTATATCTTCTTTTTCTGCGACTATACTGCAAACGTTAATGCAATAAAAATGTATGGTTTCTGTCTGGCCAACAAAGCGTGAATTGAAACTTAAATTGAAGCCGAGAGAAAACAAACGAACAACAATGGAGGAAAGAGACGAAAGAACATAATCAAGTGTGAGAGGAATAAGAGAAAAAGGGCATAAAGAAATGAGACGAGACCTCGGCCCATCAATCGATATTCACAGACTAACGTTCTCTTTCGACACATTACCATTGAAACTCAATCAAGAGTTATAATAAAAGGTTAAACTGCTATAAAACAACAGTAACGTGTATACTTTACATCAGCGGCGGCATGGCACGTCTTTAATGCAATATAGTGATGATCTGCTTTAAATGGTTTATGGATTTGATGTCTGAAATCCACTGAAGGTCACCGCTCGAACAGTGCCACGCGGCTTCATTCGTGCCGTACAGACAGACGCGGCGGTAATTGCGAGAGCAATTGACTGCTGTTGAGCGCAATCATGGAACAATGACATACTCTTTGTGAAAGTCACATTAACGGCAAACCCCGGTGTATGAAATACATTACAAAGATCTGAGAGCGTTGGAACACTGACAGGCCCGCTCTGATTGAAGCTCTTGGCTTCATATCGCCCAGTCCTACGGGGAACGATTGATCCAATCAGAGGGAAGCTCGACAACGAGCGCGTGCATGGCAGAGACAGAAGGCGAGAGATCATTCGAGGTAAAGAGGCTTCACGTTTATATCACTATTAAAGGATTATATGATCCATCACGGGTGGTTAAGTGTCCATAATCCAGTCATCTATAGCAGCGCTCGTGCCCGAACGACCCATAATCTTGACAACGGCATAACTGAGTCGGTATAATCTCATCGCTGTTTGAAATCCCAATAGGAGAAAATCTCATAACGTACAGACATCCAGTTCAGAAGGCAGCTGTGCTGTAAAATAACATAGGGCCGTTTTGAATCCAATGCATTACGCAGCATGTTCCGGTCAAAGTAACTTTCAAACGGGCTGTAATGAACTAGGAAGCAATGGAAGGTGGGAGATTTAAACGTTGTTGCCAAAAACTAAATATAAGATTTTTTAAGTTATTTATATCATCTTCACAAGTTCATAGAACCCAACAAAAATAATTATTTATCTTCAAATAAAAAACACGCAGAAGACAAAGGTGATATTTTGAAGAAAGATGTTAGCCAAACAGGAATGGCGCCCATTCACTTCTATTGTTTAGAGTTCCATACAATGGAATTGAATGGGTACTGCACCTCTTAGGACAGAGGGAGAGTTCACACAATTGTGAAAATCACTTTCTTGTTGTTTAAGCCTGAATACATTTCTTTGTTCTGATGAACAGAGAGAAAGATATTTGGGCTGTTTTTGGAAACCATTGACTACCATAGTAGGAGAAATAACAACTGTAGACAAAAGCCACCCAGAACTGTTTGCTGTCGTACATTTTTCAAAATATCTCATTTTGGTTTAACAGAACAATTAATTTTAGTCATTTTTCCAACTTTTGTAGTCAATGTTCAAAAACAGTTTGGTTATACTAACTCTTCCAAATATCTTCTTCCGTTTTCATCAGACTCGATTGTGAGTAAATGACGCTTATTTTTGGGTGAACTGTCCCTTTAATAACTTTCTTTAAAATGAAATATTGAAACTGAACAATTAGAAAAAATAAAAATTATTTTTTAGAATTATGTTTGTTTTTAAATGTATAATCTGGCTTTTAAGGATTACATTTTAGCATTTTGTACAATCAGCACAATATATAAAATCTGTGTCATCTCATTTCCACAGCAAACTGTATGTGTATGGGGGGTGTGAGGTTTACATTTCTCTTACCCATAATAATACCATTCGGCTCGGAGGGAGGCTGCCAGACAACCCTCACAGATGTGAGTCGCACTTCTGGAAACATCAACCTGACAGGTGGACCGGGAACTGATGTGAGAGAGGGAGAAAAGAGAGAGAGATGGAGTGCGGTATTAAAACAGATTACTGTGTTAGGTTTCTTCTAACTAAACATATTTCAAATATTTCTAAACATCTGTTTGCAAGACCGAGGTTTTATCTCAGCCAGGACAAATGTGACATTTTAATCTCGTCATACAAACACTTGCAGGCTGCCTGTAAACTGTAAACGTCTAATTCTTTAAATCCGTAAATATAAATATTAGTGATTTATAATCCCTCATCAAACACATGTAATTCTGCCAGTGGACACTTGGCCAAAACCCCTGATAATCCACCGCTTCTGATGGGTGTGGAGAGACTAATAACATAGACATCCCAATCGCTGGTAACCCTGGTTTCCCTGTATGTTTCAAATGAATGTTGTTCCATTGAGCCGATTAAGAGAAATGACAGAAATAGGGCATTTGTCATTCTGCTTGCAACTCCACGGTCCACATGTAAACGCTCTCTCTCATTTAAAAAAGGAAGATGACTGCGTTTGCCGTTGAAAAAGATTGCACACGGACGGGCACATATTTCTAAAGAGAAAATATGAGAGCTGTTTGCTCAGAGGTTCATCTTTCTTCGCTAAGAACATTCACAGTTAGGTCAAGTGTCATGACATTTCATTTTGGAATTGACTAATGTATTTTTAAAAATGAAAAGTTCTCGCATTAGTTAAAGTGGAAAAATGAAAATTCTGCTATCGTTTATTCACTCTCTGGTCGCGTTTGACTTTCTTTCCTCCACAGAAAACAAACAAATATATTTTGAATGTTGCCCCCCCCTTAACTTGCATTGGTTTTCTGTGTATACAATAGAAACGAATGGGTAACGGTTGATAACATTCTTCAAAATATCTTCTTTTGTTTTCTACAGAGGAAAGAAAGGAGGTATCAACTGACAATAGGGAGAATAAATGATGAAATACTTTTCTTTCAGTATTTATTATTTCTTTAATGAACAATTAAAATGGCATTTACTTGACATTCTTTTACAGCAATAACGCAAAATATTTAACAAGTTATTACATTCGAATGACCATAATTCTAAAAATATTTTTATTTTTGCAATATGGTGGCAATGTAACTTAAAACACAAATTTTCTTTACAATACACATTAGTGACCCTCACTTTTGAGTCACTTAAAGTGTCACTTAAAGGACCAAAAGTAAATGTGATTGTTATAAAACTTGGCTGACAATTAATTTTCTAATACATGTGATTATTGAATGGATTTTTATTTTTACAAACACAAAAGAACATTGAAAATTCTGATCCAAAAAAATGTCGATCCCTTTTGCGTTTGCATGTGTACAGTTGAAATCTAATGTTTGAAGGACCAACATTCTTCAAAATATCTTTGTTATTTATCTTTTGGTGAACTATCACTTTAAAGTACGCTGAAGAATATAACTTCAAGAAATTACAAAATAAAAACCATTAAAGGAGCTGTGTGGAAAAAATCATCACTAGCGATGAATTTAAGAAAAAATACATTCATTCATTCATCTATCAAACACAAGGCGAATTCCATGGCGTGTGTCTGAGGGTTATGAAGATTTAAATATCTTCGGTAATACAAACAAATCAGTTTATTAGGTGCAGTCTTTAAAAACCTCTGAAGACATAGTTTTGAAAATTAAATGGGATTTCTGTTAAGTATCTGCTAGTAGCATATGCATCTGGACTTCGGACGCCTGGTAATAAAACTTAAAAACACACAAAAATAGTATGACTCCAATGATGGAAAAAAGTTAACAGTGATAGTGGATATAGAGCTGTTGCAGATACTATAAAATCTCCTTTGTGTTTTTTAAATATTATGGCTAAATATTATGTTTTCTAAAGTTTATGTCAAACAAATACTTTATATATAATAATATACTGTATATAATATTATAATGTATTTTTCAATTCCAATCGGCCCTATGTTGATAATTATATATAATTTACATTATAATATACTATAAATCCCTTAATAATCGTGACTTTACAATTACCTAACTTCAGATTGCAGACCGAGCACAATCTCAGACATTGTTTACCTCATAAGTTTAGAAACAAGTGCAACTTTTTTTCTCAATAAATAAACTGAATCATCAGAGACTTTTCTGTGCTCTGTTTCATCTTATCACAGTCTCTTTAAAACAACTGAGACACTAAAGAAATCTCATTAGTGATTGTATCTTTCTTATAAGCTGGTAAATATTAAGCTAAGAGAGAGAGAGGAGGTTCAGACAGGTGAATCAAGTAGAGGGAGCAGAAAGAGGGCAGGTGACATGTGTGTCTGAAGCCATGTGGGAGGTAATGCCAGCCTGAATGTCGGGCACAGCTGGAAACCAGCAGAGCATGAAGCAAGACATAACTCTGCGTGAGCATTACCAATGTGTGTGTGTGTGTGTACCAGTGTGTGACTGTGTGGAGGAACATCTGCTAAATGGGTAGCTCTAACTCAAGTCTAATTTTGACCCAATATGTGTGTGGCCATTTATTATTGTTTCTATTACGCATATGCGATGTGTCAAAATCGGGAACAACAGGAGGGGCTGCACAATTTGCTGTTGTATATGAGTCATTTCTTACCGTCGTCTTTAGTTCTCTCAATCGTTGGGGGTATGCTGGTTGGTCCTTCTCCGACACGTGTGAAGGCAAGAACCTGGACCTCATGCAAGATAAACTTACTCAGGTTCCGCAAAAGAAGAGAATGAACTTGGTTCCCGGTCACCTGCTGGACCCGAGGAATCTGCGCTGAATCTTTTTCTTTATATAATACCTTAAGTTAAAGATAAATGTGGGCAGGGGAAAGAGAAATGGGTTGAGTTATATATAAAAACCGACAATGACAACTAAAAGCTCCAAACATTAAGAAAAAAGTAAATAAAGTGTTATTGCTTTAGTGATAAATAAGGACGGATATAATATGTCAAATTGATGTGCTATTACATTCAAATAACATAAAAACTTTACATCAAAATAACTGGAATTTGTGCAAACTAAAACTATGAAACAAACGATTTGAAAGAATTAAACGAACATTTAAAGTAATGACTATTGATGCACAAAAATGAAAACAGAAAATTAAATTAAATTTATATAGCAGTATTACAACATAAATATAAATAATAATATTTTTTGATTATTTAAAATAAAATGTCTAAAATTTCAATTAAATAATCATGAACATGAACTACAACACAAAATGTAAGCTAATTTGTGATAATTCAAAGTGATAACTAATTAATAATATGTTAATCTGATTAAAAAAACTATAAAAACTATATTATGTGTATTATAGAGCCAATAAATGCATCATGTGGTGTGGATATTTCTTTACGGCAGCATGTTAAAGACTTGCATAGGCCAGCAAAGTGCTCCTCTGAAAATGTTAAATCTAGATTAAAATAAGATATTTTAAATTAAGAAAACCCTGAAATCTATATCGGGTAATGACATTAGAAACATTAAATAATTAATTTTGTTATTTTAGTTTCCCCCGCTTTTTACAGTCTAAGCATTTTATGAATCGATTTCTTCCTACGGTGTGCGTGAAAAACAGCTTCAGCAGTTTCATGATGTTGCATCATGTCACTCTACACAAGCAGAAACTTGAGAAAGTTTCAGACAAGCAACAGCTCACATGGGTTTCAATAGCTTTGACCAGATTGTCAATGTGTCCGGTATGACCTCAATATATGCATTGTACGTGGTATTAAGTGTTTTTGGCTTTTGACCCAATGTTCAGCTTACACTGATCCTGCATGATGGGAAAATCTTCTACAGATTCTACAGTTAAAAATGATGAATACACAGAGGACACAATCTATATGCAAAAGAAGAAGAAAGAATATACCGTAAGATTGAGTAATATGCCATATTTTCATGCCTAGGATAACGGGATTGATCTAGACCCGAAGGTCTTAGTCATGGCAAGAAGTTTAAATACAATAAATTCCCAGTTTTCTTATTAATACCAGTCAAAATTCTCCACATGCATTTGTAATTCACCAACATGAATGTTCACCAGGCGGAATTCTTCAGTTCAGCCTCGAGGGAATTTTAAGGGTGTTAAAGCATTCCCTTTGATATAGTTACCGTACCTTGTATCCAAGGATGTGGCCGTTCTTCTGGTGCTCAGGGACTGACCCCCAGGTGACCAGTATGCTTGTAGAGCTCATTGCTTCAGCGCTCACGTTTTCGGGAGCCCCAGAGGGAACTGAAAATATACCAGTACAGTATAAAAAAGTGGTTTTAGCGCTATAAGCCACTTAAGCCATTTCCTGTGCCTAATGCTACTGTGATTTTAAAAGGCTAAGTGGTGTGGTTCAATAAATATATAACTATTATTATTATAATTATGATTATAATTATTTTTATTATTTTAAAATATGAGCTATAAAAATATGTATTTATTATATTGCTTTCTTTTGTTACAAATAAAAATCTTAAGTTATCCAGATAAACATGACATTTTTAAAATATGAATAATGATATAAAAGATTTTTTCTAGTGGATTTTTTGAAATGATGTAAAGGAACAAGCCAATGACATATGCTGTGATTTTTCAAGCACAGTCTTAATGCTTTGTAAATGTATTGTTATAATTATAAAACATCGATTTGACGATAAAAATATGACATGAAAAATATAAAAACGAATAGACACTGATGTGTTATATTACATAATATATATATATATAAAATATAAATATAAAATAGTACTACGTCCTATCTTTGAACTCATACATTAATTCGAACATTATTACAATTTTACAAATTTCCTTTTACAAAAAATAATTGCAATTTTTTAACCACAAAATATTGTATTTTTTACAACCCCGCAATGAAAACGTTAAAGAACAAGTGAACAATTAAATTAAGAGTTTTAAGACCAGCAAGTGTAATGGAAAGTTCTGCTAGTGTGTCACCTGACTCTTTGGTTTTGCCCAGCACAGGGCTGCTCCAGGGTCCAGAGCCGATGGCATTGAAGGCCTGAACGCTCAGCTCATACTCCGTCCACTCCCCCAGTCCCTCTACCGTCACTTCCTGAGACATCCGGTCATTAACCGTCTCCATCCGTGGCTGTCCGTTCCCGTCCGGCCTCCGAGCACGTATGCGGTAGCCTACGCTCTCTGGATTTCCATGGTAATCTGCTTCTGCAAGTGGCTGAAAAAGATGAAGGGCAAAGACATCAAGGTAGGTAAGATTTTAAAAAACCACTGGGTTTATAAGAAGCAGAATGCCTAGCTGCATTTGTGAATGTTTGTTTGTGTATGTGCGTGCGTGCATGTGTGTGTGTGTGTGTGTGTGTGTGTGTGTGTGTGTGTGTTTGCGTTTGAGAGACCCTTGGTTAAAAAAATTGCATGTCAAGTTTAAACTTAAGGAAGTAAACATGTCATTTCACAGATAGGCTTTTTAATCCACAGTCAACAAACTAGAGTAATGTTTATATTGTCATAACAAACAATCGAAAAGATTTTTATTATTTTAAATTTTTAAATTTTATTGTTTTTATTTTTATTACATTTTATTTTATTTTATTTTATTGGTTTTGTTTAACATACATGGACAACCCTGCTGTGTCACAAAATAAAATCAAAATAGCATGTAAATCATTTTGGAGGTCACCATTACGTTTCCATGGAGACTATAAAGTACATCTTAGTGGAAATGTTTTTCATTAAAGACATTAAAATGCGAGCCACTTCAGTTTCTTGAGAATTGTAAAAGTACAACCTTATCTTTAATGGCAAGTACATGAAAGTTTTAGAGCGAGCATAGTAAATTACTGTCCCGGAGTAATGCATTAAGCCGGTATGTGTCCCGGGGGTCATTTTCAGCATCAGTACACCCCAAATGTGTAGTGGGCATTTTGCAGAAGTCGTTTTTTTAGATTAAATGGAGACCTGTCTTATGAAATGACAGCCGTCATGTTTTGTGCCTTTACAACTACAAAATTCTTTGATCGCTCTTCAGGCTTTGAAAAGGTGAGAGGGGGAAAAAGGAGAAGTGAAGGAGAAAACAACAGCAATTACACCTGATACTGACAGATACTACGGCTCGTGATAGCAGGAAAATAGACAGGAAAAATAAGCTGTCAAGCTCTTTCAATGTTTCCTGCGTCAATAAAGTAAGTGCACACAAGTGCAACAGACTGGATTTGTGATTTGATCTGTGCTTGAGTGTGCACGTGTACATTTCTGAATTTGTAGCGTTTTCTATGTATGATCATTTTACAGCCTGTTCACACCAAAATAAGATTCTGTTAAGAATTCTAGATTGTATTCCATTGCCCTAGCAAAAGCCATAGTGTAAACATAAGTGGATAATATAAGTACAAATTTAACTTCAAATTTCAATTTTATATTTATATTGTTGGCCGATTCAATATTTACATTTATTCATTTGGCAGACGCTTTTATCCAATGCGCCCAATAAGAAGGGGGTAAAATGTCTCAAAGACACCTCAGTTATTGCCTGCTGGCACTGAGATTCGAACCCGCAACCTTTTTCTTACAAGTCCAAAGCAGACCACAACTGATTATAAAACATCATCTTTATATAAAATATAAAACAAATCATGTTACGATGTAGTAGACAATTATTAGCAATAATATGAATAACAACAATAATACGATAATAATGATAATAATAAGAATTATTGTAAAATAACATTAATAATAAAACATAATAATTATTACTTTATCTAAAAAAAGTTATTGATAAAAATAAAGACCTTCATGTTATTTCAAACCGTAAACCAAAGGAAAATAAGGAAAGTTGACTTGGCAATAAACTGAAATGAGTTCAAACTAAATTAAAATATATGAAAAGAATGGGCTAAAGTAATAATAAAGTGTATAAATATTTTGTTATTTTTAATAAATAAACAAAATTACACTCTAAAATTAAAGACAACATCCTAGCACCAAGGTCTTATTAAAATTTTTGAAATTTAGCAATTCTACTAAAGGCCTAAATGTAATGTTAAATTAGAAAAAAATGAGGTTAAAATTTGTTTGTGACCCATTCTCACCTCCCAACGGAGCCTCAGACTGGTTTCAGTTGCAGACAACACACTGAGATCTGCGGGGGCCACGTCTGGTCCAGCCTGGAGGGTCTGCATCACACGGGATGGCTGACTGAAGGGGCTCGAGCCCACCACGTTCACCTGCCTCATCCTAAACCTGACACACACGTATACAATCAAGGGTAAACAGAGTTTTAATCTCCTAGTTTTGCTCTTGAAAAGTGGCAGAACAAGAGGTTTTGGACAGGATAACGGATCTCTGCAACCTCTGATCATCTGTAATCCCTTTAGGACAAGATAGTGTTGAGAATCTGAAGACCCTCTTTGCACAGGACCTTGAGAAAATCAATTAAAGAGAGAAATGGAACAGGGAAACGGAGAGAGAGAGAGAAAACGAAAAACACCAAAAACTAAAGCAGAGAAAAAGAAAGATATACCAAGAGATCTGGGATTGCATTTTAATATTGAAAGGTAAAATAAAGATATGCATTGAAGATACAAAGAAAACTGAATGTCATGTATGTTACAAGTTCATTTACATATCCATCAGATTTTTTGATGATTGGTGCCATGATGCTTCAAGTTTTGATTTTGCTGAAACTCTGGACTCTCATTCTTACTTTCATATTTGGTTCATTTCAAACATGAAGCATCAAGATGTGTCCCGACAGGTTTGTCGTCAGTGACAAGACGCGTGAAAACCAGCGTTACATGTTATGACGTGCCTTACACAAAATGGACGGGAATTAGATTTGACTGAAGCGTGAGATTTTCCCTTACACAAACATTCTATCAAGATCTTCTTTTGCATCACACAGAACAAAATAGTGAACTTTCCGATATACAAATCCTTTAACCGGGGAAAGTTTTCCTATACTAATACATGCAGCAAAAGATGATAACATTTGGTGGTTCAATTACCCATGTGAGTTTTCTCTTCAAGCTTTTAAGCATTTGTTTGATTTTTAAAGCATGCTTTTCACAGTGAAGCGATTTCAGGATTGTAACATCCATAACACTACATATTCTACATAAATAGACACATAAAGAGTAAAATATAGTAGCTATTTTACATTCTATAAAGTGATATCCCTTGTCCATTTGTTGGGTATTATTGCTTCTTGTTTGTACATTTTAATATATAAAAACTTTACAATATTGTCATCTTTCAAAACCTTGTCAATTTTTCATCACATTTATAACGCATGTTTATTTACAACAAATTGTTCAGTATATTGTGATCAAATATTCTTAATGTTTTATATTATATCCCTAACGCTGGAACTGCTCAAACACTACTTTGATCGATCTGAAACAACCTCATTGAAATTCATAACCTTCTAGAAATGTTTTTTAGTATGATCTTCTATGTGTCTTGTCTTTGTATAATTCATGATTCATACACAATCACCACCATGTGTTTTCTTGGTTGACCAAAAGTCTTTAACCAGCAACAACACCACTACACAAGCATGGTGTTACATCTGCAATCCTCTGCAGGTAAATAATTGAAAAGCTCACCTGTATTGGGTGAACGGGATGAGATTTGGTATCTCCAGAGAGTCTCCAGAGGCCGGTGGATTGTCTCTCTCGTACAAGACCTTCCACTCCTCTGCATCCTCCGCAGGCCCCACCTAAAGCCACACAAAGCATATGTTCTTAATGCAACATGTACCACCTACTGCGAATTACACCATGCAAAATACAGTACTTGAAACAATTTGAACGAGTTGTTGAAAGAATGTACAACCTTCAAAATGGACAATGGAGAATTCTCTTGATCCTTAGGGAACACACACACTATAAAAAATGTATATCTCGAATGCACTTTGGATAAAAGTATCTCGAAATGCGTAGCAAGTGTAAATGTGGCATTATTGCACAATAAAATCCATTTACATCCAATTTTGTGTAAGCGTGTTTTCTCAATTGTATGACTTAGCATATAATGAGGCAGAATTTACAGACTGCGATTCATATCCATTCTGGTTAAGTTGTCAGCTTTGTTCAGTCACTTTTCAAATGGAAGGTCAAGTTGCAATCAAATGCATCGTGGGATTCCAAATAAGAAGTTATTTCGGTATTTTACACAAACTGTGCATAGTCTACCTTTTGAATGCCACATTTCTAGCCGGAGAAAACATAATGACATTCCAAACATTTTTAAAAACATTATATTATGAACGCACCGAACTACGCTCGTTTCATTCTTGTTAAAAGTATGTTGCCACAGTCAACATTGACATTTAAGAGCCCGAGAAGGCTGTTTTCATATCAACCTTGATCTTAATAAGGCTGTAATGAAATAATGAGAAAATGAAAAGCGTGCATCTCTAACATTAGAAAACCGCCACAAAGACACTAATGTAATCGCTCATTATCTTGAAACAAAAACTGCTTATCATTTCAAAACATGTCCCAGTCATGTGACTCATTTTCTCTTGGAGAGCTGCTTCTGTTTATTCATCGAGCAACCTGTTATTAACATAACGCTGCTCCGTCTTTCCTATCATTAACATGTACAAACTGTCAAAATGCTTGAAAGGGCCATTTTGCTTATTTCTATAGCATTTCTATTCCCCTTACAATTATATACAGAAGGCTATATTTTACGCATTTGCATAAATCATTTTTGTCACTGTTTTTATTTCTACCCCTTCACCGATACATCAAATAACAAACTTTTTATGCTACTGTACCTTTAAGACTTCTTTATTTATGCCACCAGTTACTAGGGCTGTGAATTTTGAATTTGCAAATTGATTTAGACGGTCATGATATGATACATTATTAAAATGATTTTATTCCCACTCATATGTGTATCATAGGGCATCATCACAGTGTCTATGTTATTTTCACTTTGAGAGACCTGGCCTACTTCTAAACCATATAGAGGATGAAAATAAGTCATTAATTGTATATCCCAAACCTCAGTAGGAATGAAAAATCCGCTTATTAATCCCATGATGCAACGGAAGCAAAGCAATGGTCAAATTTAAATCAAATAAAAGTAGAAATACCATTATGTGAATTTCAACGAAAATACATAATAAAAATAGAGGATGTTATTAAAGGGCAATCAAAAAGGAAAATTATGTCATGGATTGCACACTCTCTCTAGGTGTACTAAACCTGCATAAATGTATTTGCTTGGTTTTTAATAGTAACAGTCCTTGGACCTCATTGACAATCATAGAAAAAAAATCTACTATGGTTGTCAATAGAGTCTAAATCTAACTATTTAACTACAAGCATTCTTTCAAATATTTTTCTCTTTGTTCAACAGACCAAAAAATTCTCTAGTCTTTAAATACGTCATAGGCCAAAAAGTGTCTGGGTCACATGACTATAAATGAATATTTATCTTATGGCTGTATCTTATACTGTTTTATTGGTCGATAGGGACGTAATTATTTATTCTAACTTTGATTTATAGTCGGCTTGCTTATAGATGTTCTCGAAGTTCTTTACCTTAACCTTACCTTTACCTTAAAAAACATTTCTTTGTGTTTATGCAGTAATCTTTTGCATAAGCATTATGATGCATTGTAAGAGTAATTTTTTTCCACAGCGTTATTACAACTGGCGAACTCCTGCGCATTAGCACCCCACGTACTGTTTATCCGTTGCTTAATGGCTTTAAGTCATGCAGTACCCAATCAAGTATTCAACATAATTGGTGTGAGGGAAATAGAAAGGTAGCATTGTGTCTGAACTAAAGCTTTGAATTGAATGTCATCTTAATATGGAGCAACTGTATGTTGAGGCAAACAATACTTCCAGCTTGTCCAAACCAGCATGCATCCCCATTTCACCCCAAGAATGGTGAAAAGATCAAAGAAACGAAATTGGCATCCATTCGATCCGGCGTACAACTGCGAGGAATTCAACTGTAAAAACCTCCCCTACACAAGCCGATTTCTAACTCATAGACTTAAGACCCCATTAGTCCCACCTCAGTACCTCTAATCTTCTCCCTCACATCCCACCTTCCTGCTCTCCGTCGATTAAACAGTATTAAAGACGGAAACGCTGAAGAAACAGAGAGAAAAGGGAGGGTTCTCATTAGCAGAAGTTTTTTCTTTTCACGCCGCACGGAGTTGGCCGTCTTCCAAGAGGGGCTTAAGGCCTATGCGTGAGCACGCGCGCACACAGATGCGCATCGCACCTAAAGGAGCCAGGAGACACGGTGCATGACATCTCCTTAGCCTTCTAGAGCTATGTCAGATGCGCAACGCTTTTTCTCCAGGGGAAGATGTTTTAGAGGAAGAGCAAGCCTGTTTGTCCCTAGAGATGAAGAACCTGCCAAACAACAGCATCTTCAGTGGAGCACAACCTGCCAGACAAGGGCATAACACACACACAGATATGCACACATGCGAACACACACCCTTACAAGCAAACGCTGAACAGTCATAGCGTGTAGAGTGGTCTTGGCAGATAGAAAATTGAAGTTTGTGGCCAAGTTAACCAATAAGGTGGATGTAGAATTGGTATTGGTGGCAGAAATTTTTGAACATTTCAAATAGAAAATAACAACGTAAGGCACATGGCGGATGGAAAATGGATCCAAATGAACCATTTTGATGGGGAAAAATGGGCAACTGTGGCCATTTTGTGGCACTTTGCACAGCTAAAATGGCCAATTGTGGCAAGGAAGTGCATATAAAGCTACCAAAGATTCACTTTTAGTCAAGTCACATGTCAACACACCTGTCCTTCCACGATCCATTTGGAGATGGCGGTTTTGCCGTCGCTGCCGGGCAAGAACCTGATGGTGGCGGTGCGAGGACTTATGTTGGAGATGACCAGGTTGGACGGTGCGCCGGGAAGCTCTGGTCACACACAAAATGTATTAGCATCACAATCATCTCGGAATTGAAACATCTCTACGTTTTTACCGTCCTGCGTCTTCATTATCCTTCAAAGCAAACTCACGTAAATAGGCCCATAACTCACTTCAGAGTCGATTAGGTTTGTGTACAGCGGCGTTGGTTGTGTTTGGGTATATGATTAATTGGCAATTAAATGGATTGATAATGATATTTGGGTGGCTCATTCAACAGTAGATAAAGCTCGTTCTCTTCTGACTCCATAGCATATCAGTGGGAGATAATGAGTGTAGCTTGGCTTTTGGTCATCATCATTTGTTTCATGTTCCCTCACACACACGCGCCGTGTCCCCAGGAGCTTTGCACTGACTCCCTGTGATGTATTACAGACTTACTGACTGTGTCTCGGCTTGCTGGTCTATGTGAAATATGCGCACCGCTGCAGCATCCTCTTTCATGTGTTGAATTTCCTTTTAAATTTTGAACGCTGTGCCTATCGCTCTCTGTCCGGGGGATAATTTCATGCACTGAAGTGTGTGTTTGTTTGAGAGCAGACCTGGAGGAAGTCCCGTCGAGATGGTCGAGGAAGTGGCCGTTCCCGTTCCGGCCTGCGTTACGGCAGCCACCTGCAGCGTGTACGTGGTGAGAGAAGTGAGCCCAGTTACTTTATATGCCAGGGTGGAGTTGGACAGGGTGTGGGTAACGCGGGATTCGTTTTGCCCGGCCTCCTCCCAACACAAGATGTAGCCTGTGTAAACAAGTGAAGATGAGGTTTGCGTACTGTGAACGGTAACCTTTTAGCTTCCATCATTGGACATAGTGACTGATTTGGAATGCCCGACATTTGCAGACACTCCCTTAATGGTTAATTGGATAAAAAGTATGCAGATTACTTGACTAATGTTGTCTACTGTTGACAGCTGATACACAACAGTTTACAAACAAATTTCATAAAATAATTAAGCGTGTTTATTTCATTAAACAGAAATGTGAACACCTGCCTATGGGTCATTCTATAACATCTCACGGAATGCATTTTTAATTCACAACAATCAATATTGAAAGTTATAAAGCTATATTTTATTTCAACAAATATAAATAAGTTTAAAATCATTAGACAAACAAGAAAATTTCTTATTTTATGTGAGTCAACTCTGTTACTTCTTTATATCCTTTTCAATCTCAAATAATTTGCATATTGTGATTCCAGAGAAGTGTGTGAATAAAACACAATTGTGTATGTCCCATTGGGTATACCTTCTTTACTTAATATTGGATAAAAAAGCAAATGTGTCAAGAATGGATGGTTAATTAACTTTCAGCAACGACACAAATGTTGCAAATTGAAGTTTTTAAAGAAATTTAGAGTAAACTTGTATTCAATATAATTTTTTTTTTCAAACAGACTGTATGTGATCAGTAGTCCATGTCTTCTATGTTGAGGATGGGGCCAAAATGTTTTTAAAAATGTCAACCTTATGACTGTACACTTTGTTACTCAATAAGGTAAAATAAATGAGATGTATTTTTAATACACAGTCATCAAAATAAAGCATTAGTAATTAAAAAAAACATAACCCTTTCACTAAATAAAACAAAATGTTTTACAAATGTGAACTATGTTAATGTCACCGTTGCTCTAAACCAGGTAAAGCTGAGATGCTTGTTTTTGATTAAAAAATCTAATTTTCAATAAGACCTATCTCAGATGTATCTTCAATTATAGACCCAAATATTAAGTCAGTGCAAACAATAAAATGTAAAAATTCTCTCCTATCTCTAAAATGAATAAATGTAGACTGAAATGTGCTTGTATGATTATTTTATATAGTTTCACCTGTGATAATGCCATTCTTGTCCACGGGTTCCTGCCAGCTAACCTTCAGAGATACGTCCAGGATCTCAGTAAAGCTCAACTGAGAGACGGGGCCTGGTTCTATAACATATAAACACATACAAACGTACAAAATTGTGTTTTCTTGGCCTTCATGCACTACAACCACTTATAGGGCTAGTTTTCATCTCAAGTGACAATTTTAGACATTTTTCAAAGGTACAAACCACATCTAAAGCCAGCGAAATAATTCAAGGTTGATATGATTGAGGAGTGCAAGACACGACTCAAAAATTCTCAAGAATATGCTGTAGGGATGTGGGTTTTGGTTCATGATTTGTTTGAAAATGTGGGAATTTAACTATACATAAGCATTTTTAATCTGAAGGTCACCTTCAGAGATTCAAGACATAGGAAGATTAATCTTTAAATAACACATTGTGTGAGCGGATACAAAACCCTGAATGCACAGTAGGTTTGTCAATGCTTTTGCGGTAAGCATATGCACGCATGCAAGGCTGACTGGAACAAGCTCATTATTTACTTGGCAGCATTTTTAGATGCTTTGAAACTCACTCATGGTAAAGGATTTATTCTGCGGCCTCGGCCTGCAGATCGTAATGCTCCCACGAAGAGCTGCCTGCCGTGGAAGCATTCCATCACAAACGCAAATGGGCAAATGCGAATTATGTATTTGTTGGTAATTACCCTCATGCGTTAGAAGTCATTTAGTGGTTAATCAATCACGCGAACATACCCCGCAAGACAATAAATCCGACAGACGAACATGACAGTTGCCGAAAAGCTTCGAGCTTAATGCGTACGGATAAACCTTCAATCTCATTAGATCTAACGCTAGCGTGGCAAACTATCGTGCCCCAACTGTCAAGCGGACCTTATCAGAGAGGGTCGTCACGCTAGACTGACAACTTAATCAATCACCCATGCTTATGAGAACCATTTAACTGACTGCGCTCTATTCAAATCCCAAATCAATCACTTTATTCGCTTTATACTTTCACGTTGTAGTTAAACATCTCCTTTTCTTAACGCTTTAATCTTGAATGTTTTATTCCAATCTGCGCCTTTTAGAAAAAAGTAAACCAGACGTAAACTTTAAGAAAATAATTTTTATAAAAAGCACTTAACCAAAATCTATTAAATGGACTAGAATCTGTTAATTGAATAGAATGAATGACTTTGAAGAAATGAATTAATTGATTCAATTGAAATCAATCCATGTGCTATATATCAAGCATGTTCAGAAAACGTTCTTCACGTTGTGGTCAAACACCTTTTTTTGGACCTCTTAACATTTGTGTATAATTTTTTTCGTCACTTGAAAATCAACCTGTAGGCTTTTAAAAATGAAGACCTGGCAGAAACTTTTTTACTTTATATATGCAATTAAGCAAATGTTCGTAATTTGGCGGGTCGTCTTTAAAAAGAAATTAATTAAATGAACTTTTTTCACTATTCAGACATATTTACTTACGAAGTAGTTTAATACATTCTTATTCATACATATTTGGTTTGGCTACATGCGGTTAATTTCATGAAATTTAAGAATAAAACCTGAACGCTAATTTAAGAAATCCGAAAATGTATAAAAACATCAGATTTATTAAATTACAAATGTTTGAGATATTACATAGACTTTCTTTATGTAGAATATAAAAAATAAACTCTATTTAAAGATTCGGAATTGGGTGATAGTAAAATGTCATAATTAAAAACGTAATAAAAGTAAATCGCTCACCAATGCTTACGAACTTTATTTGCCTACATTCTGTATGCTCTGACAACATTATTCATGTTGTAATAAATGCCTTCTTTTGTAGTTCTGCTTAAATGTTATGTATGTACTGGAAATGTGCCACTCACATTTTTATGGAATAAAAATATAATCAAATTCTATTTCGAAACTTATTTGGCAAACACTTTTTCCAACAAAATCTTATTTCGGACAAATTGAATTGACATTTTCTATACTTTTTGCTCCATGTTGGCTTTGATTTGATTCCCAAAAACCCCAAGTTTAAACAACCATAAAACTTATATCAAAATGTCCAGTTGCATAAACAAATGAAACAAATTTGCTGTATTTTGCTGGCATGAAACCATTTTTACACCTGTGACAAAATAAATAAAAACCGAGAGATGGAGCAGAATGGTTTACATTTATCTAACCTATTGGTCTGATTAAGCTATTCATATGAAACAAGCTCCTGTGGTTCCTCTGTATAGAGAAGACCACACGCTGTTATCATCTGATGAAAATTACATTGTCTGTTAACAGCTGCACAACCGTATTTGTGTGCTTGTACGCTATAGGACAATCAATACCGAACACGCACGAATTGACTAACAAGAGTGATCCTGCTTCAATAATTGCAGGTTAGTCCAAGCCGACTCTCCGCGCCTGCAGCGTGGCACAAAAACACAGCTCGGGTGGCCAATACACATTCGGCAAAAAGGCTAATCAATGGCGGTGGAAAAGCACAATTATGTGGCAAATTGCAATATGCATAGTGAAAGGGCCAAATTTCTCCGCTGTATTGATTCCAGAGGCTGAAGTGTCAAACAGACGAGTTTGTTTTTGCAGAGAGATGTCTTTCTCCATGCCGGCTGGACAGCTTTGAAATAAAGAGCGTACTGTTAGTCGATCGCCGCCAATTAACCACAGACAGACCGACTGTAAGTGTGCATGGAGGTCCGTGAGTTTGCACCGAGTGTCAAGAGTATTAAGAAAACATGATATCCCTGAGGACTATTTAATTGCTTGAAGTTTGATCTTTTATGACTCATGATATCCGAATTATTGGAGACCTCAGTCGTGTTGTCTATACCACATAAGTGTTAATATGTTAATTGTAGCTCAGATCAATTATGTAATATGAGATTTATATAAATTGATGAAAAACTTCAAAGGAGATCATTTATCTTTCCATTAGGATGCACCAAAACACAGGGAATGAATATGTTGGTATTTAGTGATCATGAGTTAATACTGTGATGTGTCAGTAAGTGTGTGTGTGTGCGTGTGTATATACTCACTGTCAGCGTGAGTCTGGATGAGCTGTGGCGTGCTCGCCGGGCCATCGCCTGGCGTGGTGAAACAAAGCACCTCCGTTTCATACCATGTGAACTTCTTTAAATCGGTAACGTAACCATAGTGACGTGACCCGTGGAACTCAGGGGCAATAGTCACCATGGTAATGCATTCCGGACAGTGTTCGGGCCACACCAGAAGCTGCCAAAGAGACACACCAATGAATTAAAATGAGATGTACAGTAAAGGCTGAGCTTGCAATCTGTGGGAATCATTATTTGAATTTAAAACACTTTAAACACGCTTCATGTGGACTTGTTAACATCACAAAAATAGGCACTTTTATTTCCTTCATTAAATATTTAAAAAACATTAAATAGATTTTTTTTGTAGATAATATTAAAATAATTAAGTAAAAATCCAACAGATAATTTCTCTAAAATTTACAAAACTTTATTAAGTAAATTAAATTAAAATCTGTATTTATATAAAAAATATATTTTTATAATAAAAACTCAGAATTCTAATATAAGGATTTGAGTTAATCAGATTTATTTACTTTTTTACAAATATATACCCAAAATAAAAACTTGAAAACTTTTAAATGTAAAACTTTTTTTTAGAGAAAACTGTTTCAAGTAAAGGCACAATAAATATTTTTGAGTATATCTAAACTATATGAGTGCTAACAGAGTTCTAAAAGTTGACAAATGTAAATTTTTAACAAATTGAGAATATATTATGTGCGAAGCCTTTAACTGGGATGAACCCTTTAACTTTAATGTATTTTTTAAAACACATACAAATGCACAATCCAAATTTAAATGGTTGTAATTCCAAAATGCTTTGAGGTAAAGTCTGGTGTTTCTTTCCCAAAAACCAAAGTAATTATAATTATAATAATATAACTATATAATAATATAATTAATCATATCATAAAAATGTTAAGAAAATAATTGTATTTGTAATAGATGATCTTTTCAGAATACATATAACAGAAGTAATTGTAACTGGTGACATTGCACTTTTCAGAAGTGTATTGTAATGTATTGTATTCCAGTTATACAGATTAGAAATTAATAGTTAATTTTTTACATAAACTGTGACATTTAAAGGGATCAAATCTGACTAAAACATGATTCTGCATCGAAAGTTAATCCATTTTTTCCATCTAAGCAATTGGTTTCTGCAATAACTTCCATACATCCACCAGTTGACTATGTGACTATTATTTGCATTAATGACACTGTTACCTTGTACCCCTGGTTGATGCCATTGATGAACTGTTGAGGTGGTGGTGTCCAGGTAAATTTGATGGTTGTGGAGTTGACGGCCACAGCCTCTGCGTCTTGTGGGGGTGCTGTGGGAACTGCAAAACAAAACACACATTATCATTAAGAGAATTCAAGGTTTATTCTGAGAATTTGCAGACAAATTTTCCACACTCAAAAGAAGATATTTTGAAAATTGTTGATAAACGAAAAGTAGCAGCACTCGTTCACCTCAATGTACGGACTCAAAACCAATGAATGGAAGCCGTGACGGTTTGCCTAAATGCCTTAATGTAAATATTATGTAACATTTCTCAAAATATCTTATTTTCATTTCTTCACTTGAAAGAATGTCACAACTGTTGGGCAAAAGATGATGGAATTATACGTTTGGGGGGATTATTTAATGGCCTATGAATACAAACTTCATCTCCACACCACCGGTTTTATAGAAAAAACACAGTTTACATAAAAGTTCAAATTTTTCACAAACACCAAAGCTGTTTACACTTAACATGTTTAAAACGGTCCCCTAAAGGTCAGGCCCGGGACATTAAGCACAGATTCGACATCACTCAATTGGATTGGGCACTCTCATTCGTCCCGCTGTCCTTCTCCTTAAAAACATAAAACACCGAAAGGATGGCAAAGAACGAAAAATTCTGATATTGCCCACATACACATCCAAAGCGTGGCCGCAACTCTACTCACAAACGTGTGAAAAGGGCTTTGTTTACAGTGTGCGAAGAAAGTTCTTTTAAAAAAGATCGTAAGTCTCTATTAATTTCAGCAGGAGTATCATTAAGCTGACAGTAAATAATATTAATAATCGCGGCTCAGGGAACTCAGAACAACCCCCCCAACATTTTCTGCGCACACAGCCACACAAATTCAGTCACATAAAGCAAATTAAATTAATTAATGGCCTATGGTCAGTGTTAGCCCAGAGTCCATAAATTTACTCTCTTTCAGATGGCCAATCTAGGCAGTAAAGCAAGCTAATGGATTTTACGGTTCCCATGGTTACACTAGTTCCTTTATGATATTAGCAACCGTGATGAGAACAGAGTGTCTTGCTGTGGTGCTTGTGAGACTTTTTTTTGGCTTTATTTGTCATAGAAGTACTTTGTGTCTTATTCATATTTTTAGGAGATCTAGATGATACATCAACTAAATGGATCATTCTGTCTTCATGTATTCATTTTCTGGTTGTTCAAGATGATATTCCTGATTTTTTTTCTCCTGTCGAACCCAAAATGAAGATATTTTGAAAAATTTCTCAGTTGTTTTATGTCCTTGAAATGGAAGTCAAAGGCGGCCAGTGTAGTTTGATTAGTATTGTTCTTCAAAAGTGATAAAATTTTGAGGGGGGGATATTACTCTTAGAGCTCAAATATTCTTCTAAATATCTTCTTTTGTGTTCTGTGAAAGAAAGAAAGTCATATAGGATAAAATTACAAGGCATGTATAAATGAAGATGAAAGTTTTTTATATAAATTTCACTTCTGTCATCATTTAATGATTCTCAGGTTGTTTTAAACCTACTTTCTTCTGTGGAAGACAAAAGAAGATATTTGGAGAAATAGCTGTGGCTTTGTGTCCATAGATCTGAAGTGAATATGGGTCAATGTTGTTTGGTTAGCAACTTTCTTTGTAACCGATTCAAACTATTTTTGGGGTGGGGATAAAATACTCCATCAACGCAAATATTCTTCAAAATAACTTATTTTATATGCTGGGAAAGAACAAAGTCAAACAGGTTTTAAAGGACAAGTACTATCACTTCTGTCATCATTTATACGTTCTGAGGTTGTTCAAATCCTATATCACCTTCCTTCACCTGGGGAAGAAAAAAGAAGATATTTTGAGAATGGTCTGTGGTTTTGTGTCCATTGTGATTTTCGGGTATTCCATCATCTCAAATATTCCTCAAAATATCATCTTTCGTGTTGTGCGAAGAAAAGAAAGCCATGTAGATATAAAATGACAAAACTTTCACTTCTGTGATCATTTATTCGTTATCAGGTTGTTAAGAACCTGTATGACCTCTGTGGAAGGAAAAAGAAGATATTTCGAGAATTGTCTGTGGCTTTGTGTCCAGTCAGTGGAAGTTAATGGGTCTCAGTAATGCTACTCAAGAACGAAAAGAGAGTGAAAATTCAAGTTTTGTGTTTCAGGGGACAAGTATTATCGTCTGCAATTTACATAGTAACAACATTTCAGTATTTAACAGATTTAATGTTTACTAATTTACATTCAACGTGTTGTTTCCTTGGGATTAAACACTCAACTTTTGTTTAGCAACTGATACGGGTCACCAATTGCGTTACAAAACCATTAAATGTCTCTTTTAACTTTGAAAATTCTTCCATGAACAACTCTCAAGTTGTTCCAAACCTGTATATGTATTTCTTTGTTTGGCTGAGCACAAAAGGAGCACAGAACTATTTGTTTTCCTAAATTCTTTCAAACATCTTCTTTTGTGTTCAACAGAACAAAACAATACAATATTTCTTCTATCATTGTAGTCAATGGTGCCCCTTAAATTTCTAAGATAGTTGAAAGCATTTCAATTATTTTCCTTTGTATCTAACCGAACAAAGAAATTTGAACAGTTGAACTCGAGGTTGAGTGATTCGATACAAAACTTTCTTTGGGGGGTGAACTATCCCTTAAAACAGATAATAAATTAATGGCTGTGACCCCAGATAACATGTGAATCTTAGATTTTATATAAAGTGTACTAACTATGTATTTAAATTCATATAAAACCAAATGGAACTCTTTTTAGACGATGCTTGATTTTTGTAAGAGTAGTGTGTTTTGCTTGAAAAAGCTGTGTGTATTAGTGTATATGGATGTATGTGAGATTATCTAACCTCCTTGCAGCGTATACTCAGTGACAGACAGGCTGTACACCCCCAGACCGGCTCCGGTGTAGGCAGCCACTTGGATCTCGTACTGCGTCCAGATGATGAGGTCTCCAATCAGACAGTAATTAATCTCTGCACTGGTGATGTTCTTCAGCTGAAACTCACCAGGCAGACCCGCCAATCTATATCTGAGTGGGAGGAAGAGAAAGAACGTGTTTTTGATTGTCAAAATCGCTCGCACACATCTGACATCCTCACACCAGAATGTGAGCCGTGTATGCTTGAGATTTTCTGTGTGCTTGCTTAGTAGGCCGATATCTAAATGATATTATAGTCTCTATGATCAAAATGGATGAACAACAAACAAAAATATATAAATAGCAAGAAAGGTCAAGGTTATAGTTATAGTTGTATAGAAAGTGATAGTTCACTCACAATGAACAAAAAAATGTGGAACAAAAAAAGAAGATATTTTGAAGAGTGTTGGTAGCTGACACCTATTCACTTGCATTGGTTTTGTTTCCATACAATAGAAGTGGATGGGTACTATCGCTTTAACCAACATTCTTCAAAATATTTTCTGTTGTGTTCTATTTAAACAAAGAAAATCATAAAGATTTAAAATGATAAGATGGTAAATAAATGATTACAAACTTTTTAGTTTGTGGGCTTATTTACTTATTATCACAATTTGAAGTTTATTTTTGGTGTTGGATGAATTTTAATCCAAAGATGTTTTTTTAAAAATCATTTTGCAATATGTAAACTGCTAAGGCACAATAAAGAAGTTACATTAGAAAAAAACACACAGTTCTTGTAAATCTCAACTAAACTGACGAATATCTGAAGACTTCATTATACTGTACATGTCAAATATTAAACGATAACTTAAAATCTGAAACTAGAAGTGCTTTACATCCTGTTGCTTACATGTTCCTATGCTAACAAAAAATACAAGCTCAGAGTGTGTTGATGTTCTAGATAGGTTTGATGGTTTGTAAATGACTTTCAAGATCAACCTCAATCCTATCAGCTGGTGATCCATTTGATCAAGTATCTCAAACAGCTTGGACCAGCTAATGACAACAAATGTCCAGCCCAGACCCACAGATGTTGGGTTGAGTCAGTTTGGCTAGAAGATTTTAAGATTTATTCGAGGTGGCTGGATAAAATAGCATCCGTGCTGTTCATGTGCAGCTATTGTAAAATATGACTCTTTAAACGCTGATACACAAAATGAGATATTTTGAGAAATGTCAAAGGGTCCAGCGAAATTATAAAAAAAGTTTGGGTGAATTATAATGGTGAACACATTTCTACCTGAGCACGTATCCTCTGAGAACTCCATTGAGCTGTGGTTCTGGAGGCGGCTGCCACTGGACCATGATGCTCTGATTGGTTCGTCCACTCGCTACGATGTTTTTGGGAGGCGCGCTGGGCGGTTCTTCACGCAGCATGAGCCTGACAAAATAAAACTATTAGATAAAATCACGTGAATCGTGTCATTAAAATCGTCTCGTCAAACCCTGGAGGTTTATCTCAGAGTTTTCCCCAGAATCATCAATAGTTTCGGAAAGTTTCACAGATTATATGGTAGTTCCAGAGAGATAGAAATTGATCCTCCTGGTATGTCTATAAAGTCTTTAATAGCACAGAGAAAAGTCTGTACTGATACAGAAGGTGAATGATGTTCACTGGGACAACTTCAGTTTAACTCTGTACTATACGAGTTTGTAAAACTAGAATTTGACTTTTATTGGAAGCACTATATAGAACACTAGTATAGGTATTTTGGGCAAGTTAAAGAAGTTGGCTTTCAAACACAACTAGCAAGCATAAAGATAGGGTTTACGATTTTTGCTAGTCGATGTTGACATTCAAAATCCCCAAAAGAGACACGATTCTACGCCAAAAGGGTCTCATCCCTTTTTTTGGATAGCCCCCCTGACACATATCATCTTTCTCTCTCTGCATTGTTGAAAAATCATAGAACCAGGCTTTGAGGGGATATTCCACCCAAAACTCAAAAATTCTATCATAATTTACTCAACCTAAGTTGTTCCAAACCTGAATACATTATTTTGTTCTGCTGATATTTGGAAGAATGTTAGCAAATTAGATTTCTGAGGCAGCATTGACTGACTACCATAGAACAAACTCATTTTGCTTGTTGAACACAAAACAAGGTATTTTGAAGAACATTGGAAAAAAACTGGAGGTACCTTTAACTACCATTTATTTTTTCTACTATGTTGCCCCAGGAATGCCACACAGCGAGATATTTTGAAGAGTGTTAGCAATTGATATTTACTACCACATTTGTAGTATAGTATTGTGGGAACTTGTTGGTTAGCAATTCATTATGAAAATACATGCATTACAATATCCCAAATCAACAGTGCACATATATTATATTTTCCCAAAATAGTTTTTTCATTCTTTTAAAACTACCTACTGTACATTTTTAATACATAAAAAGGCAAAACATATCCTCAGTGACCAAGAGGGAAAATTATTCATGGAGATAAAAATAAGAACCAAACAATGTTATACATTATAATAATAAACTACAAAAGCCCTAAGGTCTTTTTTACATTCACCCCAATTAGTGTAAGCCAGTAAAACCTTTTATTTTTCAATGTGATCAACAGCATGGGTTTTGGCACACTGCGTCTGTATGAAGAATTTTAGAGACTGTAGAGACCCAGAGCAGGTGATAAACAATCCAGGGCCCTAATCTGCGCTTTAAAGGTTATTAGCTTGATGAAGTGAGCGAGCCCTACACTGCCGCAGGCAAGCAATCGTGTAAGAAAGTTGCTAAGTCTGATTGATATTGTTAAATAAACAATAATCATCCTAAAGTCATTTCAAACATTTAGAAACATTCGTTTTGGTCCATTTTTGTGTTGTATGGAAGCATTTTGTTAGATCCACTCTTATATTATTTACAAAAATGTTTTGTATCTCAACCATAAGTTACAATGTCCTCAAAGCCGTCATATTAACAATGTATGTGTTTCCAAATGGTACAAACTGTCTAAATATGAGTATGTATATACATAAAAAGTCCCCTTTGTTTGCAGGGTGTAAAATGTAAATGCACCTCTACGTATAGAACAGACTTTAATATTTAAAATATAAATAATTGATGAGTAAAGAAAAAGATTTTTTTGCATGTGTAGAGGTAGCTATTATACCTTTTCTTTGATGGTTTTATGCCAAAAACCGAACAAGAGGAATAAAAGAAACGGAGGTTTGAATTTTTCATATAAATGATGAGGATCCAGACATTAATTGGAAATGAGGCCAAAGCAGATAGGTGCTCAAATTTTAATAAGTGCCCTCTCCATCAATATTTGATTTTTTGTGTTGCTCGGCCTCTTCATCATCTTTCTCTCCGTCCTCTCCGACTGTTTTCCGTGTTATCACTGAGCATTTTAAATGAAACATTCAGTTTGAAAGATATGCGATAACACTCACATCTAGAAATGTCAAATTATGCTCGGACGCTGCGTTTTCGGCTAGTGAAATGGGATGCATTTAGGAAATTTTGTTTTTTGAAACAAGGAATCGATTCGCTTTGGACAGCATAAAAACTATTACACAACTGACTAAAGGTTCTGAAGGACATCTGTCGGGTCTATGCTTAAGGAACCTTGGGTGTGTGAAAATGACCCTTGTCTAAACACATCAATAAAAATCAAAGCGAAAACTCACATCTCAACATTAAAAGTGTTTGTTAGAGAAAAAAGACGTTGGGGACTTTGGCTGGACTTCGTTTCAACAGAAACTGGATGTCAGTTTAATGGATACTGACTTCAAATACAAGTGAAGATCTACAAAACAGCATGACAAGCTTTTTCAACGTGTCCTTGGCGACTGAGCAGGCCATCTGCCTGCCGAGAGCTTTTTACCATTTGAACCTTTTATGGACTTTTAAGTTCTTTTAGCATTTGGAAAATATAAAAAAATACAGTCACTGTGAAGTGCGCCAACGCATATGAGAATAAAAACACCAATATCAACACAGAAGAAAGCCCATTAAGTTAGTATCCTCCTCTAAAACCAAGCGTATATTCAAATGATTTTCCTCATTTACAAAATGCTTTCTCACCTCCTTAAATTGTGTCTAAATATAGTTTTCGGTTTTCTGTGTCATTATGTCTCTCAATCGGAGCGTTTAATGTAATTCAATTACAATCTGCATTTTTTTTGATAGGGTTCAAATGTTGTCCTCACACTTCAGTAACATCATGTTAAACCGAGGATGTCTGCTTGCTTGTCATGTGTCATCTCATGGACCATTTGATGCAAAATGCACACTAAAAAGCAGATTTTGAATATGATTAATTTTATTGCTGTAATCCGATTGGCTGATTGCAATACACGTTTCAATCGGATGTCCACGCCTGGCCCTTTTTCAGAAATAAACCACAGGGACTCTTTTTTTGTCTGGCTATGAGTTAATAATAAAATTATTTTTATTTTATTTGAATTTTTATGAAATAATTAAATATTTCTTCTGATGATAAAATATTGTTAAATTGGTTGTGTCTTTTTTCCTAGTTTTCAGAAATTAACTATAGGTACTCTTACTTTATCAGACAGTGGTTAATATTATAACTTAAATTTTAATTTTTTTATATCATTTTTATTATTATATTTAAACTTCATATTTTTTCTCTTGTTTTAATTAAAATGTTATATTTTGGTTTAAATAATGAAATAATGTGTTGAAATTATTTGCTTTATATTTCTTGTGCTTGTTTTCAGAAACTACAGGGAATTTACAGTTCCCTTTCTGTCGGTCTCTCGACGTTGTGTCGAAGAACGACAGTATGGGGTTCGCTCTTGAGAACCAATCGACTCTGACTTTGTTTAAAAGGCCAATGAAATTTGGCGAATGAAATTTGCATGCCATGCCCCGCCCCGGACATCCGGGTATAAAAGGGGAGACGGCGTGCTCATTCATTACCTTTTGTTCTTCGGAACCTGGCGGATGACTTCGAGTCTGAAGCAAGAATCGACTTCTGGCGATCATCTTCCTGCTGGTGTCACGACGCGGTTTGCAGCGGACTGTCCATCTTCGACTCCCCTGAGCGTCCAGCAGAAGACAGAGAGTGTCTTCTCTTTCTTAAAAGAGCAAATTCTAACAGCGTGTTGCCTCATGGCGCATAGCTGTTCCCTTGGTTGCGGCAAGCTTGTCCTAGATGGGGACACCCATGATGCCTGCCTCGTGTGTTTGGGTCTCCAGCACGCTGAGGCGGCATTTATGGGACCGACCTGCCCGCATTGCGAGCAGATGTCGATCAAGACGTTGCGGTTACGGGTGGCTTCTTTCCTTGGAGAGCGAGCCACCATTTCGTCAGCTCCTTGCGGATCGTTGGCTGCGGCTACGGCACGGTCGGCGGTCTCGAGGAGCGGCGTCCGTGATTACGAGGGCTCTATGGATGTCACCCCGTCAGCCTCTGGCTCGCGGAGCATCCATACCTCGGCACGCTCGTCTACCCCATCAGCGAGAGACGGTACGCTGTCTCTCGCTTCCTCCCGGGATGAGGACGAGCTGTCTGTCGCAGCATCGGAGGGTGACCTGCTAGCCTCGGATTCGGAGGACATCCTGGAGCTTCCGCCTCTGGCAGGTAAGTCCCGGGATGATTCGGATCCTGAGATGGCGGCCATGCTTTCCCGGGCCGCCGTGAGCATTGGGCTTCAGTGTACGGCCCCGCCGTCACCCCAACGTTCGCGGCTGGACGCATGGTACCTGGGATCCGGGCGGGGTTCAAAGCCACGCCCGATCCCGGTACCATTTTTTCCGGAAGTGCACGAAGAGATCACGAAGTCGTGGAATGCGCCGCTTTCGGCGCGTACACGGCAGACGGGTTCTTCCACCCTCACTTCCCTCGATGGGGGGGCAGCAAGGGGTTACGTTGACATACCCCAGGTGGAGCGGGCTGTTGCGGTGCACTTGTGCCCTCAGACCGCTTCTACCTGGAGGGGTCAGCCGAAACTTCCATCCAAGGCGTGTAAGACCTCTTCGACCCTCGGGTCGAGAGCTTACGCTGCCGCTGGACAGGCTGCTTCCTTGCTCCATGCCATGGCCATCCTGCAGGTCCACCAGGCCAAGGCTCTTAAGGAGCTAGACGAGGGAAGTTCTGACCCCGCAGTTCTGCAGGAGCTGCGCACTGCGACTGACCTGGCCCTCCGGGCCACGAAGGTTACGGCGCGTGCCCTGGGTCGGACGATGTCCACTTTGGTGGTCCAAGAGAGACACCTCTGGCTGAACCTTGCGCAAATGCGTGAGGCCGAGAAAGCCCGCTTTCTCGATGCCCCCATTGCGCAGGGTGGGTTGTTTGGAGACACGGTGGAGAGCTTCTCTGAGCAGTTTTCCGCCGTGCAGAAGCAGACGGAGGCTATCAAGCATATCCTCCCTCGCCGCAGCCAGGCCGCCCCCGTGCCGTCTAGGCTCCGTGCATCGTCCGCTCCCAAACGATCTCGCCCCTCCCAACCGACCACTCCGGTTGTATCTCCCCCTGAGGCGGCGACCCGGAGATCGGCGACCCGGAGGAGAGCGACTCCTCCCAGTCAGCAACCACCCCGCAGGAAGCGCGGGAAGCGGACCTGACGGGAGGCAACCAGCGGAGGAGACACCACCATGCCCGGCCCAGGACATTCCATCTCCAAAGTGGCCGGTGCGGGACGGTCCTGCCACGTCCCAACTCGTGCCGGGCCCTTTTCAGGGCCTGGCGCCCACTTCCTCTCAAAAAGAGCTGTTTCCTCCTCTGGTTTTAAAACTCAACCGCTATCACTCTCCGAGCGACGGTGTACGGTTGCAAGACGTTTCGTCAGTCCGACCCCACGTTGCGTCAACCCGACCCAACACTGCGTCACGACTAGACGTTGCGTCACATCGGCGGAATTGCAGTCAGACACTCTCTCAAATAGACGGTGTGCTACACTGCAAATCCCACAGGCAGGTAAGTACTCGGGACAGCAAGCCCCTAGGGGATACGTCCCCAGGCAGAGCGGCTGTCCTGAGAGCCACAGAACCCCCCTCCATGGAGATGGTGAAGGAGATCGTTCCTCTGGTCCCGCTGGCCCAACGACTGCACGCATGGTCCATGCTAGGCAGACCGGGGCGGTGGCTAGACCGAACGATCCGTCTCGGCTATGCGATCCAGTTCGCCAGACACCCTCCCAAATTTCGGGGAATCCTTCAGACCTCGGTACGAGGGAAGGATTCAGTCGTTCTTCGGGCAGAGGTGGCGACTCTTTTGGCAAAAGAAGCGATCGAACCCGTTCCCATGGCCGAGATGTCGTCGGGCTTCTACAGCCCGTACTTCATTGTCCCCAAGAGAGGTGGAGGGCTGCGCCCAATTCTGGACCTGCGTTCACTGAACAGGTGTCTATACAGACTTCCGTTCAGAATGCTAACACAGAAGCGCATCCTCGAGTCTGTCAGACACGAGGATTGGTTCGTGGCGGTCGACCTGAAGGACGCGTACTTTCACGTCTCGATACTTCCTCGGCACAGACCGTTCCTACGGTTCGCCTTCGAAGGTCGGGCGTACCAGTACAAAGTCCTGCCCTTCGGGCTGTCCCTATCTCCCCGCGTCTTCACGAAAGTCGCGGAAGCCGCACTATCCCCCCTCAGAGAGCAGGGCGTGCGTGTACTAAACTATCTCGACGACTGGCTTATCTTGGCTCACTCGCGAGATCTAGTATGTACACACAGGGACTTGGTGCTTCAGCACCTAAACCGATTGGGTTTACAGGTCAACCGGGAGAAGAGCAAGCTCGCCCCAGTGCAGAGCATCTCTTATCTCGGTATGGAACTAGACTCTGTCACCATGTTGGCACGACTCACGGAAGAGCGTGCCCAAGCCTTGCTGCGAAGCCTGAGCAAGCTCAGGCGTCCAGTGGTCTCCCTGAAATATTTTCAGAGGCTCCTGGGGCATATGGCATCCACGACTGGGGTTATCCCACTCGGGTTGATGCACATGCGACCACTTCAGCATTGGCTTCAGAGTCGAGTTCCGAGGAGCGCGTGGCGCACAGGCACCAGGCGGATTGCCATCACGCCTCAGTGTCGGAGCACCCTGGCCCCATGGTCCTCCGGGACCTTTTTATGAGCGGGAGTACCCCTCGGACAGGTTTCGAGGCGCGTTGTGGTGACAACGGACGCCTCCCTGTTGGGCTGGGGAGCAGTGTGCAACGGGCATACAGCTTCGGGTCGATGGACGGGTCCCCGACTGTACTGGCATATCAACTGCCTGGAGTTGTTAGCGGTCATGCTCGCCCTCAGGAGGTTTCTACCTCTAGTGAGAGGCAAGCATGTGCTGATCCGCTCCGACAGCAGGGCCGCGATAGCGTACATCAACCGCCAAGGCGGGATGCGCTCGCGCCGCTTGTCACAACTTGCCCGACGCCTCCTCCTCTGGAGTCAGCAGAAAATAAGATCTCTGCGAGCCGTATTTCTCCCAGGCTACCTGAATCAGACAGCCGACGCGCTCTCTCGTCAGACGCCGCCTCGAGGAGAATGGCGACTCCATCCTGGGACGATCCGGCTGATATGGGAAATGTTTGGTCAGGCACAGGTGGACCTGTTTGCCTCGCCAGACAACACCCATTGCCCCCTGTGGTACTCCTTGACCGAGGGTTCCCTCGGCACGGATGCCCTAGCGCACAGCTGGCCCCGGGACAAGTGGAAGTACGCCTTCCCCCCAGTGAGCCTTCTTGCACAGGTCCTGTGCAAGGTCAGGGTCGAGGAACACCAGGTCCTGTTAATTGCGCCATACTGGCCCAATCAGGCTTGGTTCGCAGAGCTAATACCTCTAGCGATAGCTCCCCCCTGGCCCATTCCCCTGCGGAAGGACCTTCTGTCCCAGGGGAAGGGTACGGTATGGCACCCACGACCAGACCTCTGGAACCTCCATGTCTGGTCCCTGGACGGGACGAGGAGATCCTGAACGAATTACCTCCGGCGGTGGCGGACACAATTGTTCAGGCGAGGGCACCAACCACGAGGCGTTTATACGCTGCAAAGTGGCGCATCTTCTCGTCCTGGTGCTCTTCACATGGTGAAGAGCCCGGAGCATGTGCGATCAGTGCAGTGCTGTCCTTTCTCCAGGAGAAACTAGAGGACAGCCTTTCGCCATCTACGCTCAGGGTATATGTTGCCGCGATTGCCGCACACCATGAGCTGGTGGAGGGTAAGTCTCTCGGACAGCACAGCCTGGTCACAAGGTTCCTCAGGGGTGCGAGGCGGGTTAATCCCCCGCGTCCGCGCTCCATACCCTCTTGGGATCTCGATGTGGTCCTAGCGGGCCTTTCCGAGACTCCTTTCGAGCCCCTAGTAGAGTCTGACCTTCCTCGTCTCACGGGGAAGACAGCACTCCTAGTAGCGCTCGCCTCTATCAAGAGGGTAGGGGACCTACATGCACTCTCCATGTCCGACGAGTGCCTACAGTTCGGGCCGAATAACTCTCACGTTATCCTGAGACCCCGACCCGGCTACGTGCCCAAAGTTCCTACCACCCCCTTTCGGGATCAGGTAGTGAACCTGCAGGCGCTCCCCACAGGGGAGGAAGACCCAACTCCTTCAGTGCTGTGTCCGGTACGAGCGTTACGCTTCTACCTGGAACGCACGCAGAGCTTCAGGAGCTCTGAGCAGCTTTTTGTCTGTTATGGAGGTCAGCAAAGAGGGAGAGCTGTCTCCAAACAGAGATTGGCACACTGGATCGTGGATGCCATTTCCATGGCTTACCGATGCCAGAACCTGCCATGCCCGCTCGCAGTGAGGGCTCACTCTACTAGGGGTGTAGCCTCCTCGTGGGCTTTGGCTCAGGGCGCCTCTCTGGCAGACATCTGCACAGCTGCGGGTTGGGCTACGTCCAACACCTTTGCAAGGTTTTATAACCTCAGGGTGGAACCAGTATCAGCTCGGGTTTTACGCAGGTAGAACTAGCCACTGGCCGGGCGTACGCCTGCGAAAGAGCCTTCTTCCCTTTTCAGGTGAGTTCAGTGCTCTAATCTACCTCTCTACTTCCCCTACAGGCGAGTATAGGTAACCTAATTCCATCACTCAAGCACCTCCATGGTAACAGGCCGGGCGGAGCGGACCTTGTAACCAGGCTGAACATCGGAGTGAGCTGCCCCTTTTCAGGTAAGCCCCTTTCTTCAGCCAGTGCTCCGTACGTAGTGGCTCCCCCACTCAGGGGTGGCCCCGTATGATGTAATTCCTTCACCAGAATTCCCCATTAGGTGAATGTGTGATCTCCCTCACGTGGTGCTCCCAAAATACAGGTAGCAATGCACACTAATTTTTTCCATGAGTTCTGCCCTTATCAGGTGAGACCATTGGTACATCTCCACATGTTAACCTCCCTACGGTAGGATGTGGCCTCCGTAACGCACTCCCTCCTTGAAGGGGCCGCGTTTCCCAGTGCAGTTCACGGTCGGGCGGCTATCTCGCTGTAGAGATAGGAAGGCCGTCGCCCGTGGAGACCGGTGGTAAGTTACCTCTCACCTTTTTGTCAAAAAGCTCTGGGACGTGTTACCATTTCCCCACTGGAAGGTTACGCTCTCGCGTAGAAGCACAGACCGTTGGACCCGCTCGAGCCTGTCAGGGTCGCTCCGCTAGAGATCGTGACGCAGCACAGCGACGTGGCGTGTTACATAGGAACCCCATACTGTCGTTCTTCGACACAACGTCGAGAGACCGACAGAAAGGGAACGTCTAGGTTACTATTGTAACCCCGGTTCCCTGATGGAGGGAACGAGACGTTGTGTCCTTTCGTGCCACGTCGCTGTGCTGCTCGCTGCAGCGATCGTGAGTCATCCTTACGTTCCTCAGCACAAAAGGTAATGAATGAGCACGCCGTCTCCCCTTTTATACCCGGATGTCCGGGGCGGGGCATGGCATGCAAATTTCATTCGCCAAATTTCATTGGCCTTTTAAACAAAGTCAGAGTCGATTGGTTCTCAAGAGCGAACCCCATACTGTCGTTCTTCGACACAACGTCTCGTTCCCTCCATCAGGGAACCGGGGTTACAATAGTAACCTAGACGTTGTGTACTGCAAGTTTGGGCCACAAAATCGAATATGTACAGTAACGTGTGTTTATGTTGTTACCCATAAATCCATCTGTACAGTTTTTGTGATCATTTTTACCCTGGGAAAAAGCATAACAATGTCAACTCTTTGCAAAGATTATTATCTGTGTTATATTTGTATTATTCTGTAAATATGTTTTTATTGTAATTCTGCATCTGGCTGTATGTATGACTTTGGCACATTCCATTTCCAAAATTCTGTGCGTGAGTAAGCACTCTCGCCAATAAATTTGAAATTCTTTGAAAGATGTTCAAGAGTTTTCTTTTGTTTGAGATGTTTTATAGGAAGTAAACAGCATAACCTCAGGCACAACTGTATATTCGGTTGTCTGTCAAAGAAAAAAATTTGAGATGAATGGATGCAAACATACAAAGCCGAAAACTTTTTACGACGCTTTCTTTCAAAACACCATCATTAAAAGGTTTCCACTTGCTTCTAGTTTTAAATATTTATCTTCACATGGATGTTGCTCATGTAAACAGACCAGACAAAATGCCGACACACCAGAATTTGGCTTTGACAAGTGGGACACAGTTACCTGTTGGTTTCAGGGCTGTACTGTCCACGTCCAACTTGATTGACAGCACATATTCTGAACTGGTATGTCCTCGCCGGTGTCAGACCAATGACTAACAAACTGGTAAGTGCAGGACCAACATCAGCCATGTAAACCTTCCATGGTGAATCTGTACATCAAAACAAATATACAAACGTTTATTACATTTAAAAGGTTATAAAATAATTAAAAGAATATTACAAATGTTTATAATTTCAGTGTAATATATTAATAAACAATTCATGTGTGTAAGATTTATTTAGCACTGCTATGAGTAATTTAATGACACATTTCTATTCTTGTTATATTACATCATCATTTTACATCTAAGAAATCATGCTCAAACACTATTAATCTGTAATTATATAAAATATCACATTCGCTATTGAATATTATGTTAATGCAAGTTTTCATCGCGCATTTATTTGTTTTATTTATAAAGGTTAGCAGCTCAAAGACAAAGTCCATGTGTCTAGTAGTAAAGATGAAGAGGCTGCTATTTTCGTTTCACTTGTTTTATCTGATTTACTGTCGTTTTTTAAAACGATCTCTTCCTTTTCAGCGGTCGGGTAAATGATGGATTTTACTGTGCTGCTGTTTATTTGAGGGGTGTTACTACACCCGACGCCTGATGTGTGTGTGTGTGCGCGTGCAGTACATTAAAAATGATGGCAAGCAGATCAATGAACAATTTAGCTTGAGAAACCACTCGAAGCGGACCCAAGAGAAAAGACGACAGAAACTATGAAGAACCGTGAAAACAAATCATAAATTCAAGAGGAACTGTAAATTTTAGGCCATGGGGATGTTTGCGAATACAGATGCAGACACGCATACAAAATGCCCAGAATATCCGGTGAAGGGCTGTCAACTGAAAAACTAATTTCGACAGAATTACATGATTTGTGTAAGAAATTCTATTAATTTTAATCAATAGATCAGCCTTCGGATGTCATTATGTTGAAATATTGGTGATAATATTTCCATTTTATAGAAAGTAAGCCCACAGTCAAAAAGGATGACAATACTTTCATGAACTACTCAACCACAAGTTGTTCTAAATCTATGTAAATGTCTTTGTTTCGTTTTAATTCAAAGAAAGATATTTGAAAGAATGTTGGCGACCAAGATTTCTGGGACACCAATGACAACCACAGTAAGAAATATGATTTAAAATTTTGTTTTGTTCAACAAAAAAAAAGGATTATTTGAAGAATTTAAGAAAACTTAAAGATCTGGTGCACCTCCCACTTCCATTTGAATTTTATTAACTAGGGCAGTCACTAATATTATTCTAAATAACTTAATTTTTTGCTAAATTTATTAATGAATACAGATTTGAAAAATGTATATTTAAAGGGGGGTTTATATTTAAATTGATAGTTTACCCCCCAAAAAAATTTCTGTATGTCCTTTAACACAGAGAAATATATTTCGACTAATGTTTGTAACCAAGAAGTTTGTTGACTACTATGTGAAAAAAATGGTAGTCAAAACGACCCAAAACTTTTTTTGTCCTACATTCTTCAAAATACCTTATTTTTGGATCAAGATCCACAGTAATTATACAGTGATTTTTTCCTACCATTTTAGGTAATGGGGTTTGGATTCATCCAAACAAACAAACAAATACAGATTTGAAACAACTCAAAGTGTAAAAGATACAAAATTTAAAGATAACATGATAAGATTTTTTTGGCGAAATATCCATTTAATATATGGTATATACTGTCATGCAAAGCAACCAGTCACATTTTATCTATATGTTCAGGTAAAAAAATCAGATGTTTTACATGACTTGTGACCCGTGGAAGAACTAAACTAGCCAACTACTCTAGTCTGTGCACTCCCTATTCTCACTGTATGTGTGTCTGAGAAAAAAGAGACGTTCCACCACATTTTTCACTGTCTTTCTGTTGACAATACGCAAATCAATCTTTCTCTCCCTCTGCATTTCTCATCACTATCTGTTTTGGCATTAATCTTCCACCTTCCCTGCTAAATACAGCCAAAACAAACCGCCTCCAACTAGCTTCTATTAAAATCAACCGATTCTGTTTTCAGTCATTTCAGCCTCTACGTCTATTTTACCAGCACAGGAAAGAGAAACAGCGATGTGGAAGAGCATATTCACTCCAACAGACTGGCTGTGGACCAGCTTAATTGAAAGCCGCAGATAGGGTACATTAAGTTTAATAACCATATGTCAACGCTCATGTTAAAGATGCACACACTCACTGTTCTCAGAGAGTTCAATGATGTAATGTAGAAGAGGGCTGTTGCCGTCGAAAGGTCGAACCCACGATAGAAGAACCGTTCTGCTGTCCGTCTCATTCAGTGCTACCTGCAGGTTACGTGGTGAATGGGGAAGTTCTCTAAGGAGAAAGAGATTTAACACAAAAATAAAGAATAGGAAATTCTTATGTGTTCAACGGAACAAAGACATTTCATAGAGGTTTGACAAAATGTGAGGGGGATCAAATATGACCCTCGCTGTGAAAACCAGACTTAAGTCGGAAAACCCAATTTGGAGAAAACTAAACAAATTTGAAACATTAAAACATTAAGCATTAAAATTTGATACCTATTCATTTCATTATGATTTCAATCTTAACCTGAGATCTTACTCAGGAAATATTAAAGATATCAACGTTATATTCTTGCAGAATGTTCCGTGCATCATGTAGAATCATTTTATGTTTAAAACATTCACAAAAGATCCCATTAAATCCATTGTATATCCCAAAATAGGGCTCAGATCCCTCTTCAACGCCTGTAAATTTACAAGATTTCATTCTCGTTCTACCATCTGTCTGTAAGCGGCAGTGATAAGTATCAATCTTTAGTCCTGTCTTTAAATGAGTGTAAAATTTGTTGAAAATTCGCAACTTTGTTGCAGTCTGCTCGGTTTTTAAACTTTGCTTCTTAGGGGCTTTGGATGCCAATTGGTAGGCAGATAGAAGAATTACTACCCAGAAAAACCTTTTGCAAGCAAAAAGGGTCTTCATAGCTGCAAGGGGTTCTTGCTACAGTCTCAAAAAGCTCCTTAACAGCTTCTGAAAGATTTTTGACTACAAAAAGAATTCTTAAGAAAAAGTAGATGGAAATGTTGTGTTTCTGAGTCGCAAAGTTGAATGCTGGTGTCAGGAAAACCAAGGTCTCTTCTGTTCGTAAAAAATATAGTTTCTTAAAACAGGGAGTAAACTAATTCATAAATATACAATATAATATCAAGTTATATAAGAACAAATACTGTATCAACTATAATAAAAACCTGAAATAATATGGAACCGTTCCTTCTTCTATGGTAGAAATAGTTTTTTGTTAAATTTTATTACATTTTTGCATTATTCGCATTTCTTATAATTCACCCAACAATAAAATTATCTCAATATTTATTTCAATTCATGTTATTTAAAACATGTATGTGGCAATTTCTTCAGGGAAACACAAAAGAAGTTATTAAGAGAAGACAAAAGGTTCTAATGCTGTTTGGAAACCAATATTTATTTAATCAATAGTGGACCCAAAAATAAAATTCTGTCATGAATACCTCACCCGAGTTGTTCTTAATTTATAAATTGGTTGAACTCAAAGAAAGATATTTGGGAGAATGTCAGAGATTTTTGGAGAACCATTAAGTACCATGGTAGAAAAAAGGTAGTCAATGAGAAATCTCAGTTGCTAACATACTTCCAAATATATCTTTTATTAAACAGAAAAAATAAATGTATACAAGTTTGAAAGGTCAAGTACTGACTAAATGTTCATTTTTTGATCCATCCATTTAAAACAACTTATTATTTTTTGCATGGTCAGTGTTTATATAAAACAATTTTTTTATATTATTGGGTAAACTATACATTAAATAAATCAGGAATTATTTTCATCCAATACAGTTAAAATATGCCAGCTATGGTGTTTGTAGTAAAACCACTGTAGTCCCACTCCCATAACCATATTTTCATGATATTAGTGTTAAAATGTGCTTTAAGAAGTTATGATATAAGATTGTGGCTACATCAATGATGTTGCCAAGTGTGTGCATCCATCTAAATATGGCACGCACTTAAACAACACTGTAACCGCGTGGTAAATAAGAGCACATGTCAATTCCTTCATGAGCTGAATTTAGTGGGATCACATTAGCATGTAAAGCACTAACTCTCCTTCAAGTGTCTGATGAGTTTCCTTCCACTAAATTTGCTGGCTGCAATATGAAAGAGTGTATTGTGCTGCCGTGTTATCTTAATTCCACTGTGGAAATTATTATTGTTATTATTCAAATTGCATGTGTTTTCATTTTATATCTCATAATTTTACTTTGTCGGAAGACCATTTGACCGTACCCCCAAACTAGTTTCTTTATCAAAACCACATTATTTATAATAATATGCTAATTGTCAATGAATGACAACTTTTTGTCTCCTTTGGCTTGTTGAGGAAGCAAAAACACATTTTTAAATATCGGATTTTCCACATTAGAAAGACTCATGTACAGATTTAGATTACTAACCAATTAAAAACGGTTTCAATGCTGTTCTTTCATAAACGTATCAAATTACAGAACTCTGTATAACCTATAGCCCATTTAATTCCATTACACCTTGTTTTGTAACCTAAGACTGACAGGTAAACTGTTGCTCAACTACTTAAAACACAGCAGTTCTATTTTACATTGACCCCCCTACCCTTTTTCGCCCTACCATCTATTTTACACCCATTTCTTCAAAAATGAAAGCGGGCATTTTCATGACCTCTAAAGAGGAACGTTTGTGTACATTGTCTATTGACCGTGGCAGCGGTAATTCATTTAATGATGGAGAAGAGCGTTTAAACTGGGCACGTATCCAGACTAGCGGTGTAGACAGGCACTCTTTCGGCATTTTAAGGAGCTGAGTCAGATGCCTGGAACTCAATAGCGGTGCGATGCTGTACAGTCCCGGTAAAGTTTGCCAGGTCACGGCAGTCATCTGCATCATTCATGACCCAGAACCGGCCAGCTAGATACACACATGCACCTGTGCAAATATGCACCAAATTATGCGTGTTTGTACCTATTTGCATAATTCCTTTAGTCAGTCAGGTGATGACACAGATGATGCTTGTAAACAAACAATGCTATTGGTTATTTACTGTTAGCGAACCCCTTTCCTTGCAGCCTTCTGTTCGACATGTGTTCCTCTGTTCATACGACCGAATTTGTCACGACTTTTCCCATCTTACGTTTATACGATGAAACACAACATATAGGAGCGTAGAGTAATATGACCCTACATACTCGTGTCCTTTAAACTGTTACTTTCTCTGAAAAGTTTCAGCGAAAACAAGGTCAAAACAATTAACGCAATTTATCTCAATAACCGTGGAATCACACAAATGTTTAAAATGCTGTAGTATGCATGCTATGCCAGTACCGGCCTCATGCAACGACGATGTACCTTTGTCGATCTAGATGTACTGCAAGTATAGAATATGTAGATGTTGTATGTAACGTTAACAAAATTAGCTTAGTAGTTTAAGTTGTTAGATAGTAGTTCTGGTGTTAATTAGAAAAACCAAGTCTATCACGTTGATAGACTAAACACATTAGAAAATACTGATAGTGGGTCAGTATGGTTTGTTTTAATTAATATAAATATTACATATTGAGAAATGTTGTTTTTTAAGTTCATAACACGTAATACATGTGTGCATGATATCACTCTTTTATAATTGCAAATTTTTGATAGATATAATAAAGGTAACCTAAATAATCTCAATCAAATCATATGGCAACATCTATACTGACACTAGTTTGTATGTATTTATACGTTGTAGTTGATTTGTTTTCGTTCTTTCAGTTGTGTTTAAGTGTAAGGTTTCATTATATTTTTTCTACAAATTGTAAGTTTGTACAAACTCTTACAAATTCCTGTAAAATTTGCACTTTTAAGCTTTCGAAACACCACTTTCAAGTAATTAAAACATAAATGGTCTTCAGTCAAAAAGGGTGTAGTGTAAAGCCCCCTATGTGTGAGTATGTGTTTACGGGTGATTTTTCATTAGTTACCGAAGCCACCGAAGAATAGTATTTTGGCTAGTTTTGAAAGAAGACGATCTTAGCCTTGGGCAGCAGTCCTATCTTATTCCAGTTTCGCTTCATCTTTCTGCCACCGCACACACAAATACACACAAGCACTGCAGCACCATCCGGAGTCCTATCATTACAGGCCCTTTTTGGCTGGATCTTTTGGCACCATTGATGTTACTGGGATCCAAGCATCTTCCAGCAACAAAAGCACTCCAAAGGACACTTGCACTCCGAACAGCGCGAGAACGCTTTGTTTTGAGAGCTCGTCTTGGCACATCCCTTTCTGCTTACATGACTTCCAAACGGGCGGTTTTCGAGTCGTTTCCAGCTGGCGAGGTGACCCTGCAGGTGTAGTCTCCGATGTCTCCCGACCACGTCTGGCTGATGTGAAGAGAGCCTTCCTTCATGGACACTCGGCCTCCAGTCGACACACTCAGCGGGCGGGTTCCTCTCTTCCAAGAGTATCTGACGAGAATGACAGATGAATCACAATCAACGGAAAATATCACACAACAAAGATTTGTGAAAAACGCAATCCTGTGCTTAAATGACCCGTCAGGTTTTGTTTGTCAACAGCAATGTTGGTTTACCAGCTGGTCCACTATTAACCATCTAGACATGTTTTCTGACCTCACTGTAACTCTTGGGTCATGGGTCGCGGCACAGTAGAGGACAGCCGTGGTCCCCTTGATGACGCGCTGATCCTCAGGGGCCGTCGAAATGAAGGTTCGACCTGATGAACAGAAAGCAGTTTATTACACAGAATCCCACTGCAGTTTAATCAGTACAACATCATTTTTCAAAGTTCTGTTTAACCTATTAAGTAATTTCCACTGACAGCTCCATTAGCTAAACAGAATGAAATTTACAAAGCATGAAAGTTCTCATATTCACAGCGCATTTCAATGACACACAACACTGTACAGCCGAGCAAACGGACACGCTCTCGCCCATAAAACACTGCCTTCAATTGACTTGATTAAAGCTAATGGGGGCAAAATTTCTGACAGTAAAATCTCTTCTTATTAAATATTCAGAGACAACGTCAGCCATAAGACATCTGTAAGCCGACTTCCTGAAGAGCGAATACACTGGGGCGCCATCAGAATATTGTTCAGTTCATATATGAGGGCTTCAAAAATAGTGCGAGTTCAGGTTAGGGCGGTTGACCATTGGTTAACAGGATGCTCAATATGTTGTTATTTTGTACGAAACTAAGCAATTTAAGCAAAAGGTCATTTATAATTACATGATGCCATATTGCCATTCAACCACTTTTGTAAGTTCTGGGCACGGCTATCTGTTATTCAATGCCATCTTACCAGTCTTTGTGCGAGAAGAAGTAATTTCATCATTTATAATTACGTGATCAAGTGGCCATGCAACCAATAAAGTGAGTTTTGGGGCATGATTATATTTTTGCATTCAATGGTTGAGAGAATGTAAAAAAACAAAAATTATTCCGTATGAAAAGAAGTCAAAAATAATTACTTGATCCCACATGACGTTAGTTTGAGTTTGTGGCAGTTTGAAGGTTATTAACATACACAAAAAAGAAAGTCATTTTGTATGACAGGAAGTATTTTTGTCTTTGTAATTACGTGATCTTGGATGATCTCCAAGGAGAAACCTAAAGTAATTGATATTAGGTCTTACCTGAAATTTGAATCTCTCAATTTCTCCAATATGCCCAAGAACTATCAAGTGTATTGCTTCAAAAATGTTCCAAAAATAATTTTACGCCACACAGAGAGTAGGGTGTAGAAAAAGTGAACAAGCAAGACTGTACATGTTTGACTAGATGCCCGTTACATCTACTTTCCATTGGAACTAGCTAACTAATCTCCCAGCAATTTGCAATTATTTTACTTTTACATTTACATTTATTCATTAAGCAGACACTTTTATCTAAAGCGACTTACAAGTATTATGCAGTGGCCAGTTACTGCAGTGCGAATGGGGGTGAGTACCCTTTGTCTCTGTCTGCTGGCACTGAGATCTGAACCCGCAACCTTCCTCTTACCAGTCTGACTCTCTGACCACTAGAATATGACTGAGGTAACTGTTTCATACAATTATAAAGCTTCACCCTTAACTCTCAGCAGATCACACCCAACAAAATTATTTCATTGAACTGATTTGTTATCTATGAATGGCCAAAGATTTTTCTAATATTCATGTGCAAAATAAGTATGTGCCAGTTTTAATTTCTAGTGAAATGTCCTAATTTTCACAGCGATCAAACAACACATTGAATATTATCGTGCTAGATGTCAAAGTCGGCACAGATACTTCCAGACAAACATACTTGAATGCAATCGGTATCATTAGGTGCACTACGAGTTTCGAAAATACGACCGAGTGAGCCCTTTGGTATTAAAGATGACACAACCCCAATGTGATATTACATAGGACGGCTCTTACTTTCATGAATATTGTCCTCTGCTTTGTCTTTATACTCATTCTGTCTAATGAGTGCAGCTTTTAACCCAAAAAATTACTTCTGATAAAAAGCATTGAAAATGTCTACAAATCTGCCACTTTGTTCAATGATCACACTCAATATAAAGTACATTGTTTGATTTTTCTATTTTATGTAAAGACAAAATGTTATTCTTCCATACTTAGGACTGTCAGAGCTGCAGTGGCATTGACTGATCCCTCGGTGTTGGACACGGAGCATGTGTAGTTCCCGGCATCGCTCAGCATTATGGGTAGAATCTGCAAGCCTCCGGATTCCAGCAGAATGAAACGAGGCACCTGAACCGTTCCGCTCGCCAACACCTGAGAACCTGTGAAATCCGCACGCTTCAGTTGACAGTACGATGTTCCTCTTGGTAGAAGAAACTTTTTTCTGGGATGTACATTTGGAAGACTTGGGAACGCATGTACCTTTTCTCCAAACAATGGCAGGTTTGGGAGCGCCGGTAATCTCGCAGCTGAAGGCCGCTGATGTTCCGTCAGTGACGGTGATGTCAGAAGGAGGATAGGTGAACGATGGCGACATGCCTACAAAGACAAAAAACATTGAACCATTCCAAAAGTTTTAATTCTGTCCTTATTTACTCACTCCAATGTTCTTTCTTTCTTTCTTTCTTTCACAGAACAGAGAAGAAGATATTTTGAAAAATGTTGGTAACTATATGCTTGCATTGGTTCTGTATTAGATATAGCTGCTATTGGGTTACCAACCTTCTTCAAAATAACTTCTTTTGAATTGACCCTAAGATAGAAAGTCATACAGGCAAATCACGCAGAAGTTACATTTTTGGGTGAACTATTATCTTTAAATGACACAGCAAAAAAAGTAGTATGTTTCCAACTTCTAATCCTAGTTGGCATGGTATGGTAATCTACAACTATTGCCAATCTCATTGCCAAAATGTTAAATGCTCTCTCCTTTGTAAGTGGCTTGGTAAAAGTCTGCAAAATAAATAAATGTAAGCTAAACACTTCAAAAACACTTGTCCCGGGGTGCAAAATTCTGCAACTGAACATTCAGGTATGAGATAAACCAATGTTTTATTAACTGCTGATTTGACATGTCATAGAGAGTCTTTAAGACACGTTCGAGGTGCTTTTCTCAAATTTGACAGTCATCTATCATCACAGTACGTGTATATTTATGGCCACTGTATGCATATTCAAGTTCAACATTAATATCATTTATGTGTGCAAGTTATAGCTTCAAATGAATTACGTCAATGTCTGGAATGTGTCTAACTTTAAACCTTCAAACTTCAATAAAAAATGGTGAGAAGTTAAAAGAAACTTGAGAGAGCAAAATAGAGATCAGAATGACTAAGCGAGAGAGAGGAGAGCTGAAGGTGTTGATTAAGTGCTGAGTGTGTGTGTGTGCGACTTTCTGTGCGTGTGTGTGTGTGTGTGTGTGTTTGTGTGTGTGTGTGTGTGTGTGTGTGTGTGTGTGTGTGTGTGTGTGTGTGTGTGTGTGTGTGTGTGTGTGTGTGTGTGTGTGTGTGTGTGTGTGTGTGTGTGTGTGTGTGTGTGTGTGTGTGTGTGTGTGTGTGTGTGTGTGTGTGTGTGTGTGTGTGTGTTAAAGGTTGATCTCTCGGCAGACACTGATTAATTACACAGATCAATGAGGGGTCTCTGAACTCCCTGATCAATTCACAACAAAAGAGAGAGATAGAGAGATAGAGAGAGAGAGAGAGAGAGAGAGAGAGAGAGAGAGAGAGAGAGAGAGAGAGAGAGAGAGAGAGAGAGAGAGAGAGTGCATCATACTTTATGTATCATTCTCACATAAACTTAAAGGGACCATTGTGTATAAACAATGCAAAAAAATTTTTTCATATCTTTACGGCGACCTAGGGCCTTCTCAAGTTATAAGGTCAACTTACTAGTGACAATCAAGTTGGTATATGACTGGATTTGTCCGGCTGCGTTTTCCGCAAAGCACTGGAATATTCCTGCGTCGTCCGGCTGAACCTTCCGCAGTTGTAGAACCGTCGAGGAAGAGGTGAGCTTGTATCGAGTGTTGTTCAGCTTAGACAGAGAAACGGCATCTTTGTACCACTCCAGTTTTGGCATGGGAACCCCTTAATAGTACACACAGTGAGATTAGTAAGCTATTATATTATTTGCCTTAAAATACACAAAATATAATTTTTCACAACAGTAGATTTACACGTAAACATGCAAGGTTTGGTATCAAAGAGAATTATTCCCAAAGTGGATATACTCCCCCAGCACACAAGCTCACAGTTGATTTATCACGAAGTTAACGTTTCCATCGATAGACCTTCATCAGGGCACACTTCGGTTTAATTAATGAAAATTTAATCTAATAAATTGGCTTTGATTGATTAAACTTCCAATAAAGTTTTGACAAGCCTCACTGAAACGAGTAGAAAACTTGGAGGAGAGGACAAGCGAGAGAGATCAAGAGAAACGGAGCGGGCGAAAAAGCGAATAAAATGGCAATTATACGTATTAGCAATAATTATAAATTTTGTTCATCCGAAAGAGCTCATGATACGCTCGTAATGATATGCAAATGGGAAACGCGTTAAAGAATATATAATGGGTAAATCTCACAGCTCAACGTTTTTAAAAGGTCATAAAAACGCAAATCTATTCCAGGCCGCTTTCCGCGGTGGAGGCGTCGAAAGTCTCATCGCACCCACCGGGACACGAGACAAGAATGTTAAAATAAGACTGTCAAAAACAAGCATGCCGTAATTAAATTTCTGACAGTTTATGACAAAGTGCGTATAAACCCAACTTCACACCATTACGAAAGCGCAAAGAGAACGAGCCGAGACACTCGGAAAGTGTAAATTAAAGAGGTGGGATCTCAGGAGCAAAAAAAGAAAATACGTTTTTTAACTTTCGTGATGAGCAACAATGTGCAAAGGGAAATAAAAAGTGAAATAAATAAAAAGGAACTTTTTGAGGCCTCTCTTTAAAGAATTTTCCAGAAAGAAGTCCCGAAAAGTTGAACTTTTAGACAATTTGTTTTGTGAAATGTAGGTCAGATTTGCGCTGCTTGTTAAAAGGATTTTCAAGCAGGATCCCACTCTTCCACTGCCCTTCGTGCCAAGGATCTACCTTGCTTTTTAAAGTAGATCTTGATTGAACGCTGAGGCTTTACGCTGAATTAGCAACTAATAGCATCAGCGTGTGACTCACCTTTTCTAATGTACTTGACCACTTATCCAAATCACTCATTTAGTCAATTAAATAAAAATGAACTCAAATAAGGACGCGATGAACAAAGGCGAACAGGGGTGGATGTGTCGCGTCTGGTGGAAAGTTGCGCTTTGTGAGGCAGCGAGGGAAAAAACGATACAATAAAGCGTCACATTTCGTGGTTGAATCAGTACAGAAACTAAATGACATACACAATGTGTGGAAATTGGAACATTATGCGATGACTGCAGGCTGCTTTTTTAAGATACTCTTAAGTGTTGAGGAATGTCAGGTATTGGACGGAAAGTTAAGTGGCTTTTTTGTGCAAGCACCAGCAGTTTTATATTCCTGACATTATAAAGATTATATTTTCTCAGAGTCTTGCAAGGCAATGATTATATAAATGCGGAATGGGACTTATATGACTCTGAAGTGGTCAAACTTGAAGAGGTTCAATTATTTGATATGTACAACACAGCTGGTTTTCTCTAAGAAGGTGTTCACACTACATTTGGCCACTAGTAAGGGTTCATAGTTGATGGGTCGCAACCAACAGTATCGAATGATACTTTCATTGGGAGTTGGCATACAAAGTAAACATTTTTCCGTTACAAGTACAATCGCGTAAGGTTTATGAGTCATGCTAACTTCTTAAATGTTTAAACAGGATGATGACGTTTTTTGGCTGAAATGTTGCTGGTCGTTTACATGAAGTTCAACTTTACTTGACTTCTCTTTGCTTCTGAATCTCCAAGAATCATTACCATTAGACTTTTGATTTTTTTGAGATTCACATCACTGTCAGTATAATAAAGAATTCATGGATGTAGGATGTAGGCTTACCTTTGACCTGACATTGAAGTTCAATGTTTTTCTCAAGTTCAGTGATCACAGTCCTTTTTGGCCTTGATGTAAAATATGGATACTCTGTGTTAAAAAACAACGTTGACATGATTATTAGTACAAATAAAGTGCATAAAATTTGCATTTTATACTCTGTTATTCAGGATCTAAGACTTGGACGTTGGTTTCGGCATGTTCTGCAGTGTCAGAAAATAAGAGACCGAGGTGTCTCTGTGACGGTACACTTTAAATGTCCTATTAGATCCAGAGATGTACACATTTGCACACCTATATGTACCTTTGAGGCAGTTTGGTTTGGTTTTCATTTGTATCCCTGAGGTACAAATATGAACTCTTTAGATGGAAAGATGTGCTTTTTGAATGGGTATAGTCCCGGTGACAGGGTACATTCTTTTTACCATTTTACAGATGTGGGTTGTCCAAATAGATTTTTGCATCGCGCCGGAAAAACGAAAAGTCATTCAATATGTATTGTACTTTAACTTTTGTAGGGTCACATCAAGTTTGAAAACTTTTCAGCATTGTTGAATTATAAAAGTTCAGTTGGGTCCCTTCCTCAATTATGATTGGTCAGCAGATGTGTTATATTCACGATACGGCAATGCTATGACGGCTTAACTCAATGCTTCAGTGTATCTTTGAGCCCCTTTAGTGTCCAGCCGAAACATTTAAATATACAGCCGTGGGAGTAAGGCACTACATTTTATATCGGAAGGCAGTTAATGATTTTTTTTTAATAAAAACGTAAAATATAAATACACATATATATATATACATATATACAAATCAATGTATATTGTTACTTTTATATTTTTATTGTGTGGTAACCGATTTATAAAAACAATAAGGTACTTGAGATGGGGATGTATCGTGAATAAGTCACGGCTTCGAGTCACGCCTAACAACGCCCACCAGCAGTGATTTATTCACGATACAGCACCGCCACTCGTACCTAATTACTTTAATATAAGATAGGTATATTAAAGGCATGTTTAAGGCCCAGTTTGTAAAAATAGCGGCGGGGTTATGCCCACCCTTCCCCTTGAATCAATACGTTGCCTGACACAGGAGAAACAAATATCCACGTTTTTACTTTTTTCGAAACTTGCTTTGCAGAGCAATTTGTCCGTTTTAAGGCTACTGTACAAACATGCCGTTGAATTCCATTTAGATAGAAATATCTGATTCTAACAGTTCATAACAGTTCATTATGTAATTCCTGTACACACCCCCCAAAAAATAGTTATCCATGTTGTATTGCAATTCTGTCAGTCGATCTTCCATATTGCTACACATTGCACCTTTAATAGCATTTCTGACAAATTTTCATTGAGAATGTCATCGAGTCGCATGTGCATGTTGGAGTTTACCAACAAAAACAGTGTGTTTGCATGCCACGTTTAAAGAGCCGATACATAGTTACATGTAAAATGCACAAAAGCTCACACTTTACCCAGCAGCCAATGCTTCTCCGCTCAGCTCATAACACACCAGTGAAGAAGCAAAAGCTTTTATAAAATCCCCTTCATCTACTGCTCTTTTATTCTCAGATTTTGTGAGAAGAAAAGCGCGACTGTCGTTACCTTTTCACACACATGCTGTTTTTTTGTCTCAAGCTCGAAATGAAATGCGACGAAGGATCTGTTAAGCATGATGCTGTTAACAGCTTTTCACCTACAGAAGAATAATGCTAAAAAGCGACGAGAGGAGCGGTTAAACTACTAACTAAAATGTGTTCTCTTATCACTCTTCACTTCCTCTTCTTTTCGTCCCCGACAAATCAGAGTGTATTCACTCTCATTCCACGGTTATGCAGATCAGGATATACATATTCAGATTCGGGTCTGGATCGGATTCAACGGCGGGAACAATAAAAAACCTCTTCCGTTTCTCTTCGTTTTCCGCTGCTGCCTGCTCTGACATGTTCACTTTATCTTTTTATAAAAGTCTTTTTCCAACAGCCCCAATTTATTCATCACTCCATTGGCTGCCTCATGCATATGCATGCCTCCCTTTCGCCCAATCATGTAAGGCGAACACCTGTCAGATAAACTCATGGAATGAATGTACGTCGCACTTTCTAATAAGTGTGCGAGTGAATAGATATTCTCAGCTCAGCTTTGCAAAAATGTCGGATTGTAACATTTGTGGTTTTCAAATAGAAATGTGTTAAATCTACAGAATGAGGAAATAAAAGACCGCTGACCTTCTAGAAACAGTGATAATGTGATGTGGTACACTGGGATTCGGATTGGTGTAATGCCTTTTGTTTACTTATACGTGTTTGTATTTCGAGATCATTTGAGTTCCACTTCAAGCTGATTTGGTTCATATACAAGCAACAAATAGGTCAATTTCTCTTACCCAAGACCGACAGGTACGCTTTGGCCTCTGTGCCTTTTTGGCTGGTGTTTCTGAGCGCCGCCTCACACACATACAGGCCCGTGTCCGCTGAAGTGGGGTTACTGATGACCAGCCTGCGACCGAACGAGTCCACTCCTGTTGTTAGTCTCACCCCATTACGTTTCCAGAACACCTGCAGTCTGTCAAGAGACCTGCCACACATACACACATCCAAAACAGTGTTCCATCAAAAGTTTCAGGATTGGGAAACTGCAGCATTTAAGAATAAAATTGTGAAGTTGATGTTTTATTTCACACCACTTATTCTATGAGTTCCAATCATTTATTTTTGGTTGTTTCACTTTTGTGTCTAGTGTTTATTCTGTGAAATCCAGGCTCAAGTCACTTATTATGATTTCAAAGTTTGATTCTATTTCACTATTTCAATGTTTGATTTGGACTAAGTCAATATAACAGATGTCAAGGCTATATTTTCATAGAATTCTCTTTAAATGTAGCAAGGAAATCTTAAAAATAATTTTAGCTTGGTCTTCAAAGGCGTGTGTTACCCAATGTTTCTGCTTTGCAACAATGAAAAAATTGATCATAGAAAAACATTGTTATTGTATTGATGTTTGAGAAATAACAAACGCAAACTATTAAATGAAAGACTTTTTTTCGATTCAATAAATATGTATGTGACATGTTCATTTATGTGTTTATAAGATACTATACACGAACCTACATATAAATTAACCTAATATATATTGGTACTGAAATAAGTGAATAATTTTGTAAAAAAAAATATTGTTTTATTAGAATAATATTTAAATCGTTGATTTACACTCTGAAAATATTTGTTGTATGTGTATTTATATATACATATAAGCATTGGTCACTTGTGAATAATTGGTTTGAAAGCACTATTTAAAATATTATTGAGTTTACAAAGACAGATTTGAAATTGTCTCTTTACCTTACCCTGAATTGCAATGTTAAGGTTTTATTATTATTTTTTTTTTAGTTGAGCCCTTGACGTGGATTTCACAAAAGCCAGCCAACCTATAGACAGTGAATAAAGTTTCCTGAAATTAATTTTTCAAACAGAGTTGGTGACAAAGAAGTTAAAGTAGCAGATTGAAACTTTATCAATGACTTTTATCTCAGAAATGATAATGGAATGGCTGTTTCTCACAGAACCCTTGGTGATGAGTCACTGCCATTGGGGTAACCCACCTCGCATTAGCGACGCACTCGAGAGTAGCCTCGCTCGCCCCAGCAACCACTGATGTGTTCTTAGGTGCAATCACGATCACCGGGGCAACCAATTCAGCGGGGGCAATACTGTCTGAGATAGAGGAGAGAGAAAAAACTAGTTTAAAAAAAGACTGGGTGATTATTGGTACAATCAATCAGGTTAATAGACCCCGCATCACAGCAAGAGAGATAAGGCTTTCTGATGAGCCTCTACGTTTTTTTTCTGTTTCTTTTATCCTCCCTCAGAATCATTTCTTTTTCTATCTGAAATATAATACATGCAGGAGGGAAAGTCAAATGACAGTCGATAGCTGACAGATGAGAGGGGAGGGAAAGAATGAGCGAGAGATCGGGAAAGACAGATGAAGGCTGATAATGGGATGTGATTGCATCTTTAAAGGGATAGTTCACCCATAAGATGAAATTCTGTCATCATATATTCATTTTCTTGTCATTTCAAATGATGGATAGACATTTTGAAGAATGGTGGTAGCTAAACTTTTACTGATTCTGTGTCCATGCAATTTATGTGAATGGGTATTGAAATAGTATACAGTAACTTTAAACATCAAATATCTAAAAAAATGTCCAAAAAAGCACATATGGTTCCACAAATAAAACATAAAACAGGATTAAAGAGAATAATTAATTTCGTAAATAATAGTGTTTTTTCTTTTTGATGAACTGTTTCTTTAAGAATCGAAAAGGGGAGAAAATAGATAAAAAGCCTTCCAAATCCTTCCATAAAAAACTCACAGTAATACAAAAAACACACACACACACACACACACACACACACACACACACACACACACACACACACACACACACACATCAGCTTTGATCTCATCTCTGATCACTGAACGGAAAGGTGTAATGCAGTCTCACAAATTCTGAATACAACTATGACAGATGCTCTAACTTTTGTAATCTCGGTAGAAATGTGTTCAATTTATGCATTCGTCTCGCAGTGTGTCATCATTCAAAAATATGACAAAAAAGCCTAGCAGAAGACGAAACGCAAACAAAAGCGGGATATTACAATGAATGTCAAATAAAGCCAGATAGGAAAAAGTGAGTGAGAATTAAGATGTAACGTTGGGAATATTTTTTCTGAATTTGTTGTGGACATGCACTCTTAATGTAGCCAGCGTGTGTTAAGATTCATCACCTGAAGTTTGGATCTCACTCCCCGGCATGCCAGCTGATTTGCATAGACTGCCACATTCTAAATTTATGCCCAATGTAAGCAAAACTTGGGCACAAATGGTGATAGTGTTAGACTAAACTGAAGTCATCACGGTGGCACTGAACACCATAGTTGAGTTACCATAGCAACTGACTGATGCTGTTACACTCCAAAAATGCAGATGGTTTAGCCATTGGTTTGATTCAGTCATGAGATTTTTGTCAGCCATTTTTTGTCCATATTTGCAGTTGTAAACTAAAATATGAACAAACCTAACCACTGGTAAAAATGTATATATTTAAATATTTGATCTGATGAGATGCAAAAGATAGGCCAAGTAAAATAATATTTAAACGGTTGAGTTTTTTCATTTTAAATGCATTGGCTCGGTTTGTTCATAATTTTGGCCCGGATTTCATAGTTGCACAGATTTAAGATAAGATTAAACACATGGTTTGGTTAAAAATGGACAAACCCAACCCCGAGTTTAAATTAAGCTAAAAAAAGTCAATTTATTACCCAATTATGATTCAAAACAACCCAGGAAAGGTTATAGAATTCCAACTGTTGGGTTTTTCTATTGCTTTTGTTTTCGGAAAACTTGAGTATCAACCCATGGTTTCATTAAACTGGACAAACCCAACCATGGGTTAAAGTGAACCTAGAAAGAATGGCCATATTTTACCTACCAAGGATCGAATAAACTCAGTAGAGGGAATTTAAGTCAACTATGGCGTTGTCCATCAGTTTCTTCCTTATTTTGAAGTTGCCCACTTTTGTAAGTTGAGTTTAAACCCACTGTTGGAGAAAATATATACAAACCAACTGTTCATTCGAAAATGTTATATTTGACCCAACCATTGTTTGAAACAATAATTGTTTGGGTCATATACCTTTTTTTGGTCCATTTTGTGCAGCTATAGACAACGTGGCATGATTTTAAATAAACTTTAAACCAATGTTTTGCGGTTGCATATGTTTTGTGATTGTTAAGTTACAGATGCATTTACCATACTGCATTACATAGTATAAATCTCAGTATTTATAAACACATGCACACTAAACAACACACAGATATCCTATCCCACCCTCTGTGAGTCGTTCTATTCATAAGAAGCTCTTCAGGAAATGCTGAAGGTTAGGAGTCATCTTTCAAAATACAGTAGCCTTGAGAAGGCCGCCAATAAAGAAAAGACAGGGAGGTAATGTTGCTGTCAGTCAGTTAAACAGTCTCAGGCACTCAAGTCAGAATGGTGTGTGACATGGTGTTGACACGTCACGGTTTTCATCAGGCGAGAGATAAGCAGCCCAAAGCATACAGAAATGATCGCGAGAACAATGTAGGACACTGCCATCGGGACATGCAAGAGTCTGTACACACACACATAGGGGTCATTCAGCAAGATTGAATGCAATAATCGTACATGTGTAGTGTCGGAGATTATGACATGTGGAGATATTAAATTTGTCTCTGAGGAGAATCTATTATCATAAGCCTCGAATAAATCCATCTAAACACATAAAACAGGAGATTACATAGACGCGAAAGGGAAGAACAAGCTTGTGTAATACTGAACCCTGATTGGTCGATGGGTGTGCATGCTAGCCAGTTGGAGACTTAATATCATGCTGGGTTTATGGGTTTAGCTTTGAGGATTTCTCATTTACGCTAAAGGCCTCCAAAATCATCAAAATATCCGCCAATGGCTTATTTGTATTTTGATTCATTTTAAGTGATTTTTTTTGTTTATTGTAACCACATGCAAAATAGAGGAAAACAAATATATGGTTTTATCCCATGTATTGTTTGGGTATGTAATGCATATTTGAAAAAATATTATTTAAAGGAATGTTCCTGCATACTGTATAACTTCATAAATGATATTTACAATTATTAAGATTTTATTTTTTTATTTTTTATGTTGATTGTATTACCTCACAATGAATTGCCATGCATGCATGGTGTAGCTAATGCGTACCTATGTATTTTATCATTATTGTGCAAATATTTGTACATTAAAAAATCAAGAATCTGATATGCATTTTTACAATTTACTACCTTCAATGCTGGTAAATTTGTAAAAATAAAATGGTATCCTTTTACTTATGTTTGTTTCCAATTTAAAAGCATAGTTCATCCAAAAACTACATTCTTCTCTTTTCGAACCTGTATGAACTTCTTTCTTCTGCAGAACAGAAGAAAGATATTTTGAAGAACGTGTAACCAAAAAGGATGATACAACTTCTGTTGTATGCTACCAAGATTATTTAAATATATTCTTTTGAGGTCTGCATAAAAAAAGAAAGTTATACAAGTTTAAAAAGACAAAATATCCAGTAAATAAGGATATAACTTTATTTATTTATTTTAATTTAAATTATTTAAATTCATTATTTAATTTTTTTTATTAAACTGTACCCCTTTGCAACAAAATACAATACTTTTTTTTTACATGAAAACCAAAACAAGACTTCTGTTAAGTAAAACAAATATATTGGATCTCTGAGTTTAATTGATTTTATCTTTTTTAAAGTATGAATCTCAACAAATTGCGTTAGATTTATCCCCTACAAACAAGAAGAAAAGCAATTTTCTTAAAAAAACTAAAGGTTCCAGAAATGATCTCTAAAATAAGCATGATTATCTTACATACTGTTTTGCTTCTTAAGTAATTGTATCTTGTTTAATTTAAGGTAAGGTTTTTATAACAGGAAACAATATTTTTAGTACAAACATTTCAACTTGTCTTGAAGGCAGAATAATGCCTGCGTGTTATTCTGATAATCCGGGTGAATATATAGAATAAACATTACTTTATCATTTCAAATCTCAAAGTAGATCATCTGAGTCATTAGAACAAGAAGATACAGGCTGATAGAGAGACAGATTATAAGGTTTAAGAGTTGATTAAATTGCCTTACCAAGAGAACCACGACTCCTCTTGTTTACTGCTCATCGGGTCACACAGAGAGCAAAGAAAAGAAAAAATTCAGAATGTAAAAATGTTTTCTCTTATAAAACACCTCAGATAACCTCACAACATTAGCAGGCTGGTTCAGCTCATAGGCCCGTCACTGATTCCAAACACCTGCTGTGATTTCAGCATTTAGCGACATAATTATTATGGGAATTAATTATGGGATAATAATTATGGAAATCTGCTGAACCTTAACCTTATCTTAATGGAAGCACGACACTTGTTGGCTGGATGTGTCTGTACAACATACAGAAAATGACATTTTCTTTTCCAGGTATGATATCATCAAAGAAAATCTTGGGATACAAAATAATAAAAATGGGAAGCAAAGTTCGATTGCAAAGGCAATTTAAAGCTGTCTGCGAATAAGGCACATATTACCAAATGTACCTTAAAACAGAAAAGTACAACAACCTGCCAAACTGGCATCAGGATTTAAGTCCAAGATGCTTGCAATATCAGGAGAAACATCTGGGACTTTAAAAAAAAAATGAGCGATGACGTTTCAGATGATGAGGAGCAAAGACGAGCGAAGACAAGAGAAGACTAAACGATTGAAGGATGAAAGAAGAAAACAGGACGAGCAAGTTAGAAAGCTGAAATGAATGACAAGTCATGAAAGATTAACATCATCGGGAACTGAAAGAGGAACCCCAGCAGCCTCAGATTTCGGAGAGAGAGAGAGAGAGGAGAGAGAGAGAGAGAGAGAGAGAGAGAGAGAGAGAGAGAGAGAGAGAGAGAGAGAGACAGATAATTCAAAGACAATCTCAGATTCATGCATGAGCAGCGGTCGCACACATCCACATGAGTACATGCAATATTTGTATTGAAGTTTGATCATCTGTCACTCTTAATCAATGAATCTGTAATTGAACAGCAGAAGGTAAAAACCCATGAAATAACTTTCTTTAACTTTCTCCTTGCATTCTCAGTGTCAAAGATGCCAATTCCAATCTGCTTATCTATTATAAATAAATAACAACATTTAAACCAAACTGCATTTTTAAGTCGTTTAATAAGTGCTTTCGTCTTAGTTATCTACAATAATAAATGGATCTTTAACCAGGTTACTTATGCTACCTATCAAGAACAGAAAACAATTCAACCTGTATACATTTGTTTTTTCTATTGAACACAAAAAGAGATATTGAAGATTTAGAGATACACTGAAAAACAGAGATTTTTTTTTACAGTAAACACACAGTAAATACACTTGTTTAAATGTTGTGTACGTGTATGTATAAAAAAGAAGTAATTCTGATTTCCATTCGAATTCCACAAAATATCGGTGTATATTACAAATATATATATTTTTTATATAATACTTTATTTTTTATTTTACTTTAAAGAAAACACTGTTGGTTTTACTATTTTCCACTGAAAAAATGATTAAATGTTTATAAATATTTTATTAAGTCAATATTACTGTTCATTTTTGTAATATTTACTTAGTCAAATGAAATATGTTCTACAGTGTACTGTATTCTAATAGAAATATTTGAATTATTTAAGTTTAAGTTATTATTTATACACACAAAATGTAAACAGTATGTTATTGAGTGTAACATACGTTTTTTTAAACATATTTTTTAATCACATACTCTTGAAATGTGAAAAACAGGTATCTGAAAAAAGAAAAACAATATCACATGGAACTGATTTACTTGGTAAAATTAAGTAATTTGAACCAAATTGTTTTCATTGTTTAAGTCAACGGTGCCCTAGTATATTAGTTGATAACATTCATCTAAACATCTTTCTTTGTCTTTACTTTCCTGTAACTCAGTTGTTAAAGAATCACGATAGCAACACCAAGATCATGAGTTTAAATCCAGGAATCGCACTTACTCAAAAGCCAACACGTAGTTCTATGCAATGCAAATCACTTTGGATAAATGAATAACTGTAGTTTACATTACATTTACAAAGAAATTGTGTAGAACACCAAAATGGTTCATCTATAGCACAGCTGAAAACAACCTGTTTTGTATAGCTGGTTATTTTCATAAAAAACTACAAATAACTGGCACCGTTTATTGACATCAAACAGTTGATAGAATGCATATCAATACTCAATTTGAGCTCTGAAAGAGAATCATGCAAAACAGAGTAAAAGAAACCGGGAGATAAGGTCCCAAACAGCACAAAAACAAGGATTACAAAGAGATGTCTTTCCTCCCTCTTTGTACACAGGTACCTATTGACCCTCTCTAGTTCCAGTGTCAATCACCTTAATGAACGAGAGCGAGAGGATGGCCAAGAGATGGGTATCCGCTCTCCAGGAGTAATTCCTTGCAATTTTTTCACTTACCCCTAACACCACGAAAGCAGTTCTGCGTTGGGCATTTGTCAGGTAATTCACACACTCAAAGATGAACCGGTTCAAAAGAAAGGCCAAAGCAGGAACGGATGATTAAAAAGAACTTAAATTGAAAATAAAAGATCTAATAGGACAGAACCATTTTTTTAGAGGTTTGAGTTACAATTCTTAGTCCGTGGCGTATTTAGTTTTATGTGCAGACATATACCAACTGTGTTTCTTACAGGCTTGTTTTTTTATTTTCCAGTATTGCAATAGGTCACGCGGATGACAAAATACAGTATTTATTTATTATTAGTATATATGATATGTCAAGTATTTAACTATGTTAGTATATGAAACATTTATTTCAGGTGATCAAATTGATTCTACTCCTTACAATATTTTTTTTATAATTACAGTAATTTATAAGATTTTAGTTCATTGCATGTCAAATTGCATTGTTCATTAAAACTGTATTTAAATATGTAATTCATTATGTTCTTTTAGAAATAAATTTTGTGTTTTATGATAAATGTATTATCACTTTATTTAAATAAACCTGCATTCTATAATATAGATGTGTTTTCTTTAAATATATTGTTTTTTATAAAAAAACATATGTGATTAATTTTTTTTAGCAACTAAAACAAAACAAAAAATATTAAACCTCACAAACAAGAATCAGAAAAAGTAAAATAACATCCTTGTGAATTAAGTGCTATTATAAATATAATAATTGTCGTTGACATATGAAAAGAATTGGCTTCCATAGACCACTGAGTTCGCCGAAAAAATTCTGTTATAGAAACCTTACATTTACATTTAGACATTTAACCGACACTTTTATCTAAATCAACTTAGACTCAAGAAGAAATGGAAAGTAAAGGTTTTATACAGTATAAAAACTGATTTGGCAAATTCAGATGGTATCATCATCAAAAATCACATCTACTGAATCTTTAGATACAAAGATCGACTGTGGACTCATATTTCTAACTTTCTGGTGTCTGATTGCATTCATAATAGCTGGATCTCAGCATTCCCTTGAGAGTCCAATAAGACTTAGCTATTAATGTACTCTCAGGGCTCATTTTAATCGAAGGCGTCTTTCTGTTCTAAAGGCAGAGATCTTTTGATCATCCTGAGAACACAGGAGGAACGCCAGTTCATTAAGAAGCTCGAGAAGAACTTCACACATCATCTTTGAACACCTTCAGTGAATGGCAAATCACTCGATCAGAAATACTGGAAAGATTCTCACCTTCATTTGAAGTCTCGATACTCTTGGGTTAAGTTTTAGTTTAAGTACAAGAGCTAAGTTCTTGTTTTTATGTTTTTTATGTGCCTCTTCATAACTTTTCTGGTTAAATCATTATACTTCTCCAAAAACTAGTACTTATTTATGTGGTCACAGTCTGTGCTCTTTTACATACAATACCTTACTACAAGTCACAAAACCACAAAAAACAGATAATTAAAAATGTAATCCGTGGTCTGATTTCAGTCATTTTTACACCAGCACCAACCCTGGTCTTTATTTACAACATCAAAATGTTCTGATGAGCTGTGTTTTTTGTCATTTTGTGTACCATTTTTTATTTCAGAGGGACAAAAATATTTTCTTTCAAAAGCTTGATAAGTTCAAATCTGGCATCTGGTCAGGACAATGTACACAAAACTGCAAAATTAAAACTACTTTTTTCATCTTGTTAACCTGGAAACAGCTAAATAGAAGAAAAAATTAAACCATGACAAATACCAAAAAAATGAAAACAAATATAAATCAAAAGGGTAAGAAATCTCTCTCTCGAACGTTCTCTGCTTCAGTTCCTCGATGGTGGAACGATCTGCCTCTGGCTTCACGCTTGTCAGACTCGGTCTCTATCTTCAAAAAACACCTAAAAACTCATCTTTTCCGGCTACACCTAACTCACTAACTTTAAAAAAAAAAAAAAACTTTTGTAACTTCTCTCTCTTGGTATAACTTGGTAGCATTGTTGTAGCACTTGTTGCCCTATTGTTGTATCGGCTATTTACCGCTTCACCGCTTCATTGTCTCCTCGACTATTGTAAGTCGCTTTGGATAAAAGCGTCTGCTAAATGACTAAATGTAAATGTCAATGTAAATCCCTTTACAACTTCTGTTTGTTTTAGTATAGGATTGGTAAGATTCTGTAACCAAACCTTTTAGAAAACATCATTATGTTCACTCATGTCGGGATATCAAACATAACATTTATTTTGTAATGTTTTCCTTTCTGTTCACCACGTGAAGTTTGTCTTTCACACGTGTAGATGTAACATAAATATACTGCTGGACATATGGTTCATGGACACTGTCATAGGCCATTAACAAAAGCCTCAAAACTAACTACGGAGAAGTCTTCCGATGACACAGAAAAGTACTGTATTAAATGTCCTTGAAATTCTTCTTTGTGAAAATTCTTCTTTGTATGTCACCAGCTCTTTATATCTGACCTCTTGACATGCTTGTTTGGTGACGTGCAACAACACTCATTAATTAAAGTGTCAAACTCATCGAGCCACAACATACTGAAGGTTCCAAATGTCACTGAGAGACACACAAATAATACCTGCAGTGACTCAACTCATTACAACTAATTATGTTCTATTCTTTCTTTCTATCTATCGCCAATTCTTTGAATCATGCCGTCATACATATGAATACAAAAAGAAGACAAGCATATACTTATACAAGCCATGTTAAACACATTCAGATGTGGAATATTGAGCTGATGATATCTCAAATCATACCTGTAAACTTACACTCACTGAAACCTTTTTGCGTGTCTAGATTTAATTTAAACTTACTTTGAGTATTCTTTATATAGGCATGGTTGGCAGGCAATCAAAATGAAGGTGATTTATATTTTAACCATTCTTGTAGGGAGTAAACACACAATCCACACAAAGTCTGACCAATCCTTTCACACAAAGCGCTGGACGGAAAAAAGACAACGTTCACATTTGACCCTTAATGAGAGGTAAAGAATGCTCTTCTCCTCTATCATTATCTTTATGCATTTACAGTGCGAGCATGTCTGCAAATACTAAAGAACAAAAACCCGGCTGTGTGTTATCTCACAGACAACGTGTGTGAGTCAGATTTAATTCTCTGCAGTGACTTGCAATTGAAAAGAAACTTTTTCATCAATAGTTCTTACAGTAAACTAATTGCAGGAGAAGTGTACAGAGAGCCGGGATTCCCGGGGGAAATGAGGCTGAATGACGTATTTGGGTTCTGATAACAGAGTGAAGTTGTGATTTCAGGAGGTTTCCATGAAATACATTCTACAACTGAACTCGCAGACTTTGTGTCAGGAATCCCAATTGCTTTATAAAGGAATATCATGGAAAAATTGATTTCCCTTGCTTTATTGGGGAGAGAGAGTTTGGTTTGAAAAGTAAACAAAACAGCGGCATCTTAAAAACAAATAGATATGAAAATGAAATAATACAGTATATTATTATAGTTCAATTCATTTGAAAGGTTCTTTGTTCTTTGTTGTACATACCTATGTTTGCCAACAAATTTTGCCAACACATTTTGATCCATGTTTATTTCCTAAAAAATAAATGCGAATTTATAATTCATCATTTGGACATTTTGGTACTTGGTGACATAACGACAATCTGAGTTAAACACACCTCTAAAGAGGATTTATTAGAAAAGAAATTATGCAAATGTATCATATGGTGTGAGAGCAAAACATTTAGACATAAATAAAGATAAATCTCTTTTCTACAATTTTATATTATAAATATAAAACTGACGTATTTTGATATAAATTGATAAAATAAAATATTTATTATAAAATAAATACATTTTGTTTCACACCACAAAAAAAAAATATTATTTCTCAACTACCAGTTGCAGGCATTTACAGAACATACTCGCAAAAGTACAACTAATGATCCTGTCTGTGCCTTGTATCAAACCTTGTATTTTTAACAGCAAAATCATGTAAAAGAGGTTTTCTTTGCAGTCCACTCAGACTGCAAAGTGCAAAACGATCGTTCATAAATCGTCATGATATTGATGTCACAACCACATTAACACACGACTGCCCATGTTTACAAATCAGTTATTTAGTATTCAGTATCTTGATGAATGACCTCCCTTGATGCATGAAATTACATCGGTTTACATAAACTGCCAAACACCTACAATTACTAAGAACACAGGCAATAACAGACTTTTCAAGAGAGAAACATTATGCCTGTATCTGGTGCAAGAAATTAGACTTCTGGGAAATCGTGACAAGTGTAGAATGTGTCAGGTTAAATGGTATCGGAAACCAATATCATTGTCTCTGTGGTGTCATTGACAAAGATATCCAATAATAATGTCTCAGTGTTGTAATTGAAAAAAGATGTCTGTTTAAATTTAATTGCATCATTAACAGTTTATGAAAGTACAGTATTTTCTCAATCTAAATGCAGTTTTTGCCGTCAGCCGAAGAGCGGAATCTGTATTGGCGCTCGTGACCACTATGTTTTAGTATCGCACAGCTTATTTCTGGTAAGGCAACACTTAAGAAAACACTAAAATAATTTACAAAAAGAATGAGTAGCGCTTAATGTAAATCAACGAAACAAAAACATTTTTTGAACCTCATTTATTTTCTATGAGAATGTTATTGGTTTTTTATGACAAACAAATTGGCTTTAGTAGATGTGGTAACGTGATTTTTTGTACACGATCGAGGAATTTAGGAAAATGGGCAGGGCCTTATACTTATTACTGTCTTTCTAAAAATGTAAATTTATTTAATGTTTATAGTTCTCCTTCCTTCCCGAATAGTTTGTATTATCTTAGAGTATATATCTTAGAATTTTTTTAAAAGCCCCAAAATTATTGTAATGGCTCCTTACTGTTGGTTTATATTTACGATGTTAATGTTCATTTACAACTTGTTATTGTACATTTGCTTAATTTTTATGTTATTTAATATGCAATTTGTTTTAAAATATTTAAAAGCTTTGAAAAATAAAACAACATGTGCAGCACTAACTTTTGTTGTCTTCATAATGTAATATTATCGCTCTTACAATTTTTTTAATAATTTTTTTACAGCTACAATATAATATGGTCCTTGGCCTTATAAAGTTCGAAAACCCCTGCTGTAAATCTACAAATCTACTTAAATAAGAGTTTGCCCTTACTGCTGTGTGAAACCTTTAAGCATCCTGCCATAAAGAAAACCAATCGGTCACTTATGAGATAGTATTTTATTATGAACGCCGTGGAAGAAACCTGCCTATATAAAAAGTAGACAGCAAAGGGAACGCAAGGCAGCAATAAAGCTAAAATGTCAATATTGGAAATGTCTGCAATTATATCGCAGACGCCCAAACACAATATCAACAATGTGAAGCAAATATAACCAAACATTCCCCTCTGACGTCCAATAAAACCCACAAGTCAACCTTACAGATGGAGGAAGAAGCCGTTCTGTAAACTATTTTGAGATTAATGACTCGTTTCTTCCCCCTCCATCCCACCAATCCTCTCTGCTTTTCTTTATCTCTAATGATTTGGTTAATTCTCTTGAAGGAGACTTTGGCTCACGCCATGCAGTTGGGCTGCCACCATGAGATAAAAATTTGGCCCGCGCTTTCTAACTGGCAAAGACGAGACCCCACTGAGGTCACAAACACACTGAATCAACACCGCCTCGTGCTCGTAATGTAACATGGCAGAGGAAAGAAAGTCACGTTAATCTGAGGTGAGCCAACGTCACCACCGATGCACTTTATCACATTTAAATACGTTCAGACACGGCAGGGAAAGAAGAAACGGATGAATGTCCACATACTCTCGCATCTATTCTCAAATCGCTAGTTGGATCGCCAGTTATGCAAACCTGTCAGTTGTGCAAAATAATTAACAGCTCGATGGTGTGAAGACAGAACATGTCCAGTTGTTAATTGTGAATCCCACGAATGGATATCATTGAAAACTAGATATGAGGGAAAATACTGATCTTATAAATCAGCAACATTTTGATCAATGACTTTTCCAGAACTTTTCCAGAACTTTGACGGTAATATCCATGACCAACATATAAAATGTAAACATATGCATATGTTTTCAGATTTATCACAGTAGGTCTTAAATCGATGCAGTTGATATAAAAATTTATATTCATATTTAGATTATGCTTAAAAGTAATATTATAACATAAAATAAAATATATATTAACTTTCAACTTTCCAATTTTTTTTAGTTTAAAATAATACAATAATTACGGTTTTTTTTTTAACAAATGAAAAATATAGTATGTAATGAATATTGGGTTAATGAGATTTATTAATTTTTTTATGTATATATATATATACAAATCTTTAAACAGTTTATTCAATCAATTTCAATGCTATTAAATTAATAATTGTTTCTCGTAAAAATAGTGTTTTGTGTGCATGCATTTCTAACTGTTTAGACTCCAAATACTTATTCAAGCCTTCCTTCGATATATCAGCTACGGTATATCAGCTAAAGTACATATGTATGAGCATTTGCTTTCATGGCAAGCAAAACTGGCAGCACTCTTGCTGGGATTATTTTGTATGAGGCAAAGTTTAATCTCAATATAGCTAAAATCGAATTGTAATTGCATTAGGAGGGTCTATATAAATGCGTTTATAAAGATGGCTTGGGCCACGGGAAGCACTGCCGCTGGGAGTGGGTGTCAGGTTGGGCTGGTAAAAAAGCTGGGAACCTGGGAGCTGTCAAAAACCCAGCAGCAGACTGATGCTTTGCGCCTTTAGCATGGCTCTCCCATGTTTGAAATGTCAAACGTTTTGCAGCACAGTGTGCATTTTCGCACGTCCCGGCTCCTGATCACGACTTTTTAGTATGAAGCCAAACACAATTAAATCTGAAATTTTTCTGGCATTGTCCGAGTTTACGACTTTGGTCCTCCCTGCTCTTTGCTGAAGTTGCACTCACTGTACACACACAAAGAGAACATCATGAGATGCGATTGATTATTGTAATTAAAGCAATATTATCATTATATATATTTGATTTGTTTAAACTCAAAGGAGTTTTCATGACTTTTCTATTCATTTTTCGGTTGATCATTTTTCCAAAACTTTTCTAGGCCTGGAAATTTCCGTGATTTTGGAAAATTCCATGATTTTTTCAGATTTTCCATGACTGTATGTTCCTGATACCTGCCCATCAACTGTTCCCAATGAGACAATATAGCAAACAAACAAACACAAAGATCTGACAATCTACAATACAACCATTCTCCACAAAAGAAAGCAAACACAATAAGCAGAGAAGATTACATCAAGGCTTTTCACACAAAACGATGGCGACACATTCTTTGCTTTTTAAATCTTTGCAAATATACCCTCATGTTGTCTTAAGATGCCAAGTGTGTCATCTTCTAAAGCAACTGAAACACAATTTTTAATGGAATACATATTATACATGTATCATATGACATTAGCAGCATGAGACTACAAAATATAAAAATATAAAAAAATATAAAAAAATATTATTGCTTAAATCAATTAAAAGTAAAGAGTTGTTAAATGAATGTTCATCTTATATGTTTATAATTTGGATCTGGTTAAAGTTGATATAAAGTGTTTAAAGGATAGTTCACCCAAGATTCAAAAGTTGGTCATCATTTACTTACATTTCAGTTTTTTCAAATTTGTATACATTTCTTTGTTCTGATACACACAGAGTAAGATATTTGAAAGAATGTGTAAAATCAAACAGTTCTTGAACCCCATGGATTGCCATGTGGGAAAAATACTTAATTGACTTGTTGAACACAAAATGAGATATGTTGTAGAATGAAAGAAAGGCAATCGTTTTCCAGTGATTTTTTCTTAAATTTGTATCTTTCCTGCTGCAGTAAGTGGTGTTACTATTACAAGCATTCTTCCAAATATCTTTCTCCGTCTACATCAGAATAAATACATGTGTACAGGTTTGGAAGAACGACAAGATACTGGTATTGACTGGTATAACGTTGAAACTAAAACCATACATAATAAATATCAATATTAATTCTACACTTATAATATTATCGTTACTAATTCAGCAGGCACTGTTACCGCTCTGGTTTATATTGAACATACATTACAGAATTACGTTTGTGTTCTCTTCTGAAACTCTAATTTGACATTTGTGACATCTTTTACCATGAGAAATATCTGACATTAAAGTTTTAAGCAAGTTTCCATTTGATCTTAATTTAACCTCATTAATGTTTGTCTAGCAGTGTATAGCGGAAATCTCATCTGTGATTTTCTTCCTGTTCAATGTTGCAATTTCTATGGCAATAAACCACCAATGGATGCGTAATACAGTGGTTTTACTGCAATAAAAGATATAACGGCTAAATAAATCGCAAACATTTCGTAATTGCACGACTAATGTGCTAAAAAAACTCAACGTTGCATGGAATCAAAATGACTTAGGTCACGTCCTCCATCTGCTTGCCTGTGAGGAATTCAAAGAATCATGAAATCGACTTGTTTAAATGTAATGGACCTTGTTAAAAGATGGAACGCAAAGGAAAATCTGCAAAAGATACCACAGGAGGAAACATTGCCGTGGTTGTCTAACATTGACTGAAATAGAAAATGACATACGGCAGACTTTACAAAGTATTTTGAGAAACTATTAAATACGTTACACTTCAACTCAGGTAAGCTTCTGTATTTAATTTTTGTAAGAATATTCAAACTTGAAAATGATAATATAAAAAATAAAATGAACTTCAATAATTATATATTAAATATTCTCTTGACAAAGTGTAATACTGCAATAAAACTACTGTTTAATAATAAAAATACATATGTTTTCTTAACCATCTTCTATAACGGTAGTTTTAATATTACTGAATAATGCCATTTTACACTTGCTTGAAATAAAAATAATTATAAAAAATTATAAAAATCTTTTCATTTTTTTAGATTGTGTTCTAAAGTCTTGTCTAATGTAGTTGAATGGTCAATTTTATTTGATTGTTTTATTATGTCTCGTGGTCGAATAGAAACAAAGTAAAAGTCTGGATTAGGGGTATGCAAGATATATTTTGCGCGAAAACATCGTAATTGTTTTAATTAAATGTGCGAAATCACATTATCGCCTGTCACTTTTAATAACCAATTAAAAACCTTCATTAACTGTCTGTATATTGACTTGCTGTCAATATACAGACAATATATATGTGCTGTCTGCATTCAAAACACATTTGTATCTTTTTTTTAAAATATTTCAAAGAGCAGTGTTTTGTTATCTTTGTTTCTTAAAATAATAAATCTAAAGACTTCCATTAAGTTTATTGTTTTCATTATTAATATAAGTAATCCCTATTCTGTAAGTATATTTTTAGTAAAGGTAGTTGTACAATATAAAATGTACCAACACATTTTCTAAATATGAAATTAAAATATTTGTACGTTTTCATCATTGGAAAATCCCAGGACACATCGAGAATTTTTTTTTTGTCATAAACTGTACACCCCTAATCCGGATCCGAATTTGTTGTTGAACTGTTTGGAAAGCTCATACATGTTTATAAAAAGAATCTGAGTTTACTTCATTACCTGTCACTTACAATCACAGTATTTCAGAGGCTGATGGGTAAATCTTCTCATTTAATCTGATTTGATTGGACTGCATTGAAACACCGGATGGTTTAACACTTGCACAATTTAAATTCAATTGAAAATTACATTTCTTAAACAAATCCTTTCAAAAAACGCTACGGATGAAGAAATCCATGAAGCACCAGATCAGGTCGCAAATAGCGACTATAAATCTCATCAAGAGTCATTCTACATACGTGTTAATCTCCAATCAAATATGATTTCGTCTTCACGGTTAGATATCTGTTTAGCACAACTATAACCTCGACTGGATTATGGTCTGTGCAGTCTCTGTGTTTTGACAGGTTTGGAAATAATTTTCAGTGTTCTCAGTGAGAAAAATGCTGTAGATACTTGGAGAGAAACGAGGCTTGGGAACACAGAGCAAAGGGAGAAACATAACTTATATTCTTGGGGAAGCAGAAGACATCTCTCGAGACATATAGGCAGAAAGATACTGTGAGACAATTAAAAATGTATATGACACCAGGGATGAGAGTCTGATGAATATAAATCGCTGAACATCTGGTAGCAAGAACCAAAGAAAATAAACAGCGGGTAAAGAGTCATAGAAGAGATTGAGGCATGTCAAAATACATCTAATGCCCGACTTTTTTGTGCGGCAAGCATATATTTGTGTTTTTGGGAATCATTTAAAAGTTCAATGTTGACAACATGTGGAACATAAAGCTTGTGTACAAGTTTGTGTGTTTGTTCGACAACTACATCAACCTCAACATTAGTCCCAAACATTAAAAAACAAGTTCACTTTACATATGTACATTTGTTTACATATATAAAATATAAAGAGTAAACCAAACATCTTTGAAATTAATTATAAAAACCTTACTTTACATTTGTGGTATATTTAAGTAAAAAAATAAATGTTAATCTAGTTAACTCAAATATTTCTATTAGAAATCACCAAAAACCTTGGTGTATGTAACATATAAATAATGTTTGTTAAATAAATACTTTGATTTTGATTATATAAAAGTAATTATTATTTGAACATGTTAGAGGAGTAACTTATCTCAGTAATATTAATATTTTCCAATTAAAAAATATTTACTAAGCTACATTAAAAATTTTTTGGAGTGTACAAAGAAGTAATACATGTTGTTGATATGTTTAGATTTTAATATTGCATCATCTGTACTAAAAACCTCCTTGTTCTAGGTCACCAAACACTTTTTTACCTTTAAGTAAATATACTATGAATACTAACAAGACCATACAACTCTCTCTCTTTCTCTCCCTCTCCAAATGTCATAATTTGGTTTCCATCCTCTGGTCCAGATGGATGACTAGCCTCTCTGTTTGGCTGAGAGGTGAGTCACACTCACAGAGTAACGACATTCAAAATTCAAATAAAGTGATGCTGTGTCTCACAATTCCATGGTAACGTACATTTGGAATCGCTTACTGTGAAAGGTGTGTGTGTGTGTGTGTGTGTGTGTGTGTGTGTGTGTGTGTGTGTGTGTGTGTGTGTGTGTGTGTGTGTGTGTGTGTGTGTGTGTGTGTGTGTGTGTGTGTGTGTGTGTGTGTGTGTGTGTGTGTGTGCGTGTGTGTGGTGGGGCATGAGTGCTTGTGTGCGTGTGTGTGCATGTGGTTCCGCTTGCTGTCACACCCCACATGGCATCTTAGAATGTTTTTACATGAAACCATCCATATGCTGTTAAACTTAAAGTGACAAAATGTTGTCTTAATAGAGAATCTAGATCCAAACCTCACTGTAAAAAATGTATCATGTGGCTAAGTAAATATCACAAAATTAAACACTTTAAATAACTTAATAAAATCTTTTAAACACATTAAATAGAGGAAAATATTAAAATAATTTAGTTAAATTCCAACAGTTGATTTAACTCAAATTTACTAATATTTTTTAAGTATTTATATGCAAAAAAGTATGTATATGACACATTTATATTTGTAATATACACCAATAGTTTTAGTGAATTCTAATCAAAATATTTCAGTTATGCATTTTACTTACACCGTATTTAAACAGAACATTTAACAAATTAGAAAGCATTTAAATTAACTTATTTTTTGTATAAATTATTTCACCTAGAAACCAGTCAGTTTTTGTAGTGTGTGCAAATGTGTATTTAACCCCATAAATATTTTAAGTTATATATATATCATTAGGAGTGGTGTATACTAATAAAACATGAGTTTACATTTCTAAATAATTTTTTTACACAGCTACAATGTTTTATGGTAAGGCTGACATTTTCACAGAACTGCCAAAATCTAAAAAATGTCTGCCAGTAACCACCGGATTTAAATATAAATTCATTAATAAAAGAAAATAATTTTACATTCATCAAGTGGTTTAAAAGCTCCTTGATAATAAACCAAAGCCCACCAAAAGCACATAAACGCACACAAACATACGCACAAGCACTCACACTCACACACACATGCACACATACACGCCATTGGGTCTCTGGCCCCTTTTAAATCTAGCTTCCTACTTCCTTGCTTGTCGAAACCCTGCTGTGTTCCAGCAGATATTTTAATTTACCAGTGACCGAAGTGTTGACCGCTCCATAAAGAGCTTCTAAACCGTAACGGACAAAAAACATGAAAGCTCCTAAACTTCTTAAAAGGTCAATGCAAAAGGGCCTGAAAAGCAAAACTAATAAATCAAATTAAAAGCAGAAGTTTCTGTTGAAAAGGCCTCCTGCCGTCACCCTTCGTTTCTTTGTTCCGCCTCCTTCTCATGTCCTTGTCACATTCGATTGACGAAAAAAATCTGTTTGCGGAATATCAACTCCTGTAACACGCTTTCAACGTCGCCCTTGCCTCCTCCTCTGAATTTTTGAGTGGTAAAAGTGACGTTCGTCTAAACGATTTGTTTGACAGACAGGTACGAACCCCACAACACCAGAGAAAGTTAATGACTAGGAAAAGCGATTTTCACACCTTCTCTTTCCTTGGCCTTTTGTTCCGTAGGTATGATTTGAAATTAAATTTAGCGACGTCTCCCGCGAAGTGCATTACTCTCATTCTACTTACAAATTAGTAAGATGTTGTGTAAATGGTAAGGCATGAAAAAAACGTCTGGTTTTAATTAAGTGTAAAAACAGCTTTTCTACTTTCCTTCCCAGCGGAAAGACGGAAATAATATATATGCTGTGACTTTCACCCAACGTGCATGCGTTCCTGGAGCGTATCGACAGCACAGAGAAATGAGATGCTTGAAAATGTGAAAGGTCAATCACCGGGTCAATCTGCTCGATTTAAACCAACATCCACTTTTCAAAAAGTCAATATTTTGTGCTCGAGGGCATATCTGAATAAGAACAACTTAAAAAATGGCAACTGTAACTATTACCACGCATGATATAAACCTAAATATGAGCAATAATTGAAATAAGTCTATATTTTTGTCTATATTGTCTATTTTTTCAAATGATTATTTTTCAATAATCATTCGTGTTTTCACCGGCTGCGGTATGAACGTACAGTATGGCAGAGAAGATTTTAGCACATCCCATTCATTAAAGACAATGCTCTACACGTTTTTAGACATTACAGTTTAATAGCTTTCATTTTTAATACCTAAAGTCCTTAACTGTCATTTTATGACAATGAAGTAGCAGATGTACTGTATATACCACTTTGGAAGAGATAGATGTGTTTCAAAATACGGCCATCAGAACATTTATGATTGGAATTACATTTTTACAATTTAGCTATATTTTTTTTTAAAGAGTTTGCCAAACATCTTTCCATACGCTCAAGTTGTTCCAAAAATATCTTTGCTTGGTTGAACACAAGGAGAGATATTTTGAAGAATGTTAGCAAATGAAATTTCTGGAACATCTCCGACTGTAAAAAATAGTGCATGTGGCTAAGTTAAATACCAAATAATAAATGTTATATTAACTTATAACTTATATAAATAGATTGGTTTTCAGTGGAAAATATTGAATAATTAAATAAAAAACCAACAATTAATTCCTCTACAATTTACAGATATTTTTATATTCAACTGAAATATTTCAGTTAACGAGAATAACTTTAATAACTTTAATAACATTTTTAAAACTGCATATTAACATAAGTTCAAAGCTTTCAACTTTTCAAATTTTTAGGGGTGTAAACTGTTAAAAACAGGGTCAATAATTTTAAGTGTACCATAGTGGAAATATATATTTGTAGACAAAGGATCTGTTTTAAACATTCTGCATGAACTTACTCGCTATACTCAGGTACATTGAAGGACTGGTCTTGTTTTCTCCATTGCGTTCGTTCACAGCCTGAACGTAATATCGCCCTGCATCCGCGGATGTCGTACCCAACACCACAAGCTGATTGTCCAACGTTATTGCTCTGAAAATCAAAAACAATGAAAGTTTATAAACATTTGACTATATATTATCAGCATAAAGATGTACAACAATGACTCATTTCAAATAATAACTCATCCAAGAAACTTATACGGTTGAAGGACACAAACACACACCTGTGTTTACTCACACCAACTAGAACTTTTTCAGTGTATAATTTGGGCCTTTGGTAAAATAACCCGCTAAAGGTAAACAAAAGCAGAAATGAATAAATGAAGAAAGAGAGTGGTCTTTTATGTTCTTTAGCGGTATGTGTCTCTAGTGAGAGACGTCAATAACGCTTTCACATTTTCACACACCTATGACACAATCACACTTTTATATAAGGCAAGATTTTGAAAGCACTAAGAGCTTCAAAGCTGTCACCATGACAAAAGTTTCACAGTCATAACAAGATGTGCCACACCAGGAAAAGCTCAAGAAAGCTTGAACGGAATAACTGTGATAAGACCAGAGTGGAACGGTGGCAGAGAAGATATTTTGAGAAATGTCCTTGTAGTTCCGTGTCCATAAAGCAGAAGTCCATGTGGACAAATGTTGTTTCTATACCAGCATTCTTCAAAATATCTGCCGAAAAAGGTAAATAGTATAATTTAGTAAGATGATCCTTTAGTTTTTATGTACCTTTTTATCATAAAAGGAAGTTACTGCCTTTATAAAACCAATTTTTAACCCTATTTCCCTTTAGATTAAAAAGCTGTGGGGGTAATTTTTCCTCCCGAAATATTCAGAAAGAGGAGGAGCGGTTGTGAATGTTGATTTTCCTTTATTTATTTCAGAGACCACAGAAAAAAGCTCATAAGACGATAAGGCAAAAAAATAAAAGTAGAAAAACATCGACTAGTAAATCAATGATATATTATTAAACTTACATAAGTCTCATAACTTATATTCATTTCACATTCATTCATTTATTTGATCTATGCACATTCTTATATATTAAGAAATAATATTGTTGAGTACTATATCAATGACATATTAATGAGCTCACATAAGTCTTATTTCATCATCTTTGTTACATATTAAATTTGATGTTCATTTATTTCATATATATACATTCTAATTTACGTTCTCAACACTTATGTACAATATATATATAATATATGTCACATATACTGTGAATGGCTTTCATGAATGACAACCTTTGTTTCAAGAAAAACAACCCATATATAAATCATATGCAAGACTTAAAGAAACCTTAACATCTCCAAAGTTAAACGTAAAACTTCCAATGAAACAGAAATAAATATGCAGCTCAACTTTATCTAGATATTATCAGTTTATGTAAGCAAACAGTTTTCACAGCTCCATGCCAAATCCTGAGGCAACGGCAAATTTTCCAAACCACAGCCAAGACCTACAGAAATCTTCCAACAGAGGAACTCTGTGTTCAATGCTCGAGTCTCTGTGTCAATAAGATCAAGTCATGGGTGACTGTCCTCATTCGAATAGATAGAGCCCTTTTGTTCAGATTTAGAAACTGTGGAACAGTTTTGATGTGCATTTATATAGACGTAAAGAGTCAAGGTGAAGGCCGAGGAAAAGCGTTCTGCCCACTATCTTCACGTAGCAGAGCTTTTAAGGCAGGAAATGTGAATAAGAACAAGGAGAGAGATTGAGCAAAGGATAAGCCGAGCTATTTAATAAGAACTTCATGTTGTTCATTTTGAGTTCAAGGGGAAATAAAGTCAGACAGGAGAGAGAGAGAGAGAAGTGTTCGAGAGAGAATCCAAGCCGAACGTCAAGAATAAGCGTTTTAATCCATCTCCTGTAAGGAAAAAATTTCCCTTTGAACTTTGAGTCTCTCCTTTCAGGGAAAAAACGAGGAAAGGAAAAGTGGAAACAAGCAGGAGAAGTCTGGCAGTCTGATTGAGTACAAAATAAATTCACAGTGGAAAAATCCCAGCATGGGACGTTTGACACATGCAGCTTCAACTTTCTGGGAAAGGTGCTATTTATTTAACACATACAGACCAGATTTGGAAAGTTAAGGGTGTAGGGTGTAGTGTGTAATTATTTAAGTGGTTAAATTCTTCCTTCAGTTTCAGCAGGATATAAGTTAGCTGTTCACACAATTGTAAAACTTTGTACAACGTTTGCAGCGAATGCAATCTGTTCATGCACAGATCTTCATTCATATTCTATATATTTTCTTGCTTATACTAAATATATAATTTATCTATATTTCATTATATTACTTTGAAATTTGTATTGAACATTAAGTCATCAACATTGTTTTCTTAATAAAAACAGCTACTCAATGTCAAATTTGTGAAACAGATCATTTAAATAATTTAATTGATTGATTTGGTAAAAAGTAATCCCAACTGCAGTTTGATTGATATCACTTGGAAGCACAATATTTTTGTTTTTATGAATTATCTTTTTTTTCTTATATTTTTGATCTTTAGATTAATCTCAAATGTCTATATCTAATAATATAACCGTACACAATAAACACCAATATTTGCAATTGCTTAATAATAATATTGTTCCAACATTCCACTAACTATATCATTGATTTCTGCAAAAAATGATTATATAAATATATTTAAATTTAAATCGATTAAAATAAGTAATATATTTTTAACACGTTATTTTGTTTTGTTAAAGTGAGCTATATAGTTTGTAATATTACTTTTATTATTATATTTATCATTATTTTGATATATTATTACTTCATAAAAAAATATTCAACTTGAGTTTGAGTGTAATGCGCATTATAAAAATAAAGAAAAATATGTAAATCATCTTCATTTATGTTCTGCAATATAATATGTGTATCTAACATAAAAAATTATAACTCCTTTTATAAATGAAAATAATAAACCAACCTTCCAAATACCATCTCTTATTTGATATTTGGTTGGATGTTTTGCATTTTTACAGTTGTTGAAGCCATGTTCCTTGCTTCCCAATGTTAACCTGTATTTTTGTATCAAAACGTGAACAGCACAACAGATATAAAACTGGTCTGAAAGTGTTTTAAGAATATACTTCTCATTATCGAATTACTTTTGTAAGACTTTGTTTGTCTGTATGATAGAAGTTTTAGCTTTAGATATTTAAAAGCGACCATTAATTCACAATTCCATTTTTTGCTTAAAATTTTGTATTCAGAGGGCTAAACCTCTTTAAGGAGAATAATTTTTTCCAGTAAAACAGAGGTCACCATGCAAGAAACAAAAGGAGATAAAACTCAAATAGGGTTTATAAACCAGGAAACCGTACTGTTGGAACTAGACTTCTTGAAATAATACCAAGGACACAATAAACAACAAGTGACAAAAAGTCCGGAAGTCCTAAAAATTTTTGAAATAGAACTAATGCATTTGGTAGTATGTTTGAACCATGTGTCAAAAATAAATGGAATATAATATTACTGTATGAATTTTCCTCTCATTTGAGTCTCATGAAATAAAAGTGGACAATGGGTACAGGACCATATTTTGGCAGAAATGATGCTTAAAGTTCGACCAAAAATGACCATACATGTCATTTCAAACATGTATGAGTTGCTGTCTTCGCAAGAGAAGATATTTTGAAGAATATTGGTACCTATTCATCAAATTGTCTACTTGTGTGTTCTGCGCAAGAAAAAAAAGTCATACAGGTTTGAAATGACAAGTGGGTGTGTCAATCAGATGTGTGTGTGGTGTGCAGATTTAGATTTAGATTTAATCAAAACCTGCGGCAGATTGACTGTCTTCGACTGTCATATAAACTACAGGTCCAGTGAAGCCGTATTGCACTGATTCATCGACACCGAATGAATGTTCATCTCTGTCTTGAGGGATTACTTAAAGACCTAACAGGCATGACAGCTGAGCCATCAATGCAAGCTTCAGAGCCTCAGGTTATTGTGATAACAGCAGGACACCAGCTGTTTAACATCGTGTCTATCGGCTGTTTACAGTACATTGCCTAAGGGGCTGAATCTTCAAAATAAAAATTCCAAGGGGATTTAACAGTTTGATTCAAGATAACTTTTTACTCTTTAAAGCAGCGGTGACTTTGTCAAGACACATTAGTCAAGTCTTTCGCTGGTGCTGACGCAACATCATCCAAAACCACTTTCGTTTGTGCAACACAAAGAAGATATTTTGAAAAATGTCTCTTTGGTTTTGTAGGTGTACAAATAAGAAAGTCAATCAAGAACGGTTTTTCAGGTTACAACATTCTTTAAAATATTTTCTATTATGTTCTGCAAAAGAAAGTAGACCAGGTTTAAAATGAACAAAAAAAACTTTTGATTAGTGTTCAAACTATCCCTTATTCAGAGAGTCGTGCAGTGAACTCTGAGAGTTTTTGTCCCAGAAATATGTAAATCAAGTGACGGCGCAAGCACGCCCACAAAATTAGTGCGAGTGAATTTGCATGCATTAAATTCTGTCTTGCAGACCAGCTCTGAGTGCTAGACTGTGGAGGACGCAGCAGATTATCAGTTTTGCATACAATGATTGACTGAACGGCATCGCTTCACCACCAAGATCAAAATCATAATGTGCTTCTTCCATCCTGATGAAGGAACATAGCATGATGTCAAGGTGAAGGACTTTATGCTTTGTTTATAAAGCAGTCTATAATAAAGTTTGTTTTCTTGGAAAAGAGACATATTTCCATAAAAGATTTGTAACGCATTTCGATTGCAACTTCATGCATCTCCTCTCCACTGTCCCACCCATTAAGAAAGCAAAGAGTCCCGACCCCTAAAAAAAGAAAAAAATATATTTGAAAGAATGTTTGAAACTGAACAACAGCTACTTCTATTGTACAGAAACAAAACAAAGAAAGTGAATGGGTGTCACTTGATAACATTCTTCAAAATATCTTCTTTGTGTTTCTGTGATGTAAAACGTAATGATCACTTTTCCGGGTCCCTTCGATCTACAATCAGGATTTTTTGGTGATTTTTTATGGAATTTATCAGTTTAAAGGCTACTGCGGTTGTTCGGCTAACAACATTCTTCCAAATATATTTTCGGTATTTTGCAGATAAAACAGGTTATTATTTTGTGTTCTTTGGAAAAAAGAATGTCATACAGGTTCGAAATAACAAGAGGTTGAGTAAACTATGACAGAATTTGCATTTTTGGGTGAAATATCACTTTAACAGGTATGACAATGTTTGGTTTCCAACATTCTTGTAAATATCTCGTTTTTGTTGTGCAGAAAAAAAAATGTTGTGCAACAAATCTATTATCACCTGTTTGAACTGAAAACCAGTTGTTCATGTGCTCAATAAAAGAGTCTGAGAAAGTTTAAGGTCAAATGAATATCAGTGTGTGTGTTGGACGGTGACATTGATGACACTGTGGTTCAATCTGTGAAGTTACGCTGTCAGGGTACCAAAGAGCCAATTTAATTATCACAATCAGACCGAGCAGAAAGAGAAAATAGCAAGAGAAACACACTCAGATGGGGAAGGGGATGGAGAGATAGATGAAGCAAGAGGACGTGCGCCTCTGGAGATGTGAAGTTCAAAGAGCAATCAGGAGGAAAGAGTCAAGATGGAAATTTGGAAATTTCATGCAGATAAGAGCAACGCGAACAGATTGATTTCAGCTAGTTTTTCTGGAATCGCACGCTTCGGTTTATACTCGGAGCAGATGCAAAATTATCAAAATCATATTTACAAATTATACCTGCGTAAACATCTCGCCTAGTCCAATTTCGAAAGTCAACAGAATTGGACGTTTCTTGAGAACATTGGCAAACACTGTGTTAACCAGGTTTAACATTTTAAAACCAAATGATATATTTTCATCCTTATTGAGAAATATAAATATTGTACAAAAATAAGGATTTGGGGAAATATGCAAAAAAAAAAAAACAATAACAATAAGGTTTATATTTACAATAATGTAAAAGCATACTGAAGCAGTAAGATTTAAAAAAATAAATAAACAATGTGATCTCAACTCAAATCTAGAGTACATAAAGTAGTTGTCCGGAATCTTCAGAGGTAAAAGTTTCAGTGCAATGAAACATTTGCAAAAAATAAATATCTACAATATCTACAAATGACTTATTTCTTATAGCTCTGGAGACACAAATGACACATGGCTACACTTACTGTAACTCATTTAAAACATTTTAACATAAGCAGCACAAAAGGTTGTGGGTTTAAGCCCCATGAATCTCAAACTAAAAAAACGCAATAATGCACTGTAAAACACTTCATAGAAAAGTGTCTGCAAAATGCATAGATGTAGTTGGGCAAGCCTGTGGTTGTTAAACCCCTCAAGACAAACTGTAGATCTTCAGAAAAAAAGTTTAAGCAAGAGAAGTATGAGATTTAGACCTAAACACTTCAAATGAAACCCGCTGAGGAACGTCGTGTCTAAAGTAAACCCCAAAATAACTCAAGATGTGTTATATTCTAGCGTCTCCTGGCATTTTATCAAGGTTTTTTGACACTCATTCTAACATAGTTATTATACAGAGCACACATGTTTCTGGGCTCTTATTGACAGTTTTTTTTTTTCATTTAGTCAAATTAATACATTAACTTGCTAAAAATGTACGTTTCTAAGGCTACCCAGTAATATCTACTAAGAATAATATCACATATTGGAACACTAGGCATAAACCTTCAAAGTCGTTAATTTCAGCAAACATTTTACATTTAGTTTTATTTAATATAATGTCTAGAAATCTACTACTTAACATTATTGAACTTGCTCAGCAAAAGCTAACATGCAAACGCTCATGCTGGGCCCGCCCCTGAGGTCTTCTGATTGGTCCACGATTATTGTTTAAATTATAGTTTTAAATATTGATTTAAAAAAAAGTTTAAACTGCTTTTGCTCAAGACAGCATCTTGAAGTGTTTTCCCCTTAAGTCTAGCAGATACCTACTAACAGATGTTGTACTTGCCAAAGAAGGTAACCATAGCAACTGTAAGCCACTTGAGTGCTCACATCAAAGTTGGGTCTCACTCTCATTATTTAAAGTGAGAGTTCATCCAAAAAGAAAATTCTTTCATTAGTTCCTCCCCTCGTGCCATTTCAAACCTGTATGACTTTCTTTCTTTAGGATGCAAGTGAAGATATCTTAAAGAAAGTTTGTAACCGAACAGCATTTACACCCATTCACTTCTATTGTATGGATATAAAACTATGAAACTAATTGGGAACCAATAATAAGCATACTTCAACATATCTTATTTGTGTTCTGCAGAAAATAAAATCATTCAGGATTGAAATGACAAAAGGGTGAGTAAACGACGACAGAATTTTCCATTTTGGATGAGCTATTAGTAAGTTATTATAGATGTCCATAAATATATCACCAAAAGAAACTTGTTCTGCGGAACACAGAAGGATATATTTTGTAAAAAAAGAAATTGTAAGTTTGCAACTGAACAGCGATGACAAGCATTCACTTATCTTATATGTACACGATACCAATGAAGTGAATGGGTGCCAGATAATCACATTCTTTCAAATATATTTTTGTGTTCTGCTATACAAGTTAAAAGGATGAGTAAATGATACACCACAAAAATTGATTATGGACAATACAGAAGAAGATATCTTGAAGATGGCCACCCATTCGATATTTTTGCACAGACACAAAGCCAATGCAAGTGAATGTTACCAACATTCTTCAAAACATCTTCTTTTTGTTCTGCAATAGAAAACAAGCCATGTACACGTACGTTGAATTGCCGTTTGAATTGAGTAAATGATGGCCCAATTTTCATTTTTCGGGGAACGGCCAACTGTAAATTTTTAAAGATGTGCATATCATAGAAAAAACACAAAATAAAAAGTGTTATGTTTCTAAAAGATCAAAGGAAGTGTTTTTAAGACATCTTTAATATTAGTCCAGTTTAGTGTAAGTTCGCCCAACTCTCTCACCAAGAGAGGGTTGCCTGTAAGAAAAAAAATCGATACATAAAGAAAAAAAAATTCTCTCCCATCTAGATATCAGTTCTTTGAAATGGCCTTTGAAATGAAGACCGTCTCACAGGTGTCATGACAAACGTTTGACTGACAGCAGCGTGGTGAGTTAACCTCAGATGCTGGCGCGAAGCTGACAGTCAGGCGTAATGGCCAGACGCCTCGACCCTGTTACGAACACTCAAAGAATGAGTCGGGTACCGTCAACAACTACAGGACTTGGCAGTTTCATTTAAAGAATCAATGGCTGTCATGAAGCCCATCATTGCTTCTGGGGGTAACTGATGAAATCTAGACGTATGAAGATGCGGTAGACAGCTATTGATGTTGCGTCGCTGTTCTCGAACCCATGCTCGAGTGTCTGCGTATATGGTCGTGTTTCATTTTGACAGATTAGGAATGCATTAACATAATGAAGGAGATCTGGTTTGTTGTCAATGGCCAATGACTAACAAGATGCGTTTAACAGTATGTTGCTTCAAAACTTACATGCGATGGTTAGGGATGATTTTATAGCCCTCTCTGAACCATGTGACCTGAGGGCGCGGGTAACTAGCCACAGCGGGGGGATTTAGAATGGCCGCCCTCCCTTGAGCGATCGTTTTTCTCTGTTCCAGTTCAGCGAAGTTATCCATGTCTGAGAAAAGAGAAAAAAGACAAATTAAAAAGAGAGTCGACGATATCATCCAATGTTTGCCTCATAAAAGTTGTGTATGTCACAGAAAAAGGTTTTTTGTTTGGGAACAGGAGTTTGAATGGGACAGTATCAAATGTGAAGGAAAAGAAGCTTGCCATTTTAATCATTTTCTTAAATACGTGACCCTACGTGTGAAAATCAGGCTAAAGTCGGAAAATCCAACTTATGATGATGAGCATCAAAGTTTCAATTCTGCCATTCGTTCACTATTAATATATGTAGAATAGTAGATTATCCCCAAAAAGGAATTTGCTGTTTTAATATGAACTGTCACATTCTTTTAAAGTCAATCTAAACAAAATAGTTCTCAAATCTTAAAAAACAGAAAAAGTGAAATTAAGTGTTGTATGTACAAATATTAAAATATATACATAATCTTGTAAGAGGTCAATAAAATGAGTAATGTCGATCTCAAACATGTTTAAGCTTTAATAATGTTGAACTTGGTGAATCTCAGTTTAGGACATCTAGTTGACCTCTCTTCTGAAACTCTGGAGACATTGTCAAGATCTTCATATCCTTTCTGAGGGGACTTCAGCGGAAGTGACTTTTTGCACTTCATTTAACGCGAAAGTCCATCCAAAAATTCAAATTGTTTCATGAATAACTCAATCTCAAGTTGTTCCAAACCTGTCTCCAATTTCTTTGTTCAGCTGAAGATAAAGAAAGATATTTGGATGAATGAAGCACCTGAGATTTCAGGGGAATTATTGACTTTAGTATCTTCGGATTAATAGGAAAAATTAAAAGGAAAGCGCTACAGAACTGACTATTTAATTGTCTGTGGTGCCTCGAAAAATTTCAAATGGTTACATTCTCCAAAATATTATTGTATTTTTAGATCTGTATTATATTAATTGTTTAATTTTTATTTTCATTTTAGTGTGGAGTATTTCTCTCATTAAACTCTAGAACAAATAATTAAGACAAAGATATTAAAGATACATTTTCTATGATATTTAATTTCAGGTTTGAGACTCAAACTGAGTGTTTCATCATTGCAATTTCTTTTCTATATCATATAAAACAGCAGATTGGTTTATTGAGCCTAGATGATGGTAAATATTACAATGAAAACCTTTAACTTGGTGTTTCAATGTTAGTCATCAGGACTTCTAGTGTGGTTTGCTTTTACGTCCAGCAAAAATGCAAGATCACAGCTTTTTCCAGCTCATTGCTTTGATATACTCATCAATCCTGTATGTGTCTCATTTACCCCCTGTATTTCATACACTTGATAAACTGCACCAGTGGTTAGAAATGACTGGTGTGCTGCTGAATGTCATCGTTGGTTCGTCTCTTATGGGACCCTGTGGTACTGTACATGCATAAATGTGTGTTCTAAGTGAGAGTCTCGATGGGTGAAATCCATTTGTGTTTCACCCCTCCGAACTATCTCTCTAACAAAATACACATGTACTTACAAGCCACGCGAACATCAGCTCTGGTTTGGATCAACGCTCCCATCCTGTTCCTCACTACGCACTGATACACGCCTGCATCCTCGCGATTTAACGATGCAATCCTGTACCTGAGAAATATGGATACAAGAAAATAAAACCACAAGAATGAACACACTGATTATATTAAAAAGGAATACCGGTCCATACAATACAATGTTATTGAATTTGGTTCTTATAAAACAATATGTGTTATCCTCACCCTGCAATGTGGTTTCTTGACTGTGCATAAACAGCTTAATAAACCACCAAGAGGTTTGAAAGCGGTGGCTAACAAGCCTTTTGATTTAAAAGCGGATGGATGCGAGCGCGGGCCGTTGAATGAAAAAGATTATGAGCCCTGAAGGTCAGACTTGTGTTGATTTGGTTTAAACAGATGACTGCCATCCATGCAGGACGGAGGCTTGACTGAATGCGAATATGTTTGCCGGTAATGAAAACCTCGACGCTTTGACGTTTTTACAGACAACTTTAATGAATACGGAAAACTGTTACATATCAACTAAACGTCAACATCTAGATTCTTTTGTTGTGGACAGATCTATGTATGTTTGCTGAATAACAATCAAAACACAGTAAATGAGCACAGAATGTTTTTTTTATGTGCCGTCACTTTAAAGGCACCCTGCAATTAACAATTTGCAATGTTGTTTATGTGTGTTGTTTGTATCATGCTTTAACAATCCATGTGCAAATGTATCTATTTTTGTATTTTTCCTTCATAAATCTGCAGTGCATTACTTAATGACATCATAAACCTGAAACCAATCACATCAACTCATTTGATCGGGTGGATCAGCTGTTTGAGCTATAGATATGCATGAATTATTTAAAGATTCGGGCAGTTCTCTTTCAGGGTCTGGAACAGGCAAATATGATTGAGTGGAGGCGGAGCTCATTTGCATATTTATGTATCTGCGTATACCTATTGAAACGTGGGTGTATAGTGCCATTTCAAATGTTTAAATTTGTAATATTGATTTTGAAGCATTAGTTTTATGGGTTAATATATCGACCCAAGTGGGACTTTGAACTCATCTTTGATGAATGAAAACATACGTTACCCGTATCGTTAACGTCGTGCTTATTATAAAGTTGTTCTTTATAATATGGAAGTCCAAGAATAAAGTTTCCAAAACTCCAGGGTCAAAGATGGATGACCAGACAAAAGAAAGAGGCCAAAGAAGAGAACAGGACAAATGAGATCCCGCAGGACTCAACACTATCTGCTTTTTGTATGAACTATTATTTTACACTGCAGTACAATTTTGTACCGTATGACCCCATCATAAAAACCTTCAAAATCAGTGAGTGTTCAAGAAAAAAAAGTTTGAACTGGGACAACTAGTTGAAATCAACATTTGATTTTTGTTACACATCATCATTTATCAGACAAATATGTAATGATAAGGGCTTTGCAGATTTGTTTGGACTATCATGTTATGCTGAGATTTAATATTGTCATTCAAATGTATTTTTTTTAATTTATATAATTTTATTTTTCCCCTTCATCTCCTGCAAATGCATTTTCTTCTGGCATACCTTAGGTCATGAGGACGGTGAAAATATCAAAAATCAATTTCAAACCCCATTTGCAAACTTTTGCGATGTCTATTTACAAGTTTAAGCCATTATTTAACTTGAAAAATGTGGGACGGGACATCATTTTATCCATGGGGTATTGATTGGATTGTGATAAATAGATTTTAGGAACCAGTCCTCAGAACGAGACCTGAATGTAAATTTGCAAGAATAATGCATAAATTACTCTATGGCTTTTAGTAAACATTAACCAATGTGATGTTAGAGGACAAGCTAGAACGTTGTAGAAGTCAATATATTTTGTTTAACATTCTGTGGAAGGAACTTTTTAATTTAGAATAAAAACTCAGTTCCACTTAAAAAGCGCGTTGTTGGATGTACGTAATTTTATAAATTGCTTCCGAAAAAAATGTATCTAAAAACTGAAGAGAAGTTGTTGTAAGAAAACTTAATTCAATTATGTGGAACTGATGTTTGATCTGATGATGTATTTTTTTCCCTTATAAATGTGCTTAAGAAATGTAAATAAATATTTAGTCATGTTAAAATAAAAAAAAACACTAAATCAATAAAATTAAAAGAATATAATACAAAAAATAACAATTATAATTAAACACTCAAACAAAAAACACCTATAAAATTCCATTACATTTTAAACAATCTTTTGCATTATGGAAATGACTTGTTAATGTTGTTTTAAATTGTCTTTAAAAGTCCTCAAGAAGGAGCTTAAAGATTAAAGGTTAAACCACAGACTGGGATCCCATATCAGCATTGTGCTAAACCCCATGTTGCTTCAAGAGGATTATCCCTGCTGAACAGCTTTGGATAAAATATTTAAACAACTAAACCAACAGAATATTTATCTAAATCTCAGCATGCATGCAGCGGAATTGAAGAGGTCTTCAGTACCTGTACTCAGGAGAATATTCAGTGATGTCTGTTGCGTTTCTGATCCACTTGAACTCCAGCGGCCAGCTGCCCTCCGCCAAACAGGTGAGGACCAGCCTGTTGCCCTCCAGGTGCGTCTGGGCACCTCCGGCCTCTGTTTGAAAGGATGGGGCAACGTCTGTAAAGAAATGACAAACAAATGAGATCAATTCTATTAAAAATAATTAACAGGAGTCATTATGTCTGCCTGTCTATTTACAAGAACTCAATTATCTGTTGTGGACCACAACAAGTGTAAATGTTTTTAACTTTTCTTAAAACCTACTCAGACGCAAACATCAAAATATTTTATTGCATGTAGAATTTTTGGATTTATATGCAGACTGCGATGAAGTTGATGTATCAAAAAAACTATATAAGAGTCTCAAAAGTCCAACATCTGAACAGATGCACTATCAATAACATATTTTTCCAAGGGTGTTTTATGTCTATACATGTCTGCCAGGGTTGCAAAAATAGTTGCTTTATATTAATAAAACCAAATGACACTCTTGAGAAAAATCACACAATCTCCAGACACCAAGTTTAATTTACAGGAAAACATACTTCTGAAAACCATACATCAAGTTTAAGTTCACATAAAACAATCCCTTCATATGCATATCCAAGTAAATGATGCAGCTCGTGGGACAGATTCAGACCATCAACACATTACCAAAAATATCTTCAACTTTTTTCATTTGCAGTTTCAGAAATATTTTCATCTTAAGTCTCATAACGGATTTAAATCCAGATGATTCAATGTTTCAATAAGACATACATTCTTCACACTCACAAAACTTTCTTTTTATGGTAAATCCGACTCTTGCATTAAGATTAATAATGTTGTCTTTAGAGTTCACCCAAAAGAATTCCGTCATCATTCGCTCACCATAAAGATGTTTTATGAATTCTGATGTTGTACCATTCATTTGTATTTTGTTTTAACAGAATTCAAGGAAATAGGTTGGTTAACAAATTTCATCAAAATATCTTTTGTGTTCTGCAGAAACAAACAAACGTGTCTTAAATGACAGAGGGGCAGAAAATAAATCTGCATTTTGTGTGAGCTATCCCTTTAAGAACAAGCTTTTCATTAGAATTGTGGCTATTTAAAAATCCCGGGTCAGCGTTCAAATGAAAGAATCTTTTCCTGCAGGAAAAAAAGTGCTTACAGTCTGTTTTCGTGAAGCTAATGGGCAATTTCTCAGTGCCTCCCACCACACTTGTTAGTAAATTACTCGCCATTTAGCGGATGCTTTCATCCAAAAAAGACTAATTGCGGAAACAGACCTCCTGGAGAAAATAAGTGCTTTGCTAAAATGCGCAAAGGTCAAAGCACATGTGAAGTATTAACTGAATATTCATTTTCTTAAGTAACTCATGTCCGTAAAGAACTAGTCAGCGCTATACTACACTGTTAAGCCTGGAAAGGTTTTCCTTAGTGTCCTGGTTTGAGATTTCTAGGGTGCAGGGATGCTCCAATGGCATTATTCTATAATTTTAAGACAATATAATTTATTTGCCAGATTTATCATCTGGGCCCAGTTGTAAACACTTTAATCTAAAAAGAGATTTTGAAAAGGTTTTCTATTCAGGATCTGGTAATCCATTTCACTTCTGTGCTGATTGGATAACCCTGACGCAGATACATTTGTACGATTATTAAAGGCAATACTTTAAGAATAATAAACCATGTGCTAACTATCCTTTTTTCCAGAAATAAATGTGCATTAGAAAAGTAATTAAGGTCAGATTATGTACTTATGTTGAAAATAAAATAAAATAATAAAATAAAATAAAATTTTGGATTTTTTTATACTCAAAGTAAGTAACGTGTATACAAGTTTATACAGCGTTACAAATATTTAAGGGATAGTTTGCCCAGAAATGAAAATTCTGTCATCTTTTACTCTTCCTCTTGTTATTTTAAAACTGTAAGACTTTCTTTCATACGAAAGTTGACAACCAGCAGCTGCCCATTTACTATTATTGTTAGGAAATAAAACAAGCACAGGTGAACAGGTGGCTGTTCCTGACATTCTTCAAAATATCTCCTTTCGTTTTCTGTAGAAGAAAGTCACACAGGTTTGGAATAACAAAAGGGAAAAAACAAAGACACAATGACATTTTTGCGTGAACTATCCCTGTAAATGACAAATATTGTCAATGAAGCCCTTTTTTATTTTCCTTAACCTCCTCTTCTCTTTTCTTATTGAATACAGTTTAGCGGTATATGAAGCTTATACAGAGCACAGGTCGTCGTGGTTTGCAGTCTTACGAGTTAATAAAGAAACATTACTAAAGTAAAGAACATTGCAGATTAATCGTTTGTCCACTTGCTTTAATTTCTATTCACCCAAGGATTTCGGGATGCCTCCTTTTCACCAACTAATCTCTATAGTTTACATACTGGTGCCAACTCTCATCAAACCTACATTTACACCATCTTCTCTATTGTTCACCCACAAAGTAGGAAATGACGTTCCCCGAACCCTGTCGTACATGACGCAGATTGTCACGTGAGTAGACAAAACCGTTCAAGAAAGAATAAAATGTCTTATAACGTTAAATATTTGTGGTTTAAATATAGGGGAGGTTATTAAACATGATTAAGTAAATGCGTCATATGATTTCATGTCTATCATAAGTACAACTAATTTAAAAATCTCATTAAAGACTTTTAAAGACTTCAAGGAATAACGGGAACCCTGCAAGATTTTTTTACCTAGATTGGATTTTGTAATCGAATCTGAATTCAAAATCCTTTTATCTTTTGTAAAAGATTTGATTTAATCAGATTTTTTTTAAAGCTGTAATTTTAACAATGTTGCATTAGGTTAATTGTATCATTTTTAATAAAATCCGCTCTGCTCAAAATTAGCCAGTATCTGGGATAGTAAAGCTTAATACACTAAGAGGGGGTGTTTTTAAGACATTCACTCCCACATGGCACTGTGTGAGTAATGTCACGTCCGGATGACGTCTGTTCTGGCAGGCAAAACAAAATAACAACTCTCAACCTCCTCCATCATTATTAATAATGCAGGACTTCCTTAAGACTCGTTAGTCAATTAGTCATTCAGGCAATTTGAAACTACATTTTCGTCATCCCAGCCCCTCTTATCCAAAGTCTGATCCGACCCCTTTGGGCCTCCAGTACGAAGTGATGCGACCGCTGCATGCACTTGTTACAGTCACACAATTGGGGGGAGTTAAACCCCCCACCCATAATGCAGCAATCTCCTCTTGTAGCCCAAGGACACAGTTACCCACAGAGAAGATCTGAGCGAGCAGACAGGTAGAAGCAAGCATGGGTAATCAGGTGGAAGAAATGAGGTGATCAGTGACATTTACACATCAAACACACACGCACCAACATTTCAGTGAACTCCTGCGCAAACTATCCGCACAAATATCAGCGCTTGTACACACACACAAACACACACACACATACACACACACACACACACACACACACACACACACACACACACACACACACACACACACATCTCATGGATTCACGCAGTGGAAGAGACAGGTTGATCAGTGACATTTCCATAAAGTGGAGGCCTCCAGAAACTCCAGGGAATGGGAAACACAACATATGCACACACACACAAAGTTCCTCCTGACCTGGATGCTCTCTTAAGCTCGCTCGGAAGAGCACATGACCTCTAAAACTAAAGGGATAAATGTTACTCTCGATTCGACTTTTTGTGTTACGCACACCGTGCCCATGCAATGATTTATGTACTTTAGTATTTTATTGTTACATTAACTAAAATTTCACTTTAATACGCAAAAGTATGCAGAAAAAATATTGAATATTATATATTGTAATATATGACAACTATATATTAATTATAATATTGTAATATATTAATCATGTCTAAATTCTGTTCAATCTTTTAACCTTTTACAAGCACTGGAATTTCCGTTGTTTTGAAGTCATATCCTAAACATGGCCAAATATTTTAATATTTTAAACTATCTCTTTCTGAAATAGGAACACAAACAATAATTTTATAAAAACAAAAATTTGACAGCTCTACGAATCAGTTCACCCGGAAATCAAAAGTGTTTCATTTTGTAAATTCAAAACTGTTTTACTTTGTCCTCTAGAAAACAAAAGAAGATATTTTGAAGAATGTTGGTTAATGAGCAGGAACAGAACCCACCACCTTGCACGGTTTTGTGTCCTTGCAATAGACGTGAATGGGTGCTGCTGCTATATGGATACCAACCTTCTATAAAATATCTTAAAGAATAATAAATGAACTCGGAACCCTCGGAACATTCTTCCAAATGTATCCACCTATGTTTCACGTTGTTTGGATTTACGGGGAGAAAAACATGAGTTTTTTGGTTGGTGAGCTGTTTTTTGCTTGTGCAGAATACAAAAGAAGATATTCCAAAGAACAAGACAGGGACAGAACCCTTCGACTTGTATGTTTTTTGCATCCATGCAATAGAAGTGTAAGGGTGTCGCTTTTTGGTAACCTTCTTTCAAATATCTTCCTTTGACAAGAGGATGGGTACATGATGACAGAGGTTTCATTTGAACAGAATGGCAAAAAATGCACTTCATTCACCTTCATGTTGTTTCAATTATAAATGTATTTTTGACAAACAACAAATTGCGTACAGGTTCTTCAGAAATTGAGCCACCCATCGACAAGAGGAAAGCACGAGCTTTCATTTTCAGGTGAGCCGTCCCTTTAAGAGAATCAGTTAACAGAATGTCTGGGTTTGCGTTTGGTTCAGGTAGACGCGTTTAGTTACAGCTGACAGAGTTAGTTATTCTTCAGAGGGCAGATGAAACAATGGCATAATCATTACTGTGTGCCGCTAGATAAGCCAGCAAGCCGAGCATTCAGTGTGTTTTGTTTGTTCATAATCAAATTAAAGTTCAAAAGGATGCAAAATCCGACAGCTTGAAAATGAAGTGGATGAGGAGAGATGGAGCAAACCGAAATCAAACGAAACGAAAGGAAAAACATACACAATCGCACCCTTCACAAGGCCCATCCTCCGGCGGCTACAAGTCTATCATTTCTAAATGTCTGAACCCTGAGGTGTATTATCGACTGACGCTTATTCTACTGCAATTTTTCCGCTCGGCTTCTCCTTCTCACTGTTTTATTTACAGCCTGTAAAGGAATATTTTTTTAGGGGTGTTTGGACAGAAACTCGACCGAAGACACTTGTGAGATCGATCTTCTCAGGACTTTTACTCTTAAAGCCTTCATGACCGCTTGACAATGCCTCACAAGCGCACAAATCTCGTCCCTGTTTCTGCAAAAAAATCAGAATATATATATCAATAAAACAAGCTTCAGATACCGGATGCCAACTTTACCCAGACACGCGCATTCACAATACTTGAAGATATCTTAAAGAAGGTTTGAATCCGAATAGCAGCGGCACACATTCACTTCTATTGCAAGTTTGTATTCTGTATCTCTATAGGAAAGTTGTACATACTGATACAATATAGTGATGAGCACTTTCTGAAAAGCGTCTAGAATAGAAACGGCACACCAGGGAAAGAGTGACAGTTGTATTACTTATCAAACAAAAAATCAATGATAACATCAAACCAGATAACAAGCGAAACACAATGACATCTGATAGGACTAGAGACAACCTTCAACAGATTTTTGGCTTCTTTTATCTTTCAAGTCCTTTTCTTTTACATGATCCCGTAAATAGAATAAAAAAGGAGGGCAAAAACTTTTTTTTTACATGACGTAATTTCAGTAACCTATAAGAAACATAAATGACAGGTCTCTAATATTGCTCTAGAAATAAATGATCATCTGCACACCCTGCCATTGTTATAAACCTGTATACTTATTTGTTGCCTCTAACACAAATGGGGATATTTTAATGAAAGTTGAAAACTAAGCGTTTTTGGTCACCATTAAAAGTGTAGAGACATTTCTTCTTTGAAATAAAAGCCTGGAAATCATACAAACGTCTCCATCAGAGTTTCCAAAAGACCTCAACGTACCAAGTGTGCAATGGAAAGTCAATATCATTAAAGGTTAAGGATGAATCAAATCAAATATAACTAAATTCAAATCATTTTATCAATCAAAATTCCTTTTCCAGTTCCATACCCTTCATGCATTTCATAACTTGTCTAATAAAGTTATATTTCTCGCAATTTTGGGAAGATATATAAAAAAAAAGCGTAGACCTAAACCAAACAAAACCCAGAGCTCCATCAAACCTCATAAGCTTTGGAAAACATCTGCTTTATTTACTTCTTTATTATAATTGCCTTTATTCTGCTGAAAACAATAAGAGATATTTAGAAGAATGCTTGTAACCAAACCGTTTTGGACTTCATCAGCCCCATAGAAGCATGATATTCTTTTTTGTTCTGTCGAAGGAATATATTTTGAAGAACGAAATGTTCTGGAGCACTTCTGTCTATCACTTTTATGGTTACAAACATTCGTCTAAATATCTTTCTCCGTGTTCAACTGAACAAAAATGTATACAGGTTGGAAAAAACTAAAGAGTGAGTGATTCACAACAGAATTTTATTTTAGGGTTTTTCACTTTACTCTCAGAAGAATCATTTTGTCTTACAAAATGTTCTCTGTGGTCTTCTTCAGAAAATTGTACAAGGAACAAAGACATCATTCTTAAAAAAAAACCTTTGACTGAATTGTTCTTTATGGAATCCAAAATGTTGTTTCTATGCCGTTACAGTGAAAAATCTTTCAAATACCTTTTTAGGAGAATATTATTGATTTTTTTTGGCCCTAAAACTGAGTCTTTGTTTGCTTGCTTGCTTGTATGTAGTGAGATCACTCTGTGTGTTTGAAGTGTCGGCTTAGATGTTGAGGGTTTCAAAGTATATAAAAATGATGAAAATATTTAAATCGTTCGAAAAGTGCAGATGATCAGACGTCTGCTGTAAAATACAGACCAGAGCACTGAATGACAGTAATTAAATGTCTGCTCATTAAAGCTAGTAGTAATTACTTGTTCGATATGCAAGTAAAAAACATCATCGCTTTACCTAGTCTGTGTTTTCAATGCACTTACAACCCTTCAGAAACACAAAAGCTGAGATAAAAGAGAAGCGTACACATGGGAAGTACTCATTATTACACAGGCAAATAGTCTCTTTGGTGTTTTTTCAGGACTTCTCTGACAGCTTGCCAGCAGTCAACACAAACTTCAATTATGACTACGCTGGTAAAATAATTTATTCCCGGATTATTTCTTTATTCCCAGACATTGAAAACCTGCAACATTTTCCTTTGTAGAATATTAAAGAAGGTATTTTGAGAAAGTCTATAAAATGGAAATCGATGTGTGACTCCTCACATTTTTCAAAATATCTTCCTCGGTGTTCTGCACAAGAAACGAAACCACACAGATTTGGAATGACAAATGATGCAAGCACGTTCATTTTGCAAGGTTTGAGTAATAATTCCATAATTCAACACATTAACAGGAAGTGACAGGCCGTCCTCACTAAACTCGTTTTGACTTATGACGGCCGTCACCTTGTGCAGGCCAATTTATTACGAGGTACAGGTAACTCCTGGGGGACTGTTTCTGTAATAAACGTCCTGAAAAGTTATCCTCTGGTAAGTGAGACGGGATAGGCTTTCGAAGAGAGCATCAGTCATTTTATATAGTCGATCAGACAGGAGAAAAAAGCGTCTCTCTCATGTGATGATTTCATAAAATAATGCAGAGCTAAAAATAGCCTTTCTTTTCTTGTTTCATTACTTTTCTTTTTACCTGTAATGGGAAGCGTAAATCGAATCACATGGAAGAACAGCATTGAGCAGAATTCCAGAGAGATAAACTCCAGGGGTTGGGACACAGCTGCCTGGATTAAGTCAAGAAAAGCTGGATTTCAAGTGCTTGATGTGTAATTTTAAAAAAGATTAGTCTCGACTAGAACTAAGCGTATCTATGCGATCCGGCCTATGCTCGGGCGCCGAGGCAGTGGCTCTCCCACGGGACGCAACGGAATATGTGACCTCATTAAAGGGAGACACTTTAATATTTGACAACATCCTCTGGAGGACTGTGGGCAAAGCATGTCTTCCAGTCTTGCCACATAGGCTCAGCCGAAGATGACGGTGTATGTACCTGCGTATGCAAAAAATAAAATTATATCCCACCGCGGGAGGCAATGCATTTTACCACAAGTGCAGACACTGATGTTTCTGACAAAACGGAATCTTTCATTTTGGTGGCACTGTTTTTCTTCTAATCTAAAACAACCCCCTTCAAGGTGACTATAGCACATGCATCTTAACAGATACATCACTTTTTTGAACATGATAAAGTTGCGCTAACTATCTGCCAAGGTAACACTGTGTGCCAATTTGTGTACATGGTTCCAATGTGCAAAATAAAATGGCCAAATGCCAAATGTGTTTCTTAGAGATTTCGTTTAATAATTTACATAATCAATTAATTTCCTCTATTGTCAATAATATGTATGTCTTGATATATACTGTTTCTGTAACATTTTCTTAAAATCAACAATAACAGTTTCTAATCATGTAATTACAAACGTAAAAAAGTTAAAAGTTCACCAAAAAATGAAAAACTCATTGTTTATTTACTCCTCACGTCAATTCAAATCTGTATGACCAATTTGTCCGCGCCACACAAAAGAAGATATTTTGAAGAATGTCGGTAAGTCAATAGGTAACACAGTTTTTAGGTTTTCAACATTCTTCAAAATATTTGGTTTTCTGTTGAAGAAAGATAATTTTCAAAACACATAAAGAAACCAATTTTAGGTTTTAAAGTGAGATCTCGACTGTGTTATTACCTGTAAAAATGGATAATTCCGAGTCTGAGGATATAAAACATCTTGAAGTGAAATATCAAGGGTTGTCCTCTTAATGACAGGTATTACGACTTTGCGAAAATGTGGCATATGTTTCCTCTATTACTGACTGGTGTCACCAAAGCATCTGGCTTTCTTTCAGTAAGTTATAAAAAACACAATTATCCTCCAATGGTAGCCCAAAGCAAAGCAAGCTGGGAAGTAAAAATCTTCTGCCCAGCTCTAACAATTGGATTTTATCACAAAATGATGTAGATCAAACTTTAGAGGAAAAAAGATGCTTTTCTCTGGCTCAGTGATAGGAGCATGGCTTTACAACAAAAGAGACGGACATGGGTTCAATCCCAGGGATGGCACACACTAGAATAATAAAATGTAAAGTATATTGCAATATAAGTAGCCTTGGATAAAAGCACATCATTGATAACAATTGTGCAAATTCTTCCATTTGTGATGTCGCTCTTTATATTCATTTGCTTTAATTCAATTAAGTCGAAAAACTTTTCCAGATCACTGAAATGCAACGAAATCTGTGACATTTCAGCATGTTAACAGCTTTACTCCAAAGGTCAGATGTTCTTGTTTGCTTTAAAGCTCATAAGACAGTCTTACTTCTATTATCAACTACTACAATGTTGACGTGTGTACACTTGAATACTTTTAGATTCCCTCCAAAGAAAAGAAAAAACCCACCAAGGTCAAAGACGCAACAGTTCATTCCTTAAGCTCGATCTAGGCATACAGACGCCAACGTTAACCCATGGCAGAGACACACAAACTTTGACGTCTGCGACGGGTCGCGGCTTTTCTCATTCGCGGTTCATTTTATTCTGCAGTTCTGTTCATTTGTATTCCGAGTCACAGGCGGCATTCTTATAAGACCTTAAACACACACACATACAGGTAAACCAATATCATTTCATCAGCGCTCCTTTTTTTCTGCCACTATTTTTCTTTCTCCCACCTCGCTTATGCCTCCCTGTCATTTCCAGCGGCTTTGATGAGGTGCTCCATCATTCGCTGGCTTCTCATTTTTATTCTATATTTCTCCACTTATTACGACCCCCCTCACACACCCATCCACCCATGACTGACTCATTATCGCTTATATCACGCTTACATGTCAACACAACCTGTGATGTCGAGCTCAAGGATGCCAGAACGTGTGTGTACGCGTAAGGCCCGGCGTCTAAGCATGTTTACGCGTTCACGTTCGGCATCTCATGAATATCTGATGGGCAAAAACAGAAGGAGTTTTGATGTGTCGGGAATGAGTTTTTGGCTTCCAAAAACTGCCCGAGCATAAAACGAGCGCATGATGAAACGTGTTGCTTTGAAATAGCAAATCTGTATCAAAAAGACGAAACGGAGATGAAGTAAATGAAGAAAAAAGTAGCCTTTCGAGACGTAGAGACATTGGAAAGAGTCTTCCCTCATTGACCCCGACTGTGCAAGATGCATGAAATAGGTTTTATTTTCTTTCCTTCAGGCATTTAACTGGCAAGGACGTGACTATATTGATATGTTAAAGCTGAAGTATTATCAGAGTTTAGATGTGTCATAATAGAAACCGCCATGGATGGCGGACAGACAAACATTATTAAAGTTGAAAAGCTTTACTGCCGGGTCTCTACTCACCATCTTGAGATGTGGAAGTTTTCATTCAAAGCCGACATGTTTCTGCATAGACTTTTCAGTTTTTTATATTATAACCTAATATTCAAGGAACAAAAAGTTTAGCAGCTCTTTTTATCCAGAAGAAATTAAAGGGATCGTTCACCCCAAATGGAAAATGGTTTAGTAGCTCTCTTATCAATAATAAAGATAATTTGAGGAATGTTGTTGAAAAACATGATAGTAAGACAAATTAAATAGATTAACAGACAGAATTTTTCCTTTTCAGGTGAACTTTTACTTTTATAAAATTGGTCAGCCATATACTTGTTAGGTGCAGGTGACTATCAAAAAGTGAAACATCTCCTAAAAAACGACCGACAACCAAGTTTGAGGATAGTTTTTTATCAGGACATGAAAGCCGAAGGTCAAGTCCGCAGTCAAAAGCATCTTGACATATTCCAATGCTTTAGTTTCGTCATAAAAACTTAAATGACCTAATATTGCTATAAAGGATGACAGTTAATATGCTTTCATGAGTCATTTTTTCTTTTGAAGAGGGTCCTTGAAATCGTGTTCACAAATTGAATACTTAAGCGAAAACCTAAAACGTTCATGCTCCTAAAACATTGGATCCGTCTGGATAAATGCCAGATCCGTCTGGCCGATGCCAATACGATAAAATTTTTACGTATATAACTAAAAGCGTCTCTTTGTGGAAGGACTTTTAGGCAAGTCATCCATTTAGTGATAAAAAATTTTTTTGACTACAAAACTACTGACATTTGCATATCAAAGCAAAAAAACTTTGGATCAAAAGTTTTTATGATAATAAAACACATAATTGAAGTCTTTTGAAATTTGACAATTTGTTCCATGAGCAAATCACTTTGTTGTTATTTTATCTGTAAATCAAATATCCATCAACTCCTCACAAAAGAATCCACACTTAATACACAACATATAGGTATAACATCATATTAGCCACCTAATACAGTCCTAACCGAATGTGATGAAGATGAGATTTCTGATCAAGGTCAACCCATCTCATTCACAGTCCGTCCAATCACACGCTTGGACACCTGAGTGGCCGTGACAAGCTTTAAGGTACGTGCACCCAGAGACGGTTCATACAGATCAAACACACACACACACACACACACACACACACACACACACACACACACACACACACACACACACACACAGTGAAGTAAAACTCAGAGTTATCATTCTCCTCATCAAGCCTTTAGCAAAACAAATTGTGACAGATACACCCACACCACACGCACTCTCCCAGAATGCATACGGCATGGGCTTGACTGGCAGGCGTTCAGGAATGACAGCTCTGTCGGGTCCTGTCAGAGTTGGATTGTGACGGGCAGACTCTGGACAGATGAACATCTGGGGCCTTTCTGAATCAAAGACCATCACTCACCGTCACACACACCCACGCGTGCACGGAAAAAGATGCAAACCAATGAAATCAGTCCTTCCGTACTTCTAATTTAAATACACTAGAGATCTGTCAGACAACACCGTCAAGATGACATATGAATATCTTTAGAGATATTTTGCTTATTTAACTCAAATGTACTTATGACAAGTAAATTGAATGCGTGTGAAAGTGTTTAAAAATAATTATCTAATGTTCTGTCATTTGAAAGGCTTTTTTTGCATTTTAAAAATCCATTTTATTGAATGATTGCTCTGTTATTCTTCAGAAAAAGAGATACAGTTCATTGAACACCCACTGACACCAACATTCTGTTACTCTATATGGGGGAAGTTGTCACACTGATATCTGCTACTAAACAACCTCACATTTTTCAGCAAAATCCATCCATCCATTCATGGTTGTCCATCTGGCTTCCTTCCTTTCTTCCATCTATCCATCCATCCACCCATCAATCTATGGTTTCTATCTATATATCTGTAGATGTCTATCTGTCTATGCAGTACTTTTATAGTTTTCTTTAGATAATCTGTCTGTATATTCATGTATGTGTCTGTGTCTCTCTCTTCATCCAGTTATCCATAGGTACCTATCCTTCTACTTATCTATACACTGTATCCATACATTCATTCATTCATCCATCCATCCATCCATCAATCCATCAATTTATGGTTTTCTGTCTGTCTACACGTCTACAGTTGTCTACTTTTGTCTCTCTATCCGTCTCTCTGTCTGTCTGTTCATCAAAGCATCCATCTATATTCGTCAATAGATAATCCATATTTCTAGTCATCTACCTGTCTGTCTTTTCTCCTCCATCCACCTATCCATAGGTATTTATAATTCTACTTATCCATTTATCCATCCATATCTTCTGTCTAGACATACATAGTTGTCTACCACTGTATGTCTTTATTCCTGCCTATCCTTCCTTTTATCCACCAACCTTTCTGCCTTTACTTTAATTAGCACACGGTTCATTTACATATGTCATGATTTGTTAATGACCTTCTTTTTAGAATAAAACACCTGCAAGGGCATTTATGTACACATGAGCGACATCGGTGCAAAACTGTTCGGAGAGTTGGTGAAGCAAGAGAGTCAGGGAAGGCGGGAGGAGGGAGGAGCTACGGAGGAGGACAGGAAAGGAGGTAGAGAAAGCGAGGGATGTGGAAAGAGTTTTATTTAAAGGTTTTACTGACAGGCCTAATGAATGGCTGCCGGATTAGAAATAGAAAATAAACACGGCAAGCCAAACTAATCAATCAAAGCTCAGGCCTGGAGGAGTGCCTGTGTTCATTATATTAAACACACACACACACACACACACACACACACACACACACACACACACACACACACACACACACACACACACACACACACACACACACACACACACACACACACACACACTGTACAGAACCATACACCCACCTTAAACAACAAACTCTTCTGTAACACCCTAAACATCACAAATATGTAATTACTTCAATCTCATCTAACGGAAATAAAGTTTAAGAGCAGTAAAACAGTCAAACATGCCCAAGCTTCTGTTTGCTTTTAACTTGAACGCTGTATTTTATTCTCCTTCTGGGTCTGAATCTTAGCCAGTATTTCATTCTGTTCATCGTCAGGACGTTGTCAAAATGTAATTGGATGTTTTTTAATGGCATTGACATTCAGAGCACTTAGCAGCTGTTGCTGTGCAACAATTTCCTTCAGCTGTTGATTTAACCGTCTTTTTTAACATTACCTTGCTACACAATACATCACATGAGAAGCAACCTCGCAAATCCCTAAATTTATGATACAGTATGTGAACAACACCTGAACGATGTACTGAATAGGTGAATATGCTTCCAATTTTTTTCAAGTCTCTTGGATCTTTTGGTCCAAAATAAAAATGATATGACCTACACCACAAAACTTTGAATTTAAGGAAATATGTTATTTAAATATATTTATTATTTTTTCAAATAGAGAGCGGAACGTGCGGTTGTCTTACAGTTTACCACGATCTATTAATTTTGGTGAATTCCTTTAAGACAACTTAAGCGAATATGTGTATCTAAAGATGAGTAGGTAAATAGGTTCACTGTAATTGTACTTGTATGTCTTTGTTTTATTTCTTTTTATATTTTCTTTTTATTATTAACTATTTCTTCTTAGGGTTTTTATTGTTAACGTTTTGAAAATATATGTGCTAACTAAAAAAAAAATGTGGTTCTCTGTTAGGACACAGGACTTGTACAGACAAACTTTAGTTGGATTTCTTGGCATCGGTGAAGAAATCTTGAGCTGAACCCGTCCAACCTGGGAATCATCTTGGAAGGGAATTTGGTTATGGATGACCCTCTATGTCCCTTATGGACTGTGGAATGCACCTGGACTATCTCGAGTACATGAAAACACTTTTGGCTTCGTCTAGAAGGTGATGTTTAACACGGGTAAGAGGAGCTGACACCCAAAATTCTGACTCTGAAAAACCAACTTACAGACTCTTATGCCATAATTGTATTTTATGTCATTGGATTGGCACTGATGTTGTTTGGGTTTGGTTTCAGACAGGTTAACAATGAAACTTCTTCTCTTAGATATGTAAAGCATGGAGTCAAGCATGCACTGAACGCTCCAAACCACTTAAACTTGACAACCTAAAAGTTCAGTGCAGCCTTTGTCCGAGCTTCATTCTTTATTTTCAAAGGCATTTTCATCATCTTTAAAGCATTTAATCCCAAACGTCCTCCTACACTCCGTAACCCAGTCACAACCCCTTCCACCAGCGACTGACACAGTAGCGAGAACTCAGATCTGAGATGAAACTGAGCAGTACTCTTGTATCGGGGGACACTCGAATGCTTTGACAGAAAGAATAGAAGCGAAAACCCATCTGCCCACGGTGGACAGGATCAGCAATTCAAAACTAAATGTGTTCTCGCATTCAATAGCAGTTTGCAAACCTCTTTGACATGTCTTAACATTTGATCCATGCCAGTGTTGTCATACAACAAAATTACAGATAGAAAACTGATATACACATCAACTGATATACACATCAACCAAATCAAAAACATCATTGATGAAAAAGGTGAAATGAGGTTAAAAGACAATAAGCAAGTTTAATTTAATTATTTAAAAGCTGAGCAATAGGTCATAAGGGATACTTGAGCATACAGTGATATCCTTGAATTCTGAAATTTAACTTGAATAGTGTGTATAACTGTTCTTTTTATATGTTTTAACAATCTGCCATAAAAAGCTGTAAAGTGGCGTGATTCAATGGTTTGACTTCAAGATCCCTCCCGTTGTTCTAAGCAAAGTTTAAAAGCTCACAATTTAAATCCAAAAATATTCTAGAGGTTAGCATAACAACAAAGGTTCATTATTGTTATAAAAATAACCAAATTTAGTTATAGGTGCTTCTTTAAAACCAGTGGGTTTTGTTCACATTTAAAAATGTCTTTCTGAAGTCCCTGAATTGACCGGAAAAGGATGCAAATGAATGACAAATAAAAATAAATAGTGCATATATCAAGTGAAAGATAAATACAGAACATTTTATATTCAGAAAAATATTTACAAGACAATTATTAAATATTATAAATTACAAAATAATGAATACAGGGATGGAACCTACAGCCCCATGAGTAGTACAGTATAGCCACTTTGGGATCCTGTCTCTTCTCAACAATTTTCTGTCTACTCTTTACAATCCTTTGTATTAAAAGCACAAAACACTAAAATAAACCTTCATATATTAATTATACAAATATAAATTCAGAACTACATTTAAATTATGAATTAAAAAGTATATAAAACCTATATGTGTAGGTATTTACAATCTACAAGATACTAAAATATAACTTTAAATATATGAATTTTAGAACAAATGATTTCAGGACTACACTAAATTTGGGAATTCTAAAAGTAATTATAAAGTAGTTGTATTAGTTGTTTAATAATCTATTTGCCAGTGAAATACAATGTATGCCTTTTTGAATTATACAAATATAAAAAAGACTACATTAAAACGATTGATTAAAAAGTAATTATAAGGTATTTGTAGTTGTTTACAATTTTAAAGTCAGTAAAATACAACGTAAAAAATTACACATTATTATTACACACAAATTATACAAAAATACATTCAGGACTAAATAGTTTTAATATAAATAATATAAATATAAAAGTATATAAATGAAATAAAAATAATATGTCCATTTACAATTTTAGTCTTTTTATTTCTTTTAGATTTTCTCAAACTTTTTGGAGGCCCCTTGCACATACTTTTTAAACTTTTTAAACGTACGGAAGGTACTTCCTCCAAACATGTTCATACCGTCATAGTATACAATTTAAGACAGCTCCTGTCTATCTCAATAGTCAAGACAGCAGTAATCAAGCCCTGCCAAAAGACTGAGAGTAAGCGAGACATGCTGCTAAAAGACATTACATATAGAGAAAAGAGTTCTCAGACCAATCGGATCTACCTCTTTAATACCTCCAGAGTTACTCACTGATTACTGACACAGCATGAGCTTACCATACATGTGTGAGTGATGAATCTGAATGAGTCTCACGTCATTATTAGATTATATTCTGTGCTCGCAACCCATAAAGACATATCCATTAATAAATAATGGCATCTGATATGAACTCTCCTTCGTTAGACAAAAATCTCTAAACTCTGTTATTCTTGGAAAGCGCTTTGTTATTTTAGTACCTAACAACATCACTACAATTTATGAGAACGCCTGTCTCTGCAGGTTTCTTGGATTAATTGTTATGATGTTGAGCATTATCTCAACGTGAGCAGACAGGTGTTATTTGTCAAACCTGTGATTATAAGTCGGCATCTGAATCCTAAAACACGCTGACTTAGTAGGTTAGAAAACATCAAGGTATAATGTAAGAAGTAACGCCATCCAATTAAAAAGTGCAAGTATTTGCAAATAATTTTGGGATATGCAAGTGTTCTGACATTACAGAATTTGTTCCAAAAGTCTCTTCTTGTATTGTCAGGTTTTAAAATAGAGGAGTCACATCATTAGATTTATCAAAAGTCTGAAGAAAGTATATTGTTTTAATTTCTCATAATGACTCATTTTTAACTTGATATGAAAGTTATAATTATTTAATATATTAGCATAGATGTCTATATTTAAAGCATCATAATAAGATGCTGTTTATCACATTACTAAGCAACTTTTTGTAAGAACATTTTTCTATCATTTTCAATCCCAGCGCACACTTTTTGCTTTTTATAAATCTTTTTTAAATATGTCTATGAAATCTCTTTTCAATTTAAAGACCGCAATGAGTATTTTTTACTGTATATATAATTACCGGTATTCAACATAAATAGTAAAAGTTTTAAATATATTTAATCTTAAATCATTTAAATAATGTTTTGGGTGAAAATCAGTCCAAAGTGTCAACGATTTTTTAGGGCTGTCAAAATCATCCATCGTAATCAATCATATTCAGAATGATGTTTTTCTTTTACAGAATTTATCATTATAAGTTATGAATTTATAATTCATAATTTATAATTATGTAAATCGGTTTATATTAAAAAATACATCTGAAAAGTTTTGTTAGTGTTTGCATTTATAATTTAGAAATAAATATGCACAGAACACAAACTTATTTTTTGCAAACATAAACTTTTATTAATCACAATTATTTAGACAGCCCTAATTTCAACTATTACTTTAACTATAGACAATAGACAATCGCTATTTAAATGAAGATATGTTTTATTTATTAAATGACATTTAAATCCTAACCCTAAATGTTGAACTATTTTGTGTAGCAAACCATAAATCTATAAATATAGCTTTGGTTTCAAAGACCAGGCCACTTATTTGAAGTGTAATTATTGAGCCAATTCTCCATTTCTCCATTAAATTTATGCACATATTTACATTTAACATTCACAGTCATTAAAATAAAATGACAGATGGTACTAATGACTCCTTATGTACTTACACGCAAGGCCAATCAAACACTCCTCCTAACTACTACCTGACTATTAACAGCAAATAGCAAATCATGAGTCATGGCCGTTACGTAAGCTAAAACCAAAAAAGAGAAGACTGTGCCTTTCAAAGCATGTTAAAGGGGTCTGCAAGTAACTAATTTGCCAAAGTAATGCCCTCATCGGACAATGGACATCAAATTTAGTACGTATGGGCATTAAGATAAATTAATAAGGACTTTAAATATCAAGGGCATCGTATTTTGTACTATAAACATGTAGGAGTGATGGATTTGGGCTGTCAAAACGTTGAATAATCTTTGCAACTCTAATCACAACAAACAATTATCAAAATAAATGGCGTGAACTTCACCGTTCTCAGTCCTCAGTAATGACCCTTCAGATTGATCAGAGCCTTCATGAGAATCAGACATTAATTCAATCAAACCATTAAGTCAAGGCTGGGGGCGCATTCACTGGTGTGTGTGTTGTGTGATCTTTTATCCAACAAAACCTTTGTTGACCCTTAAAGAATCAGGAAGAGCGAAGTATGTATAGATACATATTCCAGAATGAGATTTTAAGGTTATTATTTACTCACCCTTTTGTTTTTTCAAACATAAGTATCTGTTTCCCATAGAACACATAAGAAGATATTTGGAAAAATGGTGGGGAACAGGAACCCACTCCCTTGCATATGTTTTATGTCCTTACAGTAGAAGCGAATGGTTGACGCTGCTTTTCAGTTCCCAACATTCTTTAAAATATCTTCCTTTGTATTCTGCGTGAGAAAGAAACCGACACAGAAACAACAAGAAGGTAACGGTTGCATTTCGCTATCATATGGTCATCTGGTCATGCGACGTTATTTCGTCTTATGAGCTCGACTGGCAAAAACTGTCGAAAAATAAAATGTCAAGAATGGGGAAAAGAATTGCAACATTTTCCATTTTTGCCACACTGCTCCTTTATGAGTGAAGGGTAAGGCCATTTCTCTAGATGCAGTACAGGCTGTTTTAGTGACATTTCGAGCAGGTACTTGAAGAAGGTGCCACACACACCTGCACGCGCAAACGCACACACCATGTTACTGACCATCTGTCATGTCTGACGGCCAATCATCAGCGTCATTAATATTTCATGTCTCCTCCAGACGATCAGAACCGAACACATAATTCCCCTGCTCTCAGACAGCACCGCCACGCATGCACACCCTTCAACGCCAAGTTGCTTGCCGTGAACAGGTACAAGTCCGTTCTCGCATTAATGCTCGACAGCACACAGGCAATATAAAAAAGCCACTTGAAAACAACATTATGACATCACAACGCATCTACGTTGGGCGTTCAAGTCCTTCGCTGTGTAAATCAATAAAACCCAGTGAATGCACGTGACCCGCGCATAATCTTCTCTCGGCCTTGGACGAACACTGCAGTCCATTTGAAACACTCATAAAAAGAACATCTTGATAATGTGCGGCAATATACCGCACATCTCCTATAATTCAGAACACTTTGAGTGCACTTACAATGCACCGCATTGAACTTTATCACACAGAATATAAGAGTGACTAAGACAAATGTGTATTTCGTGTGCGAGATCTTTCAAAGCGTAAAAAAACACAGCGCACATAAAATATCAACCATTGACGTAATCGTGTTTATGGGCAATATTCTCCCGTCTCTAAATCCATCAAGCACTGAGATTTATGTGACAGCTCTTTTTCTAATGGAGAGAGTTTTAGCGGGTTTGTGTGCTTTTAAATTAAAATAAAAAGAATATTATTTTTGTATACAAATTTCTCTGGATGCAGTACGATACACGTTTTTGCACAACCTATAACATTTCAAGCAAAGAAATGCCATGGAGGTAATGTCTATGACATCATCTATAGATTTTTGAAGAACATTTTTGGAAGTGGGCGGAGCCAACTATCAGCGTTTCCGCAACGCATCACCACGTATCATTTCGGGATAATCGAAAGTGCCCGACGAGGTGGGAACAGTGGTAGCCAAAGACTGAAACCACACCTTCATAAACTGATGAAACCTAATGAAAGATAAACTTTAAGGCTGAATATAATTTGAATGGATGTGTTAAAATCATCCATTTGTTCAGTTGTCATGAAGGACAATTATTTTTTAATTTTTTGTGAAATTTTTGCCTTTTATTTCTCAAATTTCAATTTTATGACTTCTAATGATTATGTATGAAATGCTAAACTTAAAAAGCATTGCTATACTTAATCGTGGTTTATTTTCTGCATAGAAGACCGCACAAGTGATCCAAACGACAGAGCCTTTGCGGAGCAATTAATAATGTATAGTTTTCGAGGCATCTGTCTAAGAATCCTTTGAATGTTAGTACTTTAGGGACCCCGTAAATAACCCATCACTCACCTGATGCAAAATAACCAATTTATGGATTCACAGAAGAAAGGAAAAAGGCACGCCAGAAGAGCATATGCAGTGATTGTTCATTAGCATCCTTCATAACACCAGCTAACTCTGATGTAATGGATGCACACGACTTATCATCGTAATTGTGTTATTTATTAAAGAATATAACATTCAGTCGCGGAGAAGCTCCTTTGTGAATGCAAAGTATATGTTGTGTAAATAGGGTTGCCAACAACCTCATACAACCAAAACTGTAAGCAGAAATATTCACATTCTGAAACACAAATTCTCTTGTGCTTTGTCCAGGCTGAAGCAACTAATTTGCATAGAAATTGTTAATTATTTACTGATGTACATAATGGCTTAGCATATTATTTGTAAAACAGTTTTATCAAATGGATAAAATCGCAACATATGCCAATACACAAAAATTGAATGTGATAACGTGTCAAACCTATTTTAACAAATTATAAAAACCAAAACTCTGTGTTAAATTCAGTGTTAAATTGACAAATAATTTATTTCTTGATAACATATCAATGTATTGACTATGTTTCATAATCATCTACAAAAATGTCTAAATAGACATTTCTCAATCCAAGCTTTTCCACACAACACACAACAATTGTGATAAAAAAAAGTGATGAATCGACTAATCTTCACGAGCAATTAACGAGCAACCAGTAAGACAGACATCCAGACACACAAAATTCTAATTGGCCATAACCTAAATGCAAGATCTCTCTATCCTCCTGTCTATCTATCGATCTATCTCTCCGTCTGGCCGCAGCCACCCACCAACGCAAACAAACAGACACATTATCTGAACACACTGAAATGACCCTCAGACAAGTTGTTAAACTTGACCCACGTCTCTGTCCTTAAAAAGTTTCCCAATATCGTCTGGCTTATCCATCAAACACATTAATGAGCTTGTGTTATCGATGAGACACGTTTCTAAAACACAATTAGCCATATAGAGCACCACCGCCTGTGCTGAAAACCTCCAGGAGGATTGAGAAAGAGCACAAGGATGAAGACGAGATGAAGGTGATTTTACAGTTGGAACGTGGTTCATTTCTGGTTCATGGTTGAATTTTACCATGAAAATGAATCACATAATTGTTTGCCCCTTGATCTACACTCACTGATTCTTTCTGGACATTAAAAGATTAAAATCTGTCGAGATGAGGACAACTTTCAATTCGTCAGCGTCAACACGTTGACATGGGAACCAAATATATTTTGATGTAAGATTTGGGATAAAAAATGTCATCTGTCTGACATCATTTAGGACACAGTATGAGCTTTTCAAGTTATTTAACTGGTTAAAAATATAAGGCATGACTATATTACTGGCATTACTAAAGACAAGGACATTAAAGGCAGACTCTACGATTTCTGGTAGTTTATATTGACATTTGAAATTATTAATACAAACGGGTCTCCTTTTTGATAGCCCTGTCCCTCACATACCTCATCTGTGCCTCTCGGCCTTCTCCATATAAAAAAAAATTAACGCCCCTTACTGCCGATGGGCTGCATGACTATTTTTGGACCCAGACCCGACTGAGTTATATAAAGCAATTTTTAAAAAATCAAAGACCCTGCTTTAAACTGTAAAAATAATAATTCATGAAAATGTGTGAACAGTGGATTTTTTTTCTGGAAAATATCTGATTGCTGGGAAGTATTTTTTCCTATTTTATGTTCAATTATAAATGTAGTTTTATTTTGGGAGAATAGTCTTAACAGGGTTTTTGGTTTTGACATTGTAACAAAACCCATTCAAAATAGACTATTTGGGGAAGAAACTACCGAACATGCTTCCAAATGCTGACACAAAGAAAATGACAGATTTCAAATAAATCATACTTACTTTTGCTCTTTTTGCAGAACACAAAAGAATATATTTTGAAAAATGCTGTTCGCCTCTGTATGGACACAAAACCATCAAGACATTTGAATTTTTTTGTTTTAGATGTACTATCCCTTTACTTACTCCCCAACACTACATCTTCTGTACGGTTTACATTGGATGCTTATCATCGTTCTGTGATGCAGCGGCTTTTCAAAAAGAAAACTCGGTTGACGGCCAGATGGTAAAGGGCCTTGCCATGAGGTCACCACACCTGCCACGGCGATAATGTCATCAGTAGGGGACAAACCCCACCGGAGTCATTAAACCAAACCTCCCTCCATCTGCTTTGTTAAGAATGAGTGGGCGCACACACCAAAACAAAGAAACATCACAAAGCCATGGCGAGCAACATGTTCCCACTTGTTTTCCTTCGGAGACTCAACACGATTCCCTCGCGGGATGCAAGCTGTCGACTTAGTTAGTTATGATTATGCTTTATGAAGGTTTGGTGGCCCTATGCAGAGCTGCATTCACACCTGTGGAGGTAACTCTGATTCTTTAGTGTTCCCCAAGTGATCTCGAAGGTTTCCGACTGTTGTGTGAATATAAACAGAAATGAAATTTGCAAAGCTTAAAGTGAACAGCTGAGAGATATAATCCTTTGATACTATTAATTACAGCTCGGTCCTGACAGATAAACAAGGAAAGTTCATCCTGCTTACGATATCTTTAACAGGTAGCACATTGTCGATTTATTCACACACAAATGGACGAATACACTTGTACACAACGCTTTGACAGTATTAAAAAGGAAGGTAGCAATTACAACCCCTTATGACTTTATTACATGCGAAGAGTAGTCGTAATACATTAAAGCTTCCGGTAATTTATATTTCTTTGCTGTTTGTTGTATTTCTGTGACTGGCAGCTTTTGCCACAAAGACAAATTCTTTCTTATGAATAACAAATTGAACTCATTCAAAATCATTGTTCGTGTACGGGTGAACTCAGATTTGAAGTGAAGCCATTTATTAAAAAACTTTCAATCGCGATAAAACTTTCTGGCGTTCTGGGAGTTGCCATCTTTCTTATTTACTTGTCACTGCGTCGACCGTTATTCATGGCTGTTGTGAACTAATGATACGGCAAATGATATTCATGTCCCAAGACATAACTCGGATCAATCCTTTATGGCGTTTGTCGATGCAGATTATGGCACAATGTAATTTTCGACGCTTGGTGTCGCAAAACAATAGCAGAGATGTAGCTCGATGATGCTTTCCTTCCCTTCCTATGTCTATGGAAACTTGATTTCAAATGAATCCAACGTGAATGATGTATATGGATGAAGTGATGATATAAATATAGATGATAAGCGTTTTGTTCTAATACAGAGTAACATGATAGGGGGTGTAAAAATACATCTATATTAATCACGACGATACGATGCATCAATATCAAGCGTAATATGAAAATCCTTTTATATACAAGTTTTAGCTAACTTACATTTATTTTGATCCATTAAACATTCATTCTATATTATCTAATTGCATTTGTGAGTTATTAAAAAGTTAACTGCTTGTGTAACCTGGGACGTATTTTCAAAATAATAATAAATTAATTGAATTGTATTGTTAAAGGCAAATATACCTCACATCTTAAAAGTTAAAAGTTGTTAAAAGTTAAAGGCAAATATTGTGTCGCTTGTTCAGAAAATGTATTAAACTACCCAATTTACACATCTATTACGCTACGACTAAAATGTTCGCATTTTTCTTGACACTAACTGTTTTGTTTGTCTGACTGTATGTGGTGTTGCATAAAATGTGTAGTGTATATATGACAACTAAAAGTACCACAACAGTGACTTGATAATATAGTTTTCAAATCACTCTCACTTTAATGTTCACAGTGTTAAAATTTATAAAACTAGGTATTAAATATTTTTATTTTATTTATTAAAAATATAGCAGATTGTGCCATTATTGTTAACTCTTCGATGTCAATATAACATTCTTGAGTAACGTTTTTGTTCATTAGTGAGTCACTTCAAATCTAATGACGTTTAACGAATTTACAAGTTTAAAAAATCTTGATAAGCACAAGACGTTTGGAAAAATATTTTTATTTGTTTAAAATTATTATTATAATAAAAATAACACAAAATGGCCCCATCCTGGAGCAGCACATGGAATACGTTGGTAAATAGTGAACTGAATGGAGGATCCAATCCAGGATCTGTCAGGCTCCAAACTTCTCTCCTGCTTTATCTTTCCTTTCCGTAAGCCAGCCCCTTAACTCCCTTTAAGAAAAATGTATCGGATGAATGATTATCCCTTGCTAACATACGAACGCACACACAAACACACGCACAGATGAAGCCGAAGCTGGAAAATCATGATGACAGAAAGAACCAAACTCTCTGATTCCAGCATGAGATTTTAATGTGGAAAAAATGCGAGTGAGTTTTCGGCTGAGGCAGACGGAGACGGAGCTGACAGGCTTAGACCCCGTCCCAATTATCTTCCTTTTCCACTATCTCCAGAGTCAAACCATAAGCTTTCTCTGTACTTTTAGTATACCTTCCCTTAGTTTTTACATTCTGTGGGAGCTTGCAGGAAACTAAAGTGTTAATCTCACTGACGTTAAACTACTGTAGGACTTTATTCTTTCTGCGAAGGGATTTGCCCTCGACTTCTCCTTTATAAGAGGAAAAATTACACACAGAGCAGTGGCACATATCCAGTTCCATAACCTCATTTTCCTGGATTCCTAAACCACAAATGAAGCCTGGCTTCGGCTTCCCAAATTTTGGAAGAGCATATCAGGAAAAAAGGCCTTTATGCAGGTTTATTCTTGGATTGTCTATGTTAGACTAATATATTTACTTCCTCACGGCCAAAGAACACACATCTGTTTGCTTGTCCTACATTTAACCCTTCCCTTCGTCGTACTGATGGATCTATCATTTACATTTAAAAATCAAACATTCGGCACTTCAGATATCAAACAGACAATAAAATGCTAAGGTAATAACACATGATTGTAACAATCTCTTTGCAATGTCTACAGAAAAACGTTCACATCTTCAGATGTCTTCTCTCGGTGGGTCTCAATGTGTTCCAGTTTGCCTCAAATAGACTGACTTTTAACTGTATGACTCACGAATCACATCAACAGTTTTGATAGATGTGAACTTGCTACTCTAAAGATCAGCGGGGTTTCAACAGCAAGACACCAGCATAAAGAAAACATTTGCTTATTTGCGGACATCTAGAAATCTAGTTTTGCTTGTCAGGTGCACTGCTGTAGCTGCATTTACCTGCACGGGTATTTGATTCGTGGAGTTTTTGTGTGGAGTTGGGTATTGCAATAGTTCATATTTTGTAACACCGCATCAATGAAAGTTAGGCAGGAAAAACAGTGATGTTTAATTGAATTTTAATTCTGAGTACAGAAAATGATTGTAAACAAGAAAAAATTAATTAAAATAAAAAAGATAAAAGTTCAGTCATCATTTACTCACTAGGTTGTCATTTTAAATCTGTGTAGGTTTCAATCGTCTCTAAAGATAACAGTTGCTCATTGTCTATTTAACATTTTTTGGTCACCAACTTTCTTCAAAATATCTGCAGAAACTAATGCAGGTTTAAAATAAGTAAAGTAAAGTACATGATAACAGAAGTTTTGTTTTGGGCTGAACCGTCAGGTCATACATGAATACATTTGAATTTATTACAAATATTTTTATATTTAAACAAAATTTTTATTAGTTTAGATGTAAGTTTATTGGAGTATAAACAAATGTTATTATATATTAGTGTATTCTTACAACCCTATACTCAGAAAGAAAGGACAGCTTATACGTGAAACCATTTACACAAAGCTTTGGATTTAAGTTTGCTGTTTAAATATTGTTTATATGCACATACAGATTTTAAGTAAAAACGTTTTTTTTTAATAAATAAGCAAAATTATTGCTTCATATTACAAATAAATATTTTTTAAATAAATGCTTTTTTTCATTGTATAAACTTTTTATATTTTTATATTTCCCACCACAAAAAAATCTGTTTAATGTTTTTAAAAGATTTTATTAAGTTAATAAAATCTTTTATTTTTGTGATATTTACTAAATCACGTGAAACTTTTTTACAGTTTACTCACTATATAATAGTCTTTAATATGCAATATATTCGAGTGCAAAATGTCGCCGCTATCAGAACCCAAAGCGGAAGAATTTGTGTAAAATAGGATTTGGGATTTTCAGACTTTCAGCAAGCTTTTAACTCAATAGCATTTGGTGTGAAACCACAGCTCAATTACATTTAACATAAGATCCAGGCACAGTTTTCATATAATTAAAATGCACACTGAAATGTAAAATTCAAATGTTCCTTTTTGCTTCAATGTTATCATTTGATTAATGTATAAAAAGCTGAAAGACTGAATAACCAGCGAGGCCTTTCTGTCCTAAAAAACACATATTTCAGTTTCCTTTGCCAACCTGAAAATACAATGTTCTTTCCGATTCTCTGCTCTAATGGAAAAGTGAGAGATGTGTGGGTTTCTAAAACTTGGGCCATTGTTACTTCTCATCCGAACAAATGAATAAAGGATTGTGAATCTGAGATGTAGGAAAATGAACCTGGACTTTTAGAAAATGTGATCTAAATACAGGCTAAGAGTGCGAAAAGCCTTTCCAACAGTGCCGGCACTCTGTGGCCTTTTGCACACATGACTATACATCACGAGTGTTGACCACTGATGGTCCAGAAGATCTGTCAATGTGTGTTTCTGAGTGCTGTGTAAGAAGAAATGTGTGAAAAGTTAGGATGGTTCCACGCACAAACTGCAATCTTTTGCCATTGCACCACAAATGACCTTCCACCAGAAGTGGAAAGACAGGTTAGATAGGGCACTGACCACAAATCACTGTGGAAATATTACATTTTATAAAGGGTTAAACCAAGTGGCCTCTTCAAACACCAAATTAACATTCTTACTGCTATTTTTCATTGGATTTCAATGACTGTTTTTTTTTAACAGTTGGATTGTGCCATTTTGCTTTAAGGCAAGTAACACTTGGTTTGACATATCAGTAAATCTACATTAACAAACTTTTTGCTTCTCCCGAGCCATTTCAGTCTAAATATAAAATGACATCTGAGATGAGAATAATCCGTCCATTGACATCCATAAATTCACATTATTTTTAATAAAAAAGACTAGGAATGTGAAAGATATATCATGTGCGATATTATCATAAATGTTATTTTTATGATGTGCAAAATCTTCACTGACTGCATTCGCACATTCAGAATAAAACTACATTTTTGTCTTTTTATCTTTTTAATAAAAAATATTCATTGAGAAGTGTTAAGTATTCTTTGTTTTGTTTTGTAAAAAAATAAATCTTTTAAAAATTATTATTATTATTTTTATTATTGTTATTATTATTATTTTTGTTATTATTATTATTATTATTATAATGGGTGGGAGCGGTTAATTTTTGTTACAGTAAGTGGGTGAAAAAGCAGAACATAAAACTTTTGGTAATATTTAAAAACTATTTCATATTTAAAAATTATTATTCATATAAACCTTTGTTAACATTAACAGTTTTAAAGAAGTTTAAATAAAACGACTGCAAGGTTTAAATGAAATAGAATAAAACAAAGGTCTTTCAATAAATAAATAATTCCCAAATAAATTAAACAGAATAGAAATTTAGAAAAATGTCATTTATAATAAGAAGTTATGCATTACAGACATAGCTGTGTATTGCATAATGCCTCAATGGCTTAATCACCATATGAAATACAGGACAATAAAAAAACTTTGTCTTAACATCATATAACATAACATCAATAAATTCTAATTGTATTCGTCACATGTCATATACAGTAGGATAAGAAGAGAAATCTTTTCACGGCTGCTTACAACCAAAGACTTAAAGACTATGCTAAGTAAAACTCCAGACTTAGTTGAATAGAAAAACATATTTACTAAAGATGAAATTAAAATATTATTTTATTATACGAGAACAGAATATATTTTTCACTGAAAAGAAAATCCCTGTTACATTTTTCTTCATTTCTTGACAGTTGACTTTCTTTGTTAAAGTGACCATAATAAGCCTTGTATTTTTTCCACATTCATAGTAATGAAAGTGGTGCATTTTGTTAAAAGATATAATTGTTGTCTTTAAGAACTTACTCAATAATTAATTGTTGTTAACTTTTAACCCAGAACAACTACACATCATAACAAAATCAGCAAAACTATTTTTTTAGCTCCAGAGGATATGGCAATCAAGTTTGTTTTGATTAAAAATCATGTAAATATCCATTTGGTATAATTATATTATACAACAAACAATATGAATACAATTACTTAAGGATCACATACATATTCATGAGATTTCAGACAACATCAACCAATAAAATAATAATTTTCTGATTATGCGCCTAATGTACAGTATAAACAAGCTGTCTTCTGTCAAGCCTGTGGTTTTAAAACATGCAACCATATTATGGCTTCCCTTTATTTAAAGGGATAGTTTACCCAAAATATAATTCCAAACCACTATCACTTTCTTTCATCTGCAGAGCACAAAAGAAGATATTTAAAAAATTTTCACAACCGAAATTTATAGTAAGCATTGCCTTAATTTGTATAGAAAACAAAATAAGTCAACTGAAACCACCAAAGTCAAGCTCCCAACATTCTTCAACATATCTCCTTTTGAATTTTTCAGAACTAATTGCTCACAACCAAACATTGACAATAACCCTCACTTCTATTGTATAAACACAAGACGTGTCAATGAGTACTATTATTGTTCAATTACCAATATTCTTCAAAATATCAACTTTTTTGTAGTGCAGAAGAAATGTTCACCACCGAACATACACAATTAGCCTCACTTCTATTGTATAAACACAAAACCAATACTAGTCATTGAGTACCAACATTGTTCAACAGCCAACATTCCTCAAAATATCTTCTTTTAATTCTGCAGAAAAAAAGGGTTGTACAGGTTGAAATAACATGAATGCCTTTAGCTCCTTTTGACAGCATGATATCCATCCCATTACCGAGCATGCAGTACTTACATCACAAGTAATGCCCATCCCTCACTCTCACAGATCTGACAGTATGATGACACTTATCTGTTTATTATTCAACACCCTTGTTTCAACCATCTTTGAGAGAGTTTCAATTATTGTGGGAGATCACACTTCACGTGTTAACAACGTAGTGAACAAGGTTCACTTGAAAAAACATGCGCACAGATTCAATTAATTGAATAATAAACATCACAGGCATTGCAAGCTCTTCCAACAACTGATGATAACCGAGCAGCTCTTCAGCTCTAAAATCTGACCAGACTGAAATGATAGCATTGGCCTTGAATGCAATGTAAAGCAACCAGAGCTCAGCATCCAGGCAAGGCAAGCAACACTGTCAAGCACAGTGGTGACGGCATTAAGCCATAAGCTTTCTTTAAAGCCGGAGGGATTTAACAGCCTGTTGTCATTGAATGCAACATGGATGATGGTGTGTACAGGCAAGGCTGATATGTAAGAAAATCTCAAGACATACAATCTGCAGTATGACTTTAAAACTGCTGCCCACCGGCAGCGGATTTGGAAGAGAATGAGAAAATACTCGCTAAAAAATAATAAAAGTTTCTGTTCTGGTGAAATGACTGTTCTTAAAACATTCCTTTGTTCTGATAAACACAGAAGAAGATATTTAGAAGAATGCTTGATTCAGAAACTGAACTACCATAAAAGGAAAATATCTTATATTTTTTTAGTTGAACACAAAACCTGAATTAAGAAGAATGTAGGACAGCAAAAGAAGTCATGGGGTAATTGTGCCTACCATTGGGATTTTGCCAACTATGGTAGTCAATGGTCTCCAAATACTGTTCGGTTACGAGCTTTCTACCAAATATCTCTCTCTCTGTTAAACCAAACAAACAAATGTATTCAGGTTTCAAACAACTAAAGGGTGACTAATTTCTTTTTAAAATTAAAATTTTAAGTTTGGAATACTTTAATAAAAGAAATTGGATTCATGTGTGAAATTGATTGTGTTCATTTGAATTTGATGATTTGTGTTTTAACCACTGCGGTGATGTTTGGTTACTCCTGCCGTAGAGTTCGTATGCTTCACCAGCTCAAAAGTCTTTAATTTATTTAGAGATTACTTTCTTTAGTTTTAATGGTCTGTCGAAATGCCCCTTCCTGATGTTAGGTACACGTTTCTGAAAGTAAAGCTTGGAATTGCTGAAGATTTTCCAATGAACTGCTTAAATCAGAGAGATTGGAATAAACCAGCTTAGATAATATCAGAAACATTGAATAGGCAATTTTCATGATGTCACACTAGGTGAAGATTTTGCCATCTCTGATTAAAACAAAGAATTTAAGGTGTATCTCTATACTGGTAAAGTGATGATTCAGTGATGATTCAGTGATGATTTCTATCATTTATTTATCCTCTCATCATTTCAAGATGTTTGAGCCTCTGGCTTCTGAACACAATAGAAGATATTTCCAAGAATGTCAGCAACCCAAAATCTTTACAACTTTTAACAAAAACAAGTGAACTTGAAGCTCATTTTAGTATTGTATACTCAAAGGTCAGGTATATGTAAAAGTATACTTTGTTTAGTAAATATACTAATATCAATGTACTAGCAGTGTACTTGTTAGGACAAAGAATAAAAATATGCTTTTCCCTATTTCAAGTTTAAAATAAGTATAGCATATATCATTAGGCGAATCAATGGGTGGCGCAGCTGTTCTATTAACATTTTTCGAAATATCTTTTTTTGTGTTACACAGGTTTGAAATGACCAGATTGTAAATAAATGACAGAAATTTCCTTTTTAAGTAAACTAACCCTTTAAAGTCAGTTGACGCAAAGCAGACACTACCTGTAAAATAATTCCCGCAGCCATAAAAGCTTAGATTACAAATCAGGATAAGAGGTCCTTACCTCATGAATACCGTTTTTGTGTGCACATGGTCTGTACATGTTAAACAAAATACTTCAAACGTGGGAGGGGTTTGTTTGAAGGCATACATTCATAATCTCCCTCTGGATGAAGCAACACCACCTACAACTTAACCTTGCGAAAACGGAACTTCTTGTCATCCCTGCCGACTCGAAGACTCGTCACGATCTCTCGATCCAACTAGGAGCATCAACCATTGTGCCCTCCAGGTCTGCGAGAAACTTGGGAGTAATCATCGATGATCAGCTCAACTTCACAGATCATGTTGCCGCGACTGTCAGATCCTGCAGGTTCATGCTTTACAACATCAGGAAGATCAGACAGTTTCTCACAGAACACTCCACACAAATCCTGGTTCAAGCTTTGGTCCTGTCCAGGCTAGACTACTGCAATGCGCTGCTTGCTGGACTCCCGATGTGCACAACTAAACCTCTGCAGATGATTCAAAATGCAGCGGCAAGAGTGGTGTTCAAGGAACCAAAAAGGACCCATGTAACACCTCTCTTCATAAAACTGCATTGGCTTCCTGTAGCAGCCCGCATTGAATTTAAATGTCTTCTCATTGCCTACAAGACCACCACCGGTTCAGCACCCACTTACCTTAACTCACTAATGCAAAGATATAGGCCCTCAAGATCTCTGCGCTCCGCAAATGAGCTGAGACTTGTGGTACCAGCTCAAAAGGGTAAGAAATCTCTCTCTAGAACGTTCTCTGCTTCAGTTCCTCGATGGTGGAACGATCTGCCTCTGGCTTCACGCTTGTCAGACTCGGTCTCTATCTTTAAAAAACTCCTAAAATCTCATCTTTTCCGGCTACACCTAACTCACTAACTCACTTCTTTTCTAACTACTCACTCTATCAAAAAAAAATATATATATATTTTGTAACTTCACTCTCTGTGTAACTCGGTAGCATTGTTGTAGCACTTGTTCACCTATTGTTGTATCGGCATAGTTACCGCTTCATTGTCTCCTCGACTATTGTGGCTTTGGATAAAAGCGTCTGCTAAATGACTAAATGTAAATGTAAATGTAAATGTAATCTCATCATTATGACGCTGTGGGTTGAGCCTTCCGTGCATTTCCTAAGTGTAATATCCTTAACAAACTGGGTCAAAATCCTATAATTCCTTTACTGACATAAGAACATAATTGGATAGTGATGGAAATCTTAAAAGCTTTCAATAGCAAATGAGATAAAAAATTGCAGACTAACTGCAGATGTAAGATATGCATAGACGTTAAAAATGCGTAAGAGCAAATATTCACAGGAGATGCCACAAATATCTTTCTCGCAATAACGAAAATTAAAATTATGCAGAAAGGCTGCAGAAAACCTGGCACTGTTTAATTCACGTAGAATCTGGCGCTATTCAGTAACATAATCCTTTAATTGCTTTGATTTATGTGAAAGCTCCTCTTTGGGATACAACAAAAAAGGCCTTCGGTTATCGACCATTAAACTAACAGGCCTGCACACACATGCCCACCATAAAGACTTTGAAAATCATACAGGTTTTGATTTTAGTATGCTCAGAGCAGGCAAATATGACCTGAATACGTGTGACAAAATGGAAAGAACTAACTTTACCATAGAGTATATACACTTAATCAATACATTATGATTCAGTATATTAAAGCATTCACGCTCAATCTTTAATAGACTTCTGAATACAAACCAAAGCGATGATTTAAAACTGCTTCGCAGCTCAGGACAAGTATCTATACATAGTACAACAGATGAGCTAAATTGATTTTAAACAGCGCCGCTCATTAGCATATATTTTCATTAACATACATGAGATGGAGAGGGAGGGCAGTGAATGAGACAAACTGCTGGTAGAGCTTTACTGCGGCCCGATGTATTCCGAGTGGAGCTGAAACCTCGGCCTATGAGAAGTTCTAGAGTAAGAGGATTAGCTCAAAGTCTGAATTCCAAGAGAGGGACCGGATTGGGAATCTGCGAGAAGCTGGGAATTTAATAAAGAAAGGAATCTGTGAAGTGCTGCTTAATGACAATGGAGATTACACCGCATATAGTGGCATGTACGCAAAAGTTATTTGAACAGAATGCTCGCACCAAAAATGGTATTTGGAAGTGTAAAGTTAACATAATGGTAACTATATATGAAATTAAAATCTTTAGAAATTTAAGAGAAAAAAGTGCGTCCACACGACAACTCTAATGATAATGATGCAGAAGAACGATTCTGTTTCAGTCTTTTTGTTTCATTGATAAAAGTTTTCTTGTTGGAATATTTGTTGCATGCCTATAGCTGAAAGTAAGGAACAATACAGTATTATTTACGTCAATAAAACGTGATTTGGTAAATATAATGTAGTGTAAAATATTTTTTTAATTTTAGGGAAAAAATGCATTCACATGACATCTATTACCAAAATGATGAACAAAAACTATATTGTTAGAATCACTTTTAGAGTAACTTAATTTCAGGTGACCAATGACAGACAATCAAAATCCACTCTTATTTAAATTGTGATAAATAATAATCATAAACAAATGTGTTTTAATTACCGATAAATAATGTAAAAATAGTGATATTATTTAACATCATAAAATATTAGAATTTTATATTTCTATGCAATTTTATTCCAACTTATGACTGATCAACTAATAACAGCCAGTCAAAATCCATTCTTATTGATATTGTAATAAATATTAATAATGATAATAATAATGCCTTTACTTAAGAAAAAATATGAATACATTAACAATGTCAATTTTAATTTATTTGAAAGTTTGTTTTACTTTATTAATTTGTGTTTCATTTTGACATTTTTTTTTACGATTAATGGCGCTTGAATTTAACAATTTGAGCTAGGCTAACTGTGTTATTTTTTTAATTAACTTATTATGGATGCATAGCACAAAAACAATAAATACGATAACTTTTCCTATATTCTTTTATATTTTTTATATATTCATTCCTTTTCTAAGGTCTGCATTGGTTGTGTTTAGATACTAAGAAGTGGCCAACTTTCTTCAAAATATTTTTTTTTATTGTTGAGTCACACAGGTTTGAAATTACATGAAGAATCCCTTGAGAGAAAATCCCAATGTCATTTAAAATATACTCATTCCTTTTGTACACATATTAAGTAAAAAATATGATTATTTTAAGTCCTTTTAAAAATGTAAAAATCCTTTCAAAGTGTGAATTATTCTTTATTGTTTTAGAATCCATGTGCCATCTGATGTTCTACTATGTCAAATTCACTGTTTCACTCAGATTGTGTTACAAAATCAATGCTTTAAACACTACTCAAGCTCATATTTCTGTTTTTTCCGTAACATTTAGAGACTCATCTGCTTCCACAGACCCACCCCTGTCACATAAAAAGCAGCCACCTGCTGCAGTTGCTACCGGCAATGTAAACCCGAGTTTTTGAAGGTATCCTGTTTCTCCCTGACAGTAAAACAGTAAAAGAAGAGTTATCTGCGTGTGTGTGTGTCCATCCGTGAGAAAGTCTGCACGGCTTCGCTGACCACAGACAGATATGAGATACACATCCAGGCCCTTCCAGCAAGAACTGGGGGACACAACTGCTGACACTTGACACATCCACATTCACACCCACGTACATTAGTGCAACATGATACGGCGGGACTCATGCCAACCTGATTAACTGAGATCCATTTACCCCACAGCTGTGACCACCTGTAAACCAGCAACTGTCATCCAATCAACCACTGTGTGTTCGCGGGAGTGACAGCGAGAGAACAGATCCCCGAGAAGTTACGCAACACTTTTCCAATTTTCTTGTCAAAACGCTGCTGCTTAGCATGCTGTCGTTACATTTGCTATTTCCCAAGACCACATACATGATATTAATGAATCACTTAGAAAAGTGATTGTTAAGAGATAAGGATATTAACCATATATTACTTCTTCATCATACTTTAAAACTTTACATTATATCGAAAGGCATTTATTTTTAGGTTTTTGTGCAAAAAACACAAGATATTTAGTAGAATGTTGGTAACCAAACAACACTTAACTTCATTGACTATCATTGCATGGACACTAAACCATTCAAAAATGTCTTCTGTCATCACTTTGTCAAACCTATCAATCTAGCACAAAGCACAAAAAAGATATTTTGAAGAATGTTGGTAACCCAACAAAATTGAACCTCATTGACTTTCAGTGAAAAGACACAAAACCATTTGGAAATCTTCTCTGTCATCGATTTTCTGTCATGACTCTTGTCATTTCAAACCTGTATGAATTTCCTTCCACCACAAACACAAAAGAAGATAGTTTTAAGAATGTTGGCAACCACCACTGACCTTCCTTGCATGGGCACAGAACCATTGAGAAATATCATACATCTTTTTAAACCTTTGTGACTTTCTTCCTCAGAACACAAAAATATATTATGAAGAATGTTGATAACTGAATGACAACAATGAAAGTAAATAAGTGCCACTGCCTTTCGGTTAACACCTCTCTTGAAAATATTTTCATTATTGTAAAATGGCAGTCATACAGTTTTGAAATGACATGAGGGAAAACTATCCCTTTTATAACCATGGAAACCACCTCAACAAAATCCCAAATGGCCTAAAAAGATGTCAATTAAGCTTATTATCATAAGATCTTTTTGACTTCTGTAACATATGCTCTTCAAAACATTTATAAGATTCACCAATAGAACAGGAATATTAAGCTTTCCTCTTTAACCTTTAAAACAATTTTCTTAAATGCGTCGTCCAATTGATTGTCCTTTCTCTACTTTCTTATAAAATACACAGACAGAAAAGAAGGTTAACCTCAATACAGACCCCCTAAAGTGCACAGTGGTCCCTTCGCTTCTATTGCATCAGCCTTAAGTACTTAAAGGAATAGTTTCCAACCTCACATCAGAGCTCTTAAGTACAACCAACCTAATTTCTCAATGGCGAGACACAAAAATTCTGCCCGACTTGTCAGACGGAACCCTGGCGAGTACTTTTGGTTCTTCAGGTAAACAAAGTGGAAGTAGCCGTGGATGAAGAGAGAAGATGCACGATGAACAACTTTTCTATCAATAATTCATTTTGGTAAAACAAAAGTTGGAGCACATTAATAATGTCCAACTTAAATTGAAAATAAAAAGTTTTTACCAAAGGTTTTAATCATAGCACACATCAACATTTGTTGGTTTAAACACCCACGTGAGGTGTTCAAGAGACACATATAAAAAAATCTTAAATTACATACAATATAAAAAAAATATTCTTAAATACACTCTAAAAAACTTTTAATGTGCTTTTACTTGAAACAAGTTACACTTAAAAAACTGTTCATTTAAAAGCTTTGAAATACATTAAAAATGCTGTTTAAATTTTGTGAATATACAAGTTAAATAAACTAAGTACATCTGATTATCTCAAATATTTTTACTAAAAATATTGGGGTATATTACAAATACATATCTGTTTAAAATATAATTTTCTTTCATTGCATAAACCTGAAAAATATTTGTAAAATTTACAGAAGAACGTTCTTACTCAATTATTTTTTCCACTGAAAGAAAAATCTGATTAGTATATAAATGTAAGTTTATATTTGCGACATTTACTAAACCACTGTTTTTTTTACAGTGTGTGATTAAAAATTCTAAGGATTGAACAACACATTATAAAAAAATCCAATTTAATTAGTTACTGTATAATCGATTGTTTGCCAAGTAAATCAATGATCTCAAGGCTTGAACTGTGCCTTCATGTCCTTGTGTTTTTTTGCTCTGGTGTTGATAACCTCATGTCTGTCCATTGTCCACGCTTGTAAACAGCAGTCTACAAACACAGATAGCGTCTAACAGAACCTTTACACGCTCACACTATCTCTCTCTCTCTCTCTCTCTGTGGAGAACTCACGCCGGAGGCCCATTTATCTCAATAAAGACTGATAACACGTCTGTCTGCTATCACCCAATTCTCTCCGGCCTTTTCTTTTGCGCCCTCTTTCATATCTCATTCAGGTTAAGTGGTGGGAGACTGGACACAAAGAAAATCCCCTTTCTCTCTCTTTCTCTGAACCAACGACTCTCTTCTGGAATCTGAAGGTCTTAAAAGGTTTTTACTAAACCGACACGACCAAAGAGTCACTTTGAAGTCCAGCCGTGCCAAAGGAGGTGGAAACTATGAGCTCAAGCGACGTGTAAAAGATCAAAATAAAAACAGAGCGCGTAACGCCAGGGTTTTCCACGCTGCAGTTCTCTCCGACCGCATTGAGGGATAAACTGACCAGAAGAACGAAATAAAATGCTAAAATCGGCTCAGGCCGACACAAGGTTCGCACAAGCTCAAGGAAAATGATCAAGCAGAAGTCAAGACACAAAGACACAACATAAAATCCATCAATGTTACACCAAAAGTACAACAAAAACACAAATGTAAGCCCAAACTAATCTTCACAATATCACAAAATATCCAATTGTTTATGAGAACAAAATAATATATTTAATAATAAACTTAAACATTAATTCAAACATTATAATGTTTAAACATAATAAATAAATAAGTCAATTATAATAAACATTTTTAAGGTATGGTTTTAATTTATATTTTTAAATGAGTTTAATTATATTTCTTTGTGGATACCTATTTTTAAATAATTGTTATTATACATTTTTATTAATATTTCTTTAAATAATTTTAATTTTACTCATACTTATTTTATGTTATATATTTTGATTTTCCTTTTACTTGTTTTATTTTTTATTTATTTTCTTTTTAAATATCAATATTTTAACTTAATTTTTAATTATTTTGATTATACTTTTTGAAGTGTTAGAATTTGAATTTTTTTTTTATTTAATTTTTTCGCTTCAGGCTTCTGTAAATTATATCCCAGTAAACTACTTTCACACTCAACACACAGACATATAGAGACACGCTTAGACACCTGTCTGCCCGTCTACTTATACTCTTAAAAATAAATCTACCATCACATCATCTAATTTAGCATTAGTAAACTTTAGCCCTCAGTCCCGAGCTAAAATGCCTCATATTTCCTGTAAACTCGAGAGAACCCAAAACTGCCGCTGCAAATGTGTCTGCTTGAAGATTATCCGTTATAGGTTGTTAAAATTACCCTTGAACTGAATGTTACTCACTAACAGCTTACCTTTACTCACTGTGAATTACACATTCTCGTTCACAGGACTGACAGACGGGTGGACTCATTTTCTGATGGCATCCTACTTCAAAATATGAGACAAACTTGTTAACAGACATACAGAAGTTTAGTTTATGTGCCATTTCTTAGGACAACATAACTTTTAACTTGTAACTTAAGAGTTCTCTGACCTGATTGACTACCATTATAGGAAAATGTGTCCAAGAATGTTTTACTGTCCTACATTCTTAAAATATCTTATTTTGTGTTCAACAAAACTTGAAAATCGTAGTCAACAGGGTCCAAGAACTGTCAAGTTAGAAGCATTCTTCCAAATATCTTCTCTGTCCTTGAAAATGGTAGTCAACAGGGTCCAAGAACTGTTAAGTTAGAAGCATTCTTCCAAATATCTTCTCTGTCCTCATTAGAACAAAGAAACATTAACATATGTGAAACAACTTACAGGTGATGAAATGATGACAGAATTTAGATTTTTGGCCGAGGGATCCCTTTAAAAAATTATTTGTGACAGTGACAAACATGTAATTTTTTGTCAATTGTGACTGTGCATATCTGCCTAAGGTTTAGAAGACGTCTACAAGACAATGATTAAGAAAATATGTAAAAAATGTATATGTGTAAAATTCTCTTTTTAAGATGTTCATCAGGTGTACATAAGACAATGTTTTTCACATCTTTAGCATCTTAAATCTAACAGATGATCCCCTGGTACGAATGTCACGCATGAACTCTGACTCCACCCCCAGAGCTCTTGGCTCCGCCCTTCTTTAAACCCTTGCGCTTGTTTGCATTCATGATTCACAATTGTGTAAGTATATTTAGACCTTCATTCAGTACGTGCAGACGCTTACGCAGTCGTCCATCTCAACAGTTGCTAGGGAAATTAGGCGGCCTCAGAATAAAAACAAGGTCAAGATCTCACATCTTCTAAAGACAAGAGGTTAAAGAAAGCAAAGCATTGCTGTGAACAAGCCAAGCATGGCATAAGGTGAATTCACGGAAGAGTGAAATTGGTTCAAATCTGCATCCTAAGCGGGTAAACAGGCCGCTCGCTCTCTTTACCGTTCCCTCGTCTCTGCGTGTGAGTTCCTGTAAGCATGACACATCTGAGAAGATAACAAGAGGTGGAGACACCTGGAGCCGTGAACCGATGCATGACAAGAGACGCGTTTCACACACAATGGAACACAACCACCATACGCGTACATGCACGAACATGAACTTCCATGTCACACTTTAGATAAGAGTCTAATGAAATGGACTCAGATGAGAGAGGCGAAGACTAATGCCACATTTTTATTTGGCAGATCGCAAGCAACTTTCCATACAACGTTTTCAAGGTTAACATGTTCCCATGACCTTCACACTCTTAAAGCTCTCCCGTTTGAGAATGTTTAGGGCTGTTTAGAAATACAAACTGACACTTTTTTTAACACCGTTTGAATGGGATGCTATCACCGTCCCACGGCAGTGTTTTTGGTCGTTGGATTCCAAAGTTTAATTCATTTTAATTCATTCAAATAAAAGTCAATCGCATAAATGGTCTGAATCATTAAATTAAAAGCGTCTATTTGAGAAATCGACTAGTTTTTAAACTCATTTTCAAACCGTTGGGGCAAAGGGGTGATTATGACACAGAGACCCGTCGTGACGACCCATCAATTTGTTGTAAATGTTGTTCACTCTCATGTTAATGATGCAAACGCATGCTGTGCTGGGATTCCGACGGCGCTTTCTGCATCAAACTCTGAAAATGAATTCAGACGGTAATTATAGAAATTAATTTTTACTTATTTTTCATTCCGAATGCAGTCAGCCATGTGAAAAAATATTTTATTTAACGAACGCAATCCAGACATGTTTTTGCAAAACGCAAAGCGGACAAACTCAAAATGACCAAATACTTACTTATGCCTTTAATAGCATAACGCACGTTTATCCAAAATGCCATGAAGGGAGTCACTCGAATACACCCACAGGCCCCCGTTGACTTCCATTGCACATGCATCGAAAAAGAGAAATTTTTCAAAATATCTCCTTTTCTATTCTGCAAAAGTCAAAGAAATCTTTTGAACTCCATGAGGATGAAGAAATGTCTGAGCTTGGGGGGGAGAATATCCATAGTAATGTAATATAATGCTTTTTACCAGTTTCTAAATCTTCTGTGATAGGAACCGTTAACCCTGCTGTTGCTTGCTTTATTGATCTACAAGTGCTGGAACAAAAACACATTATCTGTACTATAAGGAGAACACATGTATGGGGCTTGACGTAACATGATGTCTGATTTTATATACCATGACTAGGATTTACCTGAAATCACATCTTATTAAATCATAAAACTACAATGAGGGAGGAAAGGGATCATATCATACTGTCAATAATGCTTTCTCCACCGTCTCAACCCTCCTTTTCCATTATAGCATTTATATAAACTACATAAAAACTTGTTTACAATTATATTTACTATCTCTTTATAGGAGGTTTGATCGTGAATGTTTTTAAAATGACATAATATGAACAAGGTACAGAGCGCTGCTGTTCAACAATGGCAAACGTAGCACCATATTCCATTCAGGACAGGTCGCATCAAACTTGCCCAAATATTTATAAAAAATATATAAAATTACTTATTCATAAACATGGGCACATGAACCCTGAATTTAACTATATATATATATATATATATATATATATATATATATATATATATATATTCTTTTCTTTTTCTTTTTTTATTCAGGGATCATGTGCCCATGCTTCTACTATATATAATATGGGCTTACATAACATTTTAGTTTTGCTTTTGATCATTTTTTCCTTTATCCATATCCAACATCTTTCCACTAAGACTCCACCTCTCTAACCATTTCTCTCTCTCTCTCTCTCTCTCTCTCTCTCTCCTCTCTCTCTCTCTCTCTCTCTCTCTCTCTCTCTCTCTCTCTCCTCTCTCTCTCTCTCTCTCTCTCTCTCTCTCTCTCTCTCTCTCTCTCTCTCTCTCTCTCTCTCTCTCTCTCTCTCTCTCTCTCTCTCTCTCTCTCTCTCTCTCTCTCTCTTTCTCTCAACCACTCTCTGGGCATCTAACTGATTAAAGCTAACTGTGCCAAACACAAAGACGAATCGCCAACCTTAACCATAAAATGGAAAAGTTCTTATACATAAACTGCCAGATGTGAGGAAACAGTATTAATCTAAAATATTCTCAAAAGGGGCCTATAAACATAAACATCAAGCCCAGCTCGCACACACACTAACACACACACGCGCGCACACACACACACACACACACACACACACACACACACACACACACGCACGCACACAACCACCTGGTGTCGTGCGGTTTCAATCAAGACAAACATCTGTTCAATGAGAATCATGTCAAAAGAAAAATAAGGATGTGGGAGTCCTGTTATATCTTGCTCACCCATACACATACAGTTAGGACTCTCATTTAACAGGCACATTTTGTCCCATGAGTGCATAAATGTTATCTAACAAACATCACCATTCTCATACAAACCATACATTGAGGAGATGTATATCATTTACATGTGAGTACCAAAAAACTTACAAACAAAGACGGATGCCCCGCACAAGTTAAGAGTACACTCATAAATGGAGGAACATCATAGTGCAAAGTCCCAATTATCAATGACTTGCTGATTTTTACTTTTTACTATTTTTTATTTTAACATGACACTCACATAATTCAAATATTAAATATACTTATTATTTAAGTTAGTCCGTTTTAACTCAACAATTTCGCTCAAGCATTTATTCCAATGAATATCAATCAAACCGCAGTTGGATTAATTTAGTAATAAAAATATTTTGATGTCGCATGGAAAAATTATGAATCATAAAGTATAGCTTCATCATTTATTGCTGATAGCTGTATCATTTCAAGCTGTCATCACAAACCCTGCTTTGACCAAACTGGTGCAAAAATCATCATTCGATAAAGTTTCCAGATTTGAATTACCGCCCACTCTTACAACACAATCATTTTGTATAATTATCTCTGCTTTACTCTTCTTCCACGAACACATCTTATAAATGCACATCTACGGCATGTTAAAGTTTGTGCAATTAAACTTGATGGACAAGCCATAAGTGAAAATCTCGAATGCTTAAGAGGATCTGAGGCTTTATTCCGAGAGCCCTTAATTCCATCATCCACCTCATCCCAAAATTACACAAACCGACCTCTTGATCCATTTTCTTTGTTACGCTTCTGTTCTCATTTCCAAAACATAAATGCACAACATGTGGGATGTACCCCGACTAAATCATTTTCAAACGGAGAACATCTGGCCGGAGGGAGGGGGGTTGCAAATTGGCAAAACCAAAACGAGATGAGCAAAGAAAATGTGAAATATTCAAAGTAGTGCAATTGAACAGTTAGGATAAAGAATATGAAATAAGCAAATGAAAGCGATTATAATTAGTGCTACACTGTAAACACTAGGATTGCAATTAGATGCCTCGTAAACAAAGCACTTGCTTAATTACCTCATGAAGTCCTCAGGCTATGTGTCTGAGTGTGTGTTTTATGCCCAGACAGCAACACACAAACATAATGCTGGCGACGCGAGCAAAGAATTGCTTGGAAAAGTCTGATCTTGGTGATCTCGGCGGGAAATAAATTAAATGAATGAACAACTGTTCCTGCAAACAACAACATCTTCCCATCAAAATGCTGTAGGAAAGGGCTTGTCATTAAATGGCTTAATTGTTGGTGCTTGATAGGCGAAATTGAACTTTATTTCGCTAAATATTGAACTAAAAAAATTGGCATGTTCTACAATTTTAAGGAGGAAATAATCCCACACAAATACATCTTGAACAAAATTCAATCTTGAAAATACAAACTATCTACTTAAAAAATTAACGACTGTTTCTTTAAAAAGACAAAGGTTTTGTCTAGCTTATTTGCAAAGTAAAAAACACAAATAAGCTAAGACAAAAATACAATAAATTTGGCTCACCTATTCTTCACTGACTTTTCTCGAAAGTTCTACTTTAAATTTCAGGCTTTTCGAAACTTGAGTTTAATACTATACACTGAAAAATTAGCTTGTTCTACTTTGACCTTTAAAAAGTCAAAGTACAGAAATAACTGCAAATTAAAGTCAGATCTTAACTAACATGAAAATTATGTTTTACATTTTTGGACTTATTTGGCCGTATTATTAAGGTTTTTACACTTTTTTGAAATGCGGTAAAAAGATTCAAATACATGTCACTTGTAAATAACATGAAATTCATGTATTTCATTAAACATATTCTACCTGAGCTGCCAGAATACATTAGTATAGTTTTTACATATTTTTGAATTTCTAATCGTTTTGTCTAAACAACTGCTTCTGCAACAACATAAATAAACTTTACATGGCTAAAACTTTACTTCCGACAGATCTTTACAAAAAATGCATTAAGTTAAATTTTCAATTTAATACAATTCATATCTATTCAAAATTTTATTTTCATACCCACTATCTAGACCAAGATCACAATATATCAAATACTAAACAACAATACTGCGTGTTGATTGGTCAGTTTTAAAATGACGGGAGTCTACATCCGAAATGAATTTGTCTGCTCCCTTTGGAACACTTTTCAACAACTGTTTGTGTATTTGCAGAATTATCGAATTAGTAACAGGATCAAAGCAAATCTAAATGGTTTTAGTAACAGATGGCCCATGTTCACAGCAGAAACTGGGAAACAAACTTTTATTTTCCAAGAACTTTCAAGGAAGCATTTCTATGCAAGCTCCACTCTTTCACCACAGCAAAGCCTGCGCTTGTAAAACGGCCAACCAGAGTCCAATAAAAACAAGATTGGAGACTCCTTCAAGAAAAACTTCCAATATTGAGAAAAATCGACATGCTTAACAATCTCTGTCGCTCTCCGGAGAGCTGAACCAGAAGCGCAGAGATGTCCTAGTTTGGAAGTTCTCAAAAAACAAACATTTGGAACGCTTCTGAAAGTTTTCCCCTCCCTTTCTTCCCATTGGGCTCGCATTGGGTCCCTGGATCCGCGCTTATCATCAAAGCCCTCGATCCCAAATTAGTTTAGAAAGTGCAAATATACATATCAACTTGGGCGGAAAAAAACAAAACAAATATTGTCGTATGTAAAGAACTAAAAGATGGAAACAACATTGGTGAGTGTGACTTATACCCCTATCTAAAAAAATGTATCATCCCAGGCCGTTTGTTCATTAAATTCCCAGTTAAATGAGACATTGACAAGCACAAAGCTGAAAAGAGTGTGCTAAGCATTGTTCCCTGTTTTTCTCAAGAGTTAATGAAATACACTCATCTACGCTTCTACTTAATATCTCATCTCACATTTGTAGTGCTGGGAAATCAGATTCCTTTTAATGAATTGTTCTGTTCAGATGTTTGAAAAACAATTTGATGATCTAATTGGTTAAGAACAGACACGTGTAACTCAATTATGTAAATGAGTGTTTTATTGGTTACATTACGTGTATATAAATTGATGTGTTCATCCTAATTGACATCTCCATTTAAACAGAATAAACTGATTTACAAGGATCTGAACAATGTCATATGACAGTCATGTATCTGTACAGTATTAAAAAAGCTTTCTGGCAGCTTATATTTTCAAAAGGTTATCTTGACAGCACATCAACTACAGTATCAGACTTGAAAGCACATAAAAACAGACGGAAACAAAAGAAAAATCACAGAATAAATCTCTTTTATACAATATATCAATTATATATCCTTGTCAGCAATGAGATCAAATGCAGAAATAATAGATGTTTCAAGTCACAGTTGAACACCGAAGTTTATGCAAACCTGTAGGAAGTTTAATTTTGAAGATATTTTGAAGAATGTGGGTAACTGTTCCAAAACACCTTTAAGGCCAAGAGTGCTAGTTTGTCTTTGCATGGTAGTCGATAGTCTACCAGAAATGTTTGATTTCAAACATTCATCTAAATATCTTCCTTTGAGTTTAAAAGAACATTTACATTTATACAAAATGACAGAATTTCCATTTTGGGGTGAGCAATCTCCCTCCCATGGGCCTCTTGAAAAATGAACAAGACCCTCTCAAATGTCTTGCCTTTCAGAATAGATCTCAACAATGTCAGAAACTCTGCTGAATCTACAATCCCTATGGTGAGGATTTCAATATGAACTTGATAGTTCACCCAACAATAAAAACGCTGTCATCATTTACTCTTGACATTTCAAACCTGTATCAGTTTCACCCATAGAACACAAACGAAGGTTTTTTCAAAAATGTTGAGAACAGCACCCGTTTACTAGGCGTCCATATAATAGATGTGAACGGGTGCCAGGGCTGTCCAGTAACCAACTTTATTCAAAATATCTAGATAGTGAGTAGATGATGACAGAATTTTCCGATTTTGTTGAACTCAATATTTGACATCAAACTAACTATTGAACCAATTGTCTCTTCTCTCCATTATTATAACTCCTTAGAAAACGTTTGAAAGTTGAAACTTCTATCAAATCTCGTGTTCTATAAAAAAGAACACTTTGACTTAGGGAAAAATTGTTCCTCTGGGATGAGAAGTGTCATAATTATCAAATATGACCGGGAATGTGCTGTATGTGTGCACTCAAGGAATGAAGACGTTCACTAACTGCAAATCGTACAATTCATTATCTGTGAGCCGCAAGCCTCATTGAACAAAAATGCAAACATCATTCTCTCCTCGAGTCTACAGAAACTTGCTCCTGTAGAGTCAGAAGTGCATAAAACCCAATGGTTTATGCATGCGATGGGATGCTGGGGCTTCAACTAAGTCGCAATGAATTATCCACGTAGGCTACATGACTCATGCAACTGTATTCCTCATATTGCAGCTGTCAATTAATCACGAGCGTAATCACGGAACGCGCGTTCGATTTGGTGTGCAAACCATCAAACGCCGCAAATCATCCGAAGTGCTCCAAGCCCGAGCATATGGTTAATGCATGAGGTAAAACGCGGTGAAAATGAATTCTGATTATCATTATTAGAGCAACACATGTTTATTTAATTGCATTTGTGAATAATAAGGCTGTTCACAAATTGTTCGGCATATAAGTGTATGCTAATTACAACAGAGGTAATATGAATAAACAGGTGCTCCAAAGATTAATAGGACGCGTCTGCTTGCGCGTGTGCCAAACAGCCACAAATATAATAAAGGCGCAAATGCGGAGAGAAAAGGCAAGGACGAGCGTGAGGAGCCAAAACCAAATGAAAAAAGATTGCAATTCACTCGTATTGTGGAAGCGCAGGTGTGCCGAAACTTCCAATAAGCGTTTTATGGGCCTACGAGAGGAGGTTTGTTTTCAAAGCCCTCAAATTTACATTTGTTAAGAGATAAAATACTGGCAAAGCTCCAAAAAATACTGCGCTCCATTATTGTCCACTCCTTACATAGGCGGTTACTGTACTATTCAAAGCGATGGATGCAAGAGTGTGATATGCAGACCACACGTATTAACCTGAAAGTGATGGTTAACCCCAAGTGAAAATGTTGCTATCATTTACACTTTTGTGTCTTTCAGAAAAAAGAACACTCAAGGGTTTGTAAATGATGACAGAATTCTATATTTTGGGTGAACTATCCCTCTTAGAGACTTTCTTTGGCTTTGTGACTTTTAAATATAATGGAGACCATTGGGTTTGGTTATCGACATTCTTCAAAATACTTTCTTCTTTGCTTTGAGAAGAAAAGTAAGCGATCCCTTAAAGAGACTTGTATTAGTTTTGTGTACATGCAACAAAAGTCAAACGACACCAAAGGTTTTCTGAATCGACATTCTTCAAATTATTCTCTTCTTTTGGGTTTTGCATGAAAAATAGCACAGAGAAGAGTGAATGATGCCAGAATTCCCACTTGAGGGTGAAATATACCTTTAAAAGGGAAATCAACAAAATTTTTACATGACATGACGTTATACTCAACATGAATAAAGAATTTGGGGTTACACCGTCTGATTTTTTTCTTGTTGAATATTAAACGAAATAAAATTGTATTTAGTCAACCTTTGAATTAACTCTATCCTTCAACTTGCATTTTGCCAATTCATCACAACAGTTTTTGGTTATCGACATTCTTCAAACTAACTTATTTTGTGCTTTTTACGACAAAAATAACGCCTAGGTGAGTAAAAGTTGACAGAATTCTTACTTTTGGGTGAACAATCTCTTTGAAAGACTTGCTTTGGTTTTGTGTTCATACAATAAAAGTCAATCAAGACCAACAGTTTTCTGTATCGGCATACTTCCTTTGTGTTTTGCAGGAAAAATAACACAAAGGCAAGTAACTGTTGAAAGAATTCTGACTTTTGGTTGAACTATGTTTTTAAGAGAGAAAAGCAATTACGTCTGACATGAGAGGACATACTCAGCAAGCATGATGAATACGAGTTGAATAGAAATTTCTTTCATTTAAATATTAAACGAAATACAAGTGTGTAATAAGTCAACATTTCTTTCCTCTATCTTGCATTTTGCCAATTCATTGAAATACATTCAAGGATCTGAGACATCCAGAATAATTAGCGTCTTTACATCACATGCACATCTAAGATATCTTGAAATATTGTTTAGGTAAGCAGCTCACACATTGTGCTTTGGAACGGAGCGTCTACATCATTTCCAATTTACAGAGCCATCTAATCTAACTGTTGACTTAAACTAAGGGGAAAAATTGAGTTTTGTCGACAGCGTGCCAATAAATCAACCAAAGCCAAAAAGAGCATTTTGTGATATTTATATCTGCACTCGGATTTATCCAAGATCGCTTTTATTAACCCTAAATTCATAGTTATAAGCGTTCAAAAAACAAACGGCTCCAAATTTTACAGTCTTCAGCTGACAGCGTTCATTACACAAGTTTTCAATTTATTCTGACGGGTTGACGGAAAAAAACAAGCCAAAAACAAATGAATGAAAGAGAACTAAAACACAACGTAGTGACATGAGTGAATGCTGTTCACGAGTTGAAAAAGTGAACGCAAACACATCGCTCATGTTCGTGTGGGTACAAACTAAAGTGCCCCTGTTGTTTCTTATGCAATTGAGGGCATAAAGATTAATTAACACGCAGTCAAATGTGGCTGGTCTGATGTGAGAATTATAACACGGATCATGATAATTGATTTAGTGAAGTAAAGGAGGGTAAGGTGGGGAACGTTTCATTAATTATTTCTCTGTAAATGACTTAAGGTGTTTACTGTAACAATCAGTAACTGCAGCTTTTGCTTTTGCTTGGACAATATTGCAATTTCTTGGTAGTCAAGGGTCCTCTAAAATCTTATTCGCTCACATTCTTTCAAATATCTTTCTTCGTGTTTAACACAGAGGAAATGTATACAGGCTTGGTACAACTAGATAGTAAAATGATGTGTAAATAATTGCAGATTTATTCATTTTCAGGTTGGTTACCCCTTTATAGAAGTTCAAATATTGCCTTAGAATTTTTTTAATTACTCTTCTTGTCTTTTTAAACTTCAATGACTTTCATTTGTATGCAAAAAGATATTGGTTCCAAAACAAACCGAGCATAACCAACTACCATCGTTGTTTGGTTCAGATATTCTACAAAATAACTTTTTTTAATTGACCAAAAGGTGAATAAATTATGACCAAAAAATTATTTTTGGTGAACTATCTACTATTTTACAACAGAAATAATTATTACCACCGTTGCTTGGATAATTCTTCAAATTATCTTTTTTGGTTTTATAAAAGAAAGATAGCCATACAAGTTTGAAATGACCGGCATAAATAAAAAGGACATCAACAAAACCAAAAGGACAGATCCAACATGTCAGCCAAAATGTGAAATATAAATTCTCGGATAATGTTTTTATTACTAATACATATTCCATCATATTATATTTTTATATATTGTATATATTATTTTACTAAACCCTGATATTAGTCCAAGTATTAAGAATATAAAAAATAATACAACAAATCTGGAGTTTTGGATGCAAGAAATTATGCTACATACATTGTGCATACATATGGTGTAAGATACAACATACTGACAATTGACGAAGGGTTTGCTCTTCATAGACCACAAAAATTGTTATTTGGTTTTATTATATGTGCTCATTTATCAGGAAAATAAACTGTTATGAATGTGAAGATTCCATTAGGGATATGACTACTCTCTAACCTGACAGAGGGAAAATATGTTTTCAGACTTTAAGAGTGATCTCACACGGGGAAAAAATGACATCTTTACATATCAGCCTGCTGAAAACGTCTTTATATAAAACAAAAAATACAATTGTATATAATTATCAGTTTGTGCATTCCCTGGAAACCGAACATCAAACTATCAGCTGAGCCATGACAAAACACCTAAACTGGCTTTCTGAAAAGACATGATGACAATGAAGTCTGAAACATCGATCACTTCATAAGTGACATGACACCCACACTGTGACACTGACAGTTTCTTTATGCGAGGGGTGTTGAAGAATAATTACAGTTCAATCACAACACAAACCAGTGAAATGCACAACTGTATATCAGTGGCTTCTGGCCAGTTCAATGATGTTTGAGATGTTCTGAGCTATCAAAAACATCAATAACCACTTTGCCTTCTGTTAAAATCTGATGTCAGATCTCCTGTCCGTCTGTGTGTACAAAGTGGATGGAGACACAGGTGGGAGTGTGCTTGTCTATCAGCCAGAATCACACCTGGTACTGGGTTTAGTGGGTCTCGTTTTATCTTTCTTTTTTCCGAACACACACACACACACACACACACACACACACACACACACACACACACACACACACACACACACACACACACACACACACACACACACACACACACACACACACACACACACACACACTTTCTGGTTTAGGATTTGGGAAATGAAAGCAGTGAGCTGAGTAATATAGCCACTATCATAAGACACAATCAAGATTTCGGAGAATGATCAAACATGTTTGGTAGGGTTGCACTCCCTAAAACTACTGGAAATAGTTTACCCCGAAATAAATAGTTTGTTATGATTTACTCTCATGTCGTCATTTAGTTTGAACACAAAAAAACCTCTAAAATAAATTTTGTGTAAAACATAATATAGTGGATTCCATATCATTAAAGGGATAGTTGGAAGAAATTGAAAAAGTGTTATTTATTCACCCTCTAGCCATTTCAAACCTGTATGACACAAAAGCAGATATTTTGAGCAATGTTCTTAAATGAGTGCAATGACACCTTTACTTTTCATTGGTTTTACAATAGTAAATAGGAATCGCCGCAGTTTCATCACCAACATTCTTCTAAATATCTTTTTGTGTTCTACGCAGAATGACTTACAGATTTAAAAAGACAAAAGAGTATATAAATGATGTGAGTATTTTTATGTTTGGGTGAAGTATCACTTTGAGTCATTCATCCCAATTCCCTCATGTAATGACACATTACCGAATAAAAATTCGACTGGGAATATCATGCACACCTCATCAAAGACATCCTAATGGTAACACCTCTGCTTTAAAACTATTATTATTTGCTTTGATTTCCATAACCTTCATTACAGTAATGTTTGCTGGCATTATATATCTAAAATATGTTAGAAAAGCAGCAACTTTCACATTGTCTTAATAGATTTTTGGTTACTGCTCACCATTACCCATATGACATCAGGTAAGAGTAAAGTCATTCCAAAATATGTTATCACCAAAAAAACTCTTTTATCTAAAACAAAAATAAAAAAACATATGTGGGCAAAATAAACCATCAGGTTTAAGCTGTGTATATTGTGCTAAACACCAATTAAATGAAGTACAATATACAGTCCATTTCTAAATACCGTATCCGCAGCTATTACCTTCGAGAAAATCACTCTTTTTATTAATTTAATTTAGTGTGTTAGCGTGTACTGAAGCAATAAAAAACTGAATAAATAAATAAAATAACAAAGGCGCTTGATTTCAAGGCTTTATTACTTTTGCGAGTCTGTCTGTGAAGAATATAATGAGAACAATAAGTCTGTGTGTTTTCTTATGTCGGGTCAGCCGCAATCAAGGTGAGCCATATCTGACGGTTATCAGACGAATTAAAAAACAGGAATGAGGAAAGTGAACTAAGATCTTATGAAAGCAGTCCGAAATGTGAAAGATTTATTTATGGGCACGGCAACAAGCGGTCTGTATCACTTGTAACCTGTTCAGTATGAAGACAGGTTTATAGGCGGATGTTTATAGTGTTTCTCACTGCATAAACGCCTTACATAATTCCTCCTTTGACATTTTTAAACGAGCTGTGAATTGAATTCTAAGCCATATGTGTTCCTGGTGTATCGTATATGGAGGTTCATCTAGAGAGTTGTTTTATAAGCTGTTTTGAAGTTTGTCTTCTTTGGCACTGACAATATACATGAAAAAAGAAGAGTTTAAACACAGGTTAGTGTTTCTTTGTCAACCATCAATTTTAAAGTCTCTGATGTTTAAAGGGACATTCTGTCGAGTTTAATGCTCTCATGTAGTTTAAAACATGGTAACTGTTCTTTCAGGTGTTACAAAAAAGAGGTAATTTGAGAAATGTTTCAAAAGTTTTGTGCCCATGCAATGGAAGTCAACGGGGCACAACGTGGTTCATTCTTCAAAATATCTAGTGCTGCAAAACGATTAATTGCAATAAATCATATTCAAAATAATACTTTATCTTTTCATAATATATGTTTGTGTTCCTTGCTAAATACTTATTTTTGGAAATGCTAATAACAAGTTAACAAAAATGGGAAGAACTGTTATTTTAGGAAACTTTCCTCTCCAGTATTTTGAATTAAGATTGTGATTCCAAGCTCAACCACTGTGACAAAACTACAAAATGTGTTCAGCAATGTGTTTTATCTAGTAAAGTTTATATAAAATAATATTAAACAAAAAACAATTATTAAAAAAATAAATTATAGATTCATTGATGATATTGATTATTGATTACATAAAATATAAATAAATATATTAGCCGCAAGTCAGACGGAACAAACCCAAATTGAAAGTTAACTGCTGTCCATGTAGGCACATTTGATGAAACACTTAACTTTACATTAAGGAAATGTTTACATATTTATTTACATTAATCAATGATTTAAATTTGAAATAAACTTTTTATATGTTCCTAAAATATATGTAAAAATGTGAACAAATTGTAAACGCAAACTGTGATTATAGATGTGAACAATCGAAATGAATCAGTTTACAATTTGAATCATAATTAACAATTTTATTTCGTTCAAAATAATTTCTCTCGTATACTGCCAAAAAAAGAAAGTCAAAAAAGGTTTGTAGATAAAAGATTTATTTTTGCTGAACTTTCCCTTTAATAAGGTTGTCTAAAATGAAAAAATCTGAAGTCCGGGGTTACTTTAACTTTATTAAATCTGTTGTTATCTCGTTCGTCCTTGCTTTCCTCTTTTCTCATCATGTATGTCAAAAAATCTCACACACTTTGTGTACTTGTAGTTACTGTACGTGAATGTCATCAGACTGCTTTAGGCAACAGAAACAGTGTGGGCCACAGCATGTGGTATTTACTACTTCCATAACCACAACAACCCACCACTTTTTATTCGCACAACATTTTCCATCTCAAAACAAACTTGCCTTCACCCAAGGCCATTCACTCAGACTGAATTTAGATCATTTGCGGTGTTGAGGATGTTTCACAATGCACCATGCAGAAGGAGAAATAAAAGTTTGTCTACAGGTCAGTCGGTTTACTTTTTTGCATAAAACTAGTTAGATGACGCCGCTCAACAAAGGGTTTGGCAGATTGACCAAACCCCCACAACACCTTGCTATCAGTCTCAATCAATTTCATTCAATTTAATTCTGCAAATCTCCTTAAAAATGTAGCAAAAAAAAGTAAAAAACAAACCCAAAGCAACAAAGTGATTAAACCGCTGAATTAATTACTTTATAACAACCCGACCCAGAAAACTCATTTTCAGAGGAATAATTTGTTTTCGGCGGATACCAATTAAGCAATGATTGTGCATATTAAGGTCTACGCTTCATCCATTATGCTTGTATCAGTCACACACACACACACACACACACACACACACACACACACACACACACGCACGCACGCACGCACACACACACACACACACACAAGCATACACACATCATCTTTATTCCTTCAGAATCTACGGGTCAAATCTGTATGCTACCCCATCTTCGACAAAAATGACTGCTGTTACCAAACTGAATTAACAAAAGGCTCAGAATGTCTGGGCTACCTTTTACTCAACCAAATTAGATAACTGAGCTCTAAAAGCACACAAATACATCGCAGATACGTTTTTTCAAGGAACAAACCAACCTTTATTCTTCGCTGAAAAGATTACCTTGGACCATCTCGTTGCCTAACAAAAAAGAAGTTCATTTTAACCAGTTTGCGTATGGGCGGTTCACCTAAAATTCTGTCATTGTTTACACACCCTACGTCATTACAAACCTGTATGACCTACAGAAGAAGATATTTTGAAAGTTGAAAGAAGGTTGGTTACCGAACTGCACTGGCACCCATTATTCAACATTCTTCAAAATATCTTCTTGTGTTTTTTGCACCTAAAAAATTTCAAGAGTGTACTTTGGAATAAACTTTGGAATAAATTAAATTAATTAATTATATTATAGTAGATAATTGTACATAGTTTGTCTTGCTACTACATAAACTTAAACATACAATATATCTGTGTGGGAGTAAAAGTATTAAAGTTAAAGTATTGAATACACTTCTCAAGGGAGTAAACGCAATGTCAAGCAGAGTATTGTCGGAATACTTCACTTTACTTGTAAGTATATTTAAAGTATAAGTATAAGTATACTTTACATTTGTCAGAAGTATACTGTAGTATTTTTAAATACATAAAAAGTTTACATTCTAATTTTTAGTTTAAATGAAGTACACTACAGAAAACTAATGTACTTATGTTTTATGGTCTGATGGTAAACCAGCATTGCATAAAGCAATACCTGGCCCTATCACAAACGTATGCTATTGGCCAAGCCAGCTCACATGTCCTCTTAACTAACACAGCCACTATAAACCATTAACAGATACACAGTTGTTACTCCTTAAGTCACCAGCTGACGAATTACCTTCCCATTAAACCTGGAATGAGAGAAAGGGCTTTAACATTAAAAAACAATTGGCCTCATTTATAAAACCCAGCTGAAGTCATTTCTGCGTGAGTCGATGTTAAACTCATTCCTACATAAATTGTCTTTCCGGACAACATATACAGAAATTAGTTCTGCTGGTGTTTCATGAGGCACAATTCTTGTAAGTCGAGACAATTCAAAGTTTACTTCTCGAAGTTTATTCATCAAAACAATCTCCTGTGCCGAGGATTTTCTATGTAATCCTTTATTGTGGTTGGAGGTTGCTTAGATTTACGTCGTAGAATAAATAATATTACATTTCCATTCCGGTGACATACCGCTTATAGAGTTATTGTGTTCAGGCCTGGTGCTTAGAATAAAGTGTGACTCACTGCTCAATATATTCACCATCCAGTAACGGTGTTGATTTTGTGGCTCAAACACTTAAGCACTCACTCCGCTAGCCGAAAAGTGGGTCAGCATCCTTACAGACGACCACGCGCGGTGTTCAATCAAAACCGAACAGTAAACAACTATGAAAAATCTGTTATTAAAAAGACAGAAAACTGAGATTGATCGCCCATCTCTCCTGGCCCAAAGCGGATCTTGGGCAGCAGTGTGAAAGGTCATTTGTAAAACATGCTACCCAGTTCTATTCAGCCTGGAAACTGTGCAAATGACAGCGAGATGCCGAAATGGTCCACCTTGGATGTTCGGAACCGGTGGGGAGGCTCTCGAAAGGTCACATTTTTACTTGTTGCACTGCATATTACTGAAACAAACAAGAATGGCAAACGAAATCTATAGCTGAAATCTATTTGTTGGTTATAAATGTGCGCAAACTGTTTGTGTAAGTCATCACAGTAGTCTTTAAAAATGGATTCATAAGCGGACAAGATCTAGTAATAAATATATAAAAAAAAAAACTAAAACTGTTGTATAAAAAAGCTAAAATTCTTCACATAAACTAAGCACATTCATAAAAATATGCTTATTTATTTAAAAAAAAAAGAAGAAGAAATTTAACAAAAATATTAAACTAATAGATCATTTAAAATACTTTTATAACTATAATAAAGCAAAAAACAACTCTGGCCTGAGTAACCTGCAATGTGCAAACCAAGCTTTCAAATAAATCCAAAAACGTCAATGGAACTTTCCAAGATTAAGAAAAGTCTGTGGCAGTCTTTTGTATGAAAACTCAAAGCGGCTAAAGTGACAGACCGAGACTATGAGTAACTTTCTAAAATGTCTAAGAAAACTGTGGCAGACTTTTGTGTGAAAAGCTGACAACATGACAGACCGAAACGGTGTGACTGTGTTATAAATATACATCTGTGGCTTTAAATGTCATTAGACGAACCGAGCTTGACACTCTTGTGCAGGTGCCTATACAAGCCAACCTTCTTCATTTTACAATTTAAGTACACACTTCAGGTCTGATGAAAACATCCCAAGTTAACAAATGACATTCTGAGACTCCGCATATTGAACTCAAGCTGTCCAATTTCACATTCCTGAAATGCCAAAGTGAATGCTGTCTCGTGTAACTCCATTTCAAGTACATTCTAAGACCGCTCATCCTCCAACATGACTTAAGGCACTTATACGAGAAACTCATTCAAAAACATACATCGTTCTGTGTTTCTCGAGCTTGAAAATGTATAATTTTTCATCAAATCACGCAGAACAGTGAAGCCACGCTCCACTCGCCGCTGTTGGGTAATGGGAGCATGTGTGTGCATTTAAAATGAAAGTTGTAAATAATATTTCATACCGTTAAATCAAGGCTGGCTAAGACACTGTCTCTTTATGTGCGATGGAACCGGATGTAACCTGACACATCCCACGCAGGCACTTTATTTATCGCTGTCGGGCTTAGACCATGTTGGCCTTGCTGTGACCAACAGGAGATGCCTTCGATGAGAATTTACAAAGTCTGGATTTTACTTGAACGCCTTGTGAGCTTCATACCTAGTCAGCAGTTTAGAGCATCATAGGAGGACTATAAATGTAAAGCTGTTTCGAAAGAGGCAGAATAATCACATTTCATTTTAAAATGCATTACGTTGGCCAAATTTTACATACAGCGTTAAGTTGTCAAAAGTGAAAATCCATTGGCAAAAAAATTTGTCAAAGCCGAGATGTTTTCGGTTTTGTGACGTGAAAAGGATTGTTTTTCATGCTTCAAGCGCTCCATGATCCGATCAAGGTTGTAAAAAACGAGCTTCAGTTTACCAAGCTAAACTATGCATAAGTATGTAAAACATTTAATAAATCTTTAACAATATCTTTGAATAAAACGTGAAGATGTACATTAGAGAACAGAATTGGCCGATAATTACATTTTATAACGCGATCGGTACTCAATAAAGTTGGACGATCTTAAGAACCAATCTGAATTGAGAGCATCAACGTGTGATGGCGTTCAACATGTAAGGACGTTCATGATGATGTTCTTTTGTAAATAGTACACTGTTAAAACAGTAGTTAGATTCCATATATTCCATATTTACTGTTCAAATGTAACAAAATATAAGAATATTACAAAGGCAACATCAATTGTATTACATTTAAAAAGGAAACGGTGATCAGATATCTGACATATTAGTTATATAAATCAGTATTGGTGAATCAACATGACAAAAGATATTCTGAAATTCCGATCAGAGTATCTCTAAAATTTAGTATAATTTTACAATGTATTACCATAATGCAAAAGGTTTTTTCTGTGAACTACAAACCCTACTTCACCCAAATGTAAAATGTTTGCAGACAATGAATATTGGAGAACAGATCAAAATATTGGAAAAGCTGCTCTGTCAAATACAGAAAATTTCATGTTCTCTTTTAAGCAATACGTCAATATTTTATGTACATGGTTTAGAAAAATCAGCAAAATTATTAGTGTGTGAAAGCCTCAATTTTTCTCAAAGTTTTCATCTGTCCTGTCATGCTGTCAGTATTTCACGTAGCTTTATATGACTATGTCACTCCTGAGGTTTGATATAGTTGAAATTCTGGCCTGGAATGACCCTAATACATTCGGAAAGGTTACTTACATGTTTAAGCTTCTCTAAAATTATAACAAAAAAATGAAATTATGTTTGAGTGGTTTTCAACTCTTTATAAGTTTCTAAACGGGTTTTTAACCCTGCATTGGGTCAAAAATGAAAAAAATGATTTAAAATTAAAATTAACACAGAAAATAGATTATAATTGACCCGATGATAGGTTAGAGAAACCCAGTATCGATACAGTGTTAAAACATCACAGCACCGGTAACTTTATAACGCCTGGGGTTTATCCTTTTTGGACCCAGAATTGGGTTGAAATAAACCAGGATTGGCAGCGGTCCACACACTGTAGGTAGTTCCTGAACTCACTTATGTTTGGAACAGTTAACATGTGTCTGAAAACTGAGGTTGTACAACAGAGCTCTTGCAACAAATGGGTGACTGACTCCTTTTTTCCATTAAGGGAACAAGCATTGAACGACCGGAGCAAAACGTTCGAAAACTGCAGTCAGATGTTCCAGGTGTAATTTTCTTACATCTGAGATGCTGAAGATGCGAGAGGAAGAGGGTTGTTGTCAGACAAACTAGTGATTGTCTATTGTTTGTTTCGGGCTTGTAAGTGCATTTCTCTAGGTGAAAGCGAGTGCTAAATGACTTAATGCAAATATAAATTTCACTTGGATGAGAAAAAGGGAGTGTGGAAATGGTGGGGTGTTTATTGTAATGCTTTTAGTCCCATGCTGGTGATGTTGGCTGGAGCTCACGTTCGATGTGGGTAAATGAAGATAAACAGCCTTCATTTCGCAGCTCTTTCTAAACCACTGGGGCCTCTAATGCAACTCTAATGTGCGTTTTGTGTGCTTTTGAACAAAAAAAACCTTCCTTGCTACTTAAAGTGTAAAAATGTATTTTGTTGCTTATTTTTAAGCATCATTCTACTATTGGAGCACATTCGCGAGTATATGATATTTTTAAAAGCATTTGGCAGATGAACAACTGTTTTCATCTTGACTACCAGATGGTTTGATTGCAAGTTTAAGACAAATAGTTTCACTACGGCGCACACAGTTTAACACATCTTCATCTCTAAAACTGACCTTTTGTTTGACACGAAAACTTAAGGGTCAAACGCTTAATACGGAAATCTAAAACGGTTCTGTTGAAATTATATGAAACTGTTTTTCCATTACACAAATATGTACCCTTTCTTGTCCTCTATAATCAATCAAGAATTAATAGGCAATAAAGATAAATTGTAGCTGATTTATGGAAAATTATGATTAAATTTGTTCTTGGATACATTTACACTTCAATGTCACACAATATAGTGGTCGACCTTGAGAACCACCACCTTGGTAGACTAGCTTTGTACAAAAACACTGATATCCGCCTACATGATATATAGACCTCCCTTTCGGATGGTCCAACACCACTTCCTGATTTAGTTTTCTAACGCAACTCAAAAGTGATAGTACACCCAAAAATATAAATGCTGTCTTTATTAATTTACCTTTTGTCATCTTATTTGACTTTGTTTCGAATTCAAAACTAAAGAAAAAGACCTTATGGTGTCCATCGCATATCCTTTGTATAGACACATAACCATCAATGGGGATCAATGTTGCCAATGTTAATCTGTTAGGTCTCGAATGTGTCCTGCAAAAGAAAGTCATACAGGATTGATATGACAAGGGGGTGTAAAAAAGAAAAAATAATCCACCTTTTGGGTGAACTGTCGCATTAAAACCACCTTACAGTGATCCAACTGTGCCAACAAACTGCATTAATATGAAATAATATTTTAAAAGAACTAAATATAGCAAGACACACAAAGACTTGTTTTTAACATTACTAAACTGGATACTTTACCAAAAATAACATTAACATGTACAAATGTGCAGAAGTGATTCTGAAGCTCAACTGTACAACAGGTCATTGTGGAGCTTTTAGAATCAATGCCATGAGAACTTTTCTTCATTTAGGGAGTCTTGACAAATGCTCTACAAACCTTGAGAACATCTTCTCTTTGTGACATGTGCCCAGATCATATTTTATTAAAGTTGAATAGAGCACTGGTTTCATTTCTTTACATTTGTAGGACAAGGCACCGCCACCAGTGTCTTCGACTCCGGAGAGAGCGTAAGACAAAAGAAAACCTCCCTCTGTTATCTGCGTTTTAGCTGACTGTGTAAACCCGACGTGTCACTATGCCCTAAATTTCTATTTAATGAATTTTTAATTAATGAACTTCCAGTTCAAGTAGTGCGCCACTGAAATAATTCCGCCACAGATAACAAAGTGGCAATGGTTCTCTATCCACTAATGCATAACTGGTACTCAGTTTGTGATGACATGTAGAAATTGAAAAGATGTTAATCTGGCAGCATGTAATGTGAATCTTGGCCTTCTGGGTTTCCAGGAGCTGTCGAATGCTGCATAAGAGCGCGTTTATGAGGTGCTTCTTCCATTCACAATCAAAGTAGGCACTCGAACGTATAATGCTCGATATCAAAGATGAGTTAATCTCATCATTTATGAATGCGAAGAAAGAAGTTATTTGTGTGAAAGCTGATTAGTAGCGAAGGATCGGCCAAGTCCAGAAGCCAACACCGCAGGCATCAACAAGTAAGAGAAAGAATAAAGACCGAATCCTAAAAAAGATTCTTGTTCCGAAACAGATTTCCCAGGGGAACAGAATTGAAGAATGTAAATCCAAATCGGAACTCTGCGTGTTTTACTTTTGATCTTATTCAAAATTATATTTATTATCATCATAAGGACAAACCGTTCAGTTTGAATTCTGAGACGGAAAGACGAGAAGTCGAGCATGTCTTGTGCGTGTAATGATCTCCTTATAACGCTTTTACTCTCAGTACGGATGGCAGATGTGTTCAGACAGGCAGAGCAAATTTAATACGTGTATTCCATTTTCTCAAAGCTCTACGCAGACAATATTACAAGCATTACTATCATCAAAGACCACCTATAAAAATACTTTCTTTTAAACTTATAAAGTTTACTACAGCGACACACGGTCAGAAGTAACCTATTTACGTCATTCATTTGCAATTAAAATTAAGATGTGTTTACTCATTTGACCGCTTAGAAAAGCAGCACAAAGACTTTTGGGTAATGAGACGGTCTGGGTCATGACTGGGGGATGGACGGTCTACGGCCGGACAATACAGTGGAACAATGGAGGCCCGACGGCCTAAAGGGGCTCGATTATTACGCTGCGCTCATGCATGAATACACACTCAAATTCACACAAGACCACTTCAAATTATTCCAAGATTGTCAAAGTGAGAAACGACGAGAAAGAAAGTGAAAAGGGCAAACAATAAGGCAGAGGGGGGATGGATGTAAATAAGGAGCGAAACATATGCACATGTGAACTTTGGGGACAAACGACCACCTCGATGCAGACTATTTTCAAAGACTAATCTGAGAACAAGCCATTTGCAGGCACTTTGTATGTACAAACACTGAATCAGAACATGTTGTGGTTGGACCTTGGGTTGACCACATTTATTTGCTTGAAGTGTGAAAAGAATACCAATAAGTGTAGTATTTCAGGGAAAGACATGTTCTATTGTACTTCCACACAGTTCATGTTAGGGTAGCGTTTTAATCCAACCAGTCAATATTAAGCTCCTTATAATTTGGCAGCAAATAACACTTAGATAAAGTTAATAAGAGATCCAAACATACTTCTCTCTTTCCGCCATCACATCCTTACTGATGAAAATAGTGATGTGACTGTTTTGATGCTCATCGGTTAATAAGTTTCCATCATAGTTTTTACGCATTACCTTCAATCAAATTAATTATGTACTCTTTTTTTAAATGAATGCATGTTGTAATGTTTCCGTCCAGCATTTTTGTGCGATATTGCAAAATGCATATTAAACTTGGTAGATTGGAAACTATAATATTACACATCTTGAAGCATCCAATCATTGGAATCCCATGTGAAAAATAAGTACGCTTCCATAATGGATCTAAAGTGATCCATATTCGCACACTACTTTTGTTCTTAAGAATTACAAAATATTAATTTTTAATATACTAATATTATCGAAGTGCACTTAACTGTGCTATTTTAAGTCACCATAACGATGAACTCAAAATACTTCAAGATTAACATACCTTTGATCTTTCATACATTTTGTGTTCACGTGTACAGTGTACTACAAACGATAACTAAATGTAATGTAACAATCTTAATGCACAGAGATACTACGTTTGGTAAAAGGACCACTCGGATATCTACAATGTATTGCAATTTCTTTCTATTAGAGTGCATATTAATAACAACACACTTATAACATAATACATTCTGATCCATTCCGGTAGTAATAAACAATCTGGGGAAAAAAGGCTTGAAAAGATTGAATATTTATGATAACCGTTTGGTGTTGGCAGTAAGTGTCTGAGCGTGCCAGTGCATGGAGCATGGCAGGAGATTGTGGGAAGGGTGCTATATGTACCGGAGTGATACTGAAGGGAGTCTGGGTGTAATTCTGAGCAGGAGAAGAGACGTTCTCATTCAGCGCCTGCAGGAGTTTGTCATCCCAGATCAAAAGCCCATCTGACCAGAGCAGCACAGAGAGGCTTCTGACACAAGGAGCAGTTTTCATGCAGCGCATTCCACTCTGCCAGGGCCTACAGACACGCGCGTGCACCCGTGCAATCACATCCATCTCGATTTCATTCTATCACTCTCAAATCTCCCTTTTTAACCCTGCATGCCCTGCTTTCTTTTCCTTTTTGGAGTGACTGACATCTCGATGACCCTGAAACAGCTCTTCTGTCTCCTGTGATGGATGTGTAAAGGAGAGCGATTCTAAAGAGATGCCAGTTCTCTCCTCCGCAGAGATCCACTCATCCAAAACTACTTCTCCATCCTTCCACTTTCTTCCTTCTGCACCGTTTCCTTTTTTTCACGCTCCACTCTTCTTTAACATCTCCCTCCTATCTTATTGTCTCAGCCCACACCTCCCCTCTTATCCCGCGCTCCTATTTTTCATGCAATTCTCTGTGGGACCTCGATAGCGCATCAAGATGTCAGGGCGTTCGAATACAAACATTCATCACTGATGCGCGTTGAGAGTGTACACACAGAAAGCCACTCAGCGGCTGACATGCCAGGCAAGAGTCGTAAATATAGGGAGCGCGGGCGAGCGGCATGGGATGGCGTGTGACAGTTCCCAGAAGTTTTGTTTTGGAGTTAAAGTGTCTCAAGATCTGCTGGGGATCAAAGAAAACACGGAAAGACACCTGTTGATGTGTGTTTACGTACAGCTTACACCACTCGAGTGAAGTCGAGTTATAAATATTGCGCTTGTGAAAGGCAAAGTCTAGCCGAAATACCTCCTGTCCCTGAGATTTTTGTGGAAATCAAACCTCAGAGTGGTAACCAAATCAGCTGTCAATCACATCTTCACCATTTAAGAATTTACCGTTGTACACAGATCTACAGCTTATGTGTTCACTGGTTAAACAAATAATACTAATAATTTCAATAGACAGGCAGAACCTCAAACGTTTGACGTGCTAGAACTGTTCACATTCTGCAAATTCTTAAATTGACCCTGCCATTTGCTTTTGATGGAATGTGATCAATAACCCTCTGACCCCATCTTGGTTTAGGTTTGGGACCCATCCAAAGCTGTAGTAAGGTCTTGACACTAACACAGAGAGAAAGCTGAGTCTGCAGCGCACAAGAAAGTGAGAGACCGGAAAACCAAAGTCACAGGAGTGGGTGTTCTCTCATATCTGTTTCGAGTCGAACGCACTCAAGCGTTGGCATTAATGCGACCTCCAAAAGGAAGAGAGGAAATCCACAGCCCCGATGCTGAAAAGCCTGAGGCGTCTCTTTGCCATACGCATTTAATGCCATGAACCGTCGCTCGCAATAATGCAATCATACGTCTCAATCTTTTAATCTCACTGCCGTTTTAAAGACTGAGACGCACCCACGCATGGCACGCAAAATCTGTGCTTTGCTTTTAAACATCTAATTCAATCAGTAACACGCCACCCCCCTCTGAAAAACATCCTGCCGAGTACCAGAGCGACCCAGCTGGCAGCATACGCGGGCCTGGAGTGATGAATCCGATTGCGAAGGCTTAACCGAATTCTGCTCTGAATCATAATTCGGAATCTGAGCGTGTCGCTGTCCTTGTCTCGTACCCTTTGGTTTCGCACAATTGTGTGAATTCATGTTCCCTTCTTTGCCTGCATGTCAATTTGATGTTGAGTCGATATGACATGTGTGTGACCTGAGAAAACGTGCGTGTTGACAGCATATGACCTTTACCGCATTTGTGGAGACATACACGGGATTGAGCACACACGCTCACCCTTTCCATGTCATGGTCTCCATCTTTCATCACTCTCTCTCTATCCGTCAGCAAATTAACAACAGTCATAACAATGTGTTTTTTAAAGTCATACTATAGTTTGTATACAATACTATGAAATAATGTTGTAAACACAGATTTAAACCTTCATTCTTTCCATCTCTCTCTCTCTCTCTCTCTCTCTCTCTCTCTCTCTCTCTCTCTCTTTTTTATGTCTGGATATGGCTCTTTCTCTCACCAAACATCTCTCTCCTTCATGTCCATCTCTGTGTCCTCATCTATTTCCATACATCTCCCTCAATCATGTCCATCTCTGTTTCCTTATCTATCTCAACACATCTCTCCCTCAATCATGTCCATCTCTAAGTTTCTTTATCTATCTCCACACATTTCTCTCTCCATCATGTCCATCTCTGTGTCCTTATCTCACCATACATCTCTCCCTCAATCATGTCCATCTCTGTGTTCATATCTCTCCAAACATCTCACTCTTCATCTTGTCCATCTCTCAGTCTCCTTATCTCTCCACACATCTCTCCCTTCATCATGTCCATCTCTGTGTCCTTATCTCACCATACATCTCTCTCTCCATCATGTCCATCTCTAAGTTTCTTTATCTATCTCCACACATCTCTCTTTCCATCATGTCCATCTCTGTGTCCTTATCTAACTCCATACATCTCTCTCTCTCCATCATGTCCATCTCTGTGTCCTTATCTCTCCATACATCTCCCCCTCCATCATGTCCATCTCTGTGTCCTTATTTCTCCATACATCTCTCTCCATCATGTCCATCTCTGTGTCCTTATCTCTCCATAGATCTCTCTCTCTCTTCATCATGTCCATCTCTGTGTCCTTATCTCTCCATACATCTCTCTCTCTCCATCATGTCCATCTCTGTGTCCTTATCTCCCCATACATCTCTCTCTCCATCATGTCCATCTCTGTGTCCTTATCTCCCCATACATCTCTCTCTCTCTTCATCATGTCCATCTCTGTGTCCTTATCTCTCCATACATCTCTCTCTCTTCATCATGTCCATCTCTGTGTCCTTATCTCTCCAAACATCTCTCTCTCCATCATGTCCATCTCTGTGTCCTTATCTCCCCATACATCTCTCTCTTCATCATGTCCATCTCTGTGTCCTTATCTCTCCAAACATCTCTCTCTCCAACATGTCCATCTCTGTGTCCTTATCTCTCCATACATCTCTCTCTCCATCATGTCCATCTCTGTGTCCTTATCTATCTCCACACATCTTTTCCTCAATCATGTCCATCTCTGTGTCCATATCTCTCCAAACATCTCACTCTTCATCATGTCCATCTCTCAGTCTCCTTATCTCTCCACACATCTCTCCCTTCATCATGTACATCTCTGTGTCTTTATCTCTCCACACACCTCTCTCTCTCCATCATGTCCACCTCTATGTCCTTATCTCACCATACATCTCTCTCTCCATCATGTCCATCTCTAAGTTTCTTTATCTATCTCCACACATCTCTCTCTTCATCATGTCCACCTCTGTGTCCTTATCTCTCCACACATCTCTCTCTCCATCATGTCCATCTCTGTGTCCTTATCTCACCATACATCTCTCCCTCAATCATGTCCATCTCTAAGTTTCTTTATCTATCTCCACACATCTCTCTCTTCATCATGTCCACCTCTATGTCCTTATCTCACCATACATCTCTCTCTCCATCATGTCCATCTCTAAGTTTCTTTATCTATCTCCACACATCTCTCTCTCCATCATGTCCACCTCTGTGTCTTTATCTCACCATACATCTATCCCTCAATCATGTCCATCTCTAAGTTTCTTTATCTATCTCCACACATCTCTCTCTCCATCATGTCCATCTCTGTGTCCTTATCTCTCCACACATCTCTCTCTTCATCATGTCCATCTCTGTGTCCTTATCTCTCCACACATCTCTCTCTTCATCATGTCCATCTCTGTGTCCTTATCTCACCATACATCTCTCCCTCAATCATGTCCATCTCTAAGTTTCTTTATCTCTCCACACATCTCTCCCTTCATCATGTCCATCTCTGTGTCTTTATCTCTCCACACATCTCTCTCTTCATCATGTCCATCTCTGTGTCCTTATCTCTCCACACATCTCTCTCTCCATCATGTCCATCTCTGTGTCCTTATCTCACCATACATCTCTCTCTCTCCATCATGTCCACCTCTGTGTCCTTATCTCACCATACATCTCCCTTCATCATGTCCATCCTTCAGTTTCTTCATCTCCTTCCATACAACTCTCTCTCTCCTCCCTCAGCATCCCAAAAATGTATCCCTCCACCAAATGCCCCCCAGAACAACATACAATTGCATTGTTCTTCAAAACTCACTTTCTTAAAAAAAAAAGGTCAGCTTTGATTATGTATCTACAAAAAGACACGCAAGCATCCTCATGATGAACTTGAAACTTACCCTGCGCACGCAACATGTGGGTTTTCCAGAAGAACACAAGGGCAAATATCCAAGCCCACATCCCGCACCTCGCCTTTCCTCTCATCACGTCCCTTATATCTCCCCGGAGGTCTATAATCCCTTTAACTTCTCCTTTGGTAACAGGGTACCGGACCCTACCCAAGCCGGAATCGGTACCCAGGGAAGATGCTGAGGTTGGTGAAGATGGAGAAACTGGATTCACGAGAGGAGAGACTCTGCGCCGGGATGCTTTCCTCTCATTTCTGGGGGCTCGTTGAAAGCCTTTGCTCTCATCCCCGTCCACACTTAACAACAAGGTGCCTTCAGACCTCCCGTCGGAGGAAAGCGGAGAAAGGGAGCGCTCCAAATTTAGGGCTTTGCTCCGCAAGGGAATCTCCGCGGTGCGCCGCGCGCTCTTCTGCGTCCGGTCCATGATGCTTGCGTATTGATCCCGGGGATCTATCAATATGATCTATCCTCTTACAGACGGATAATCTACCGGATCATTGCAAATAATCTCAAGGCATTCAACGAAGAGATGCTTAAAATCCTGCGCCCTCATCCATAAGATCCAATTCATCCAAAGTGGTTATGGGTTTGCATCCCATACAGAACAGATGGGTATCCAACAGGTTAATACAAGAAAAGAAAAAAAAAGAAAAATGTCCCAAAACGACTGAAATGGAAAGAAGACGACGTTTAAGCATTATAATATGTAGGATTTCTTTTCTAGAGTTGTATGAGATTACATACAAACCCTACAATGCATAATGCAATTAACTTTTAAAAGTTTATAAAAGTTACAAAAAGCTCTCACCAATGCTTGGAATGCCTTAAGATCCACGTTTTTAACACACTCCTGCCGGAAATAACAAGATGAAGTTTGAAGAATGTAATGTGGTCCTGTGGATGTGAACGAGCGGTGCTGTCTGCTCCTCCCGAACATGAATTTGAAGTTGAATTCGGAGTGCTGTTAGCTCCGCCCCTGCTGCGCTCTGATTGGCCGGCGCTGTGCAGACTGCAGGCTGGATTAGTTTTCATGGGGAACACGTGGAACATCCCAAAGCTTGTGAAACACGGTGCCATGCGCCCCCAACCAGACACAAACATCCACATATATATATTTGGTTTTCAGGATCTTGAAGGATTTCATTGTTTAATGAAAGTGCTGCAAAAAAAAAAACTTTTTATGAATGCATGAAAATATTTAATGCAATATGAAGAACATATATTGCATGACTATTTGCACATCACCGTGCTTTTTTCAACCCGATAAAATATATTTGACAGAACAGAACATTTTTGTGATCATCGTGCATTTCTGCCTTCACTACCTTCTCAATGGAAGTGAATGGGGACTGGAGCTTGAATGGGGACTGGAGCTGTTGAGCACCAGGTTATCACAAAACATATTTGGTGTAACGTCAAACCGTCGGTCTCAATTTACTACCCATTGTGTGGACACGAAACCAATGCAGTGTCGAGGTCAGAGTCGGTGGTTTCTCTTACCGACATTTTTCCGAGTATGTTCTTTTGTGTTCTGCAGAAGAAAGTCACAAGGCTTTGGAATGTCAAGACCAAATGCTTTTTTAAACCTTCAGCATAACCCTATAGAAGATATTTGACAGAACAAATCAATTTCAACATAATGACCCATTTCTAATTTCACCCCATTGTCACACAATGAAAGTGAATGGGGACTGGAGCCGTTGAGCACCCAATAACCAGCAAATATATTTTGAGTAACCAATTACGTTGGTCTCTATTTACTACTATTTTGTGGACACAACAACAGTGCCTTTCTTTTACCAACATTTTTCTAAATATCTTCTTTTGAGTTCTGCAAAAGAAAGTCATGTAGCTTTGCCATGTCAAGAGGGTGAGTATATAATGACCACATTTTTCAGTTTTATTGAACTATTACTTTAACCTGAATTTTGAGGCTTGACTCTTTCTACGTAATGAGTAAATAAAAATTTATTATTTTATTATTTACACACCACAAAGTCTTTACAAAGTCACATGCCGCTTTTCCCATTGACAACAGAAGATATTTTACAGAACAAAATGTTACTAATATAATCTCCATTTTAAATTTACATTTCTAATATTATCTCCATTTCTAATTTCCTTCTGTTCTCATACAATGAAAGTGAATGGGGACTGGAGCTGTTAAGCGTCAAATAAACACAAGAAAAGCGCAATCCACACATCTTACATAATGTATTTTAAGCCATTGCAAGTAGACAGTAACATCATATTGTGATATTTGAAACTTTGTGAAAATAAAATGTAACAAAATAATTTAATTTTTTAATGGAAAGTGTAGATTCAAGATTCGGTTAAAGGGACAGTTCACACAAAAATGAAAAATGCTGTCATCATGTAGTCACACTGTTTTCACACTTTCTCCTTCTGCAAATTACAAAAGATATTTTGAAGAATGGTGCAGCCCAAGCAAGTAAATGGAGACCAACAGTTTTCTTTTACCAACATCATTATAATACCTTTTGTGTTCTACAAAAGAAAGTACTACAGGTTTGAAATGTCAAGAGAATAAATAAAAGGAGAAATGATTTTCATTTTGTGTTGAACTATCACTTTAAGAAGTAAATTATAATCGATTGGAAGTGTAACGTAAAGTATATGTTCAATTAACATGGAGGATTTCCGTATTTGAAAAGATTGTAAAGACAAAGACCTGAATGATAAAATACCCATTTTAGATATCAAAGCCACTGCAGGATCAAGGACAATGAGCCACCTTGATGATATCAAGCCATTACTATTAAGTACACTGAACATTATTAGATGACATATTAATGACAAAATGATCTATAAATGATCTTAGATTTTATTGGAGCTATAAATCATGTCTACATGTCTAGACTATATTCTGTGATTTTGCATTTATGGTCAGAAGAGGTTGACCCACAAAGAGAATATTATTGGAATTACGTATAAAAGATCAACTTGTTTTATGAAATGAAAATAAATCACAACCTACGCTGATTTTTAAGACGTTTAAACATTTAGATACTAAACTTAAAGTCAATGATAACTGTTTTTGTTTTTCTCATACACACAATAAAACAACCTCTGTACTCTTTCCATTGAAAACATACAGCTCTTATCAGTGGTGCAGAACATTCTGTTAAAAGCTAATGGAAGTCAGGTGGTCGTGGTGATTGGCCGGTGGTCTGGAGGGGATCTGTGCTCCCTCTCATCACCGAGAGGAGTTGCTTCATTTCTCGGTGGCAAAATGTGTTAATACTCTGGCCTCTGTCTGCGCTGGTCATTCCTTGCTTTCTATTAAGTATGTAATTGGAACAACTAATTCCAAAACCAATTTGATTTGCAATTACGTCCATCGCCATTCCAGGGCAGTATTCATTTAAAGCCTGTCTTACCGAGACGGCGATAGTGGACTGACATGAGAACACAGGTGCATACGAGCGCACACACGGTGTCGTGATACCAATCTACTGCTGTTCCTCGAATTAAATGTTCCTTAATCCACATCTTAATGCGTTTCTTTCTCCGGATGTAAATGGTTTGAACTCAATTTATGACAGATGTACTTGCAGAAGACATTGACCGTATTAAAAAAAGTTGAACCAAGCAATTCCTCGGAAGAAGGGAAATATTGGCTCATTTGGTGAGGTTTATAAGCATACTCTGTCATGAATTATTCAACCTCAAAGTTATGAACAGTTTTTGTTAAAAACAAAGGAATATATTTAGAGACGGTTGTTCCAGAATTGTAGAAATATGTTTGTTCATTAGAAGTAGGGCTGCACAATTATCACACAATCCAAATATCACACTGGTTGATAATTCAGCTTTATATTGTAACTGCGACAATTAGTGTCGATTAAGAAGTTTTAACATTGAAGTTTTGAAATGTTTAATTCCTTGTAGCAGCTGCATGATAAATTCATACAAAACTGAATAATATCATGTTGATTACAAATCATTATGTGAGTGATTGTTAAATTAATTATGAGAAAAATCCAAAACCAATAGATTCAATTTATACATTTTACAGTTTTAGATCAACTACCTTATTTTTTGCCCTAACAAACACAATGCCGAAGGGCACTGAAATGAGCACAAATAAATGTTATCCTTAATAGTTTCAAAATTTTTATGTCCAGAACTTTCTAGTTCAATTTTTTATCGGACATATGTTTACATGTCCTCTCGTTCCGATTAGAATAGATTTATACCACCCCTTACAATCTGAACGAAATTGAAATCGGATTTGGCTATTTCATTCCGACAGACGTGTTTACATTTCACTTTTTTAATCTGATTCAGATCATTAGGGTCAATTTTATCTCAACTACTTTATACAATAGTATAGAAAATTTAAATGACAGAAGAATGGTGGCCCAGTTCAGTTTGTATTCCTACATTTTTTGTTCAACACAAAATAACACACATTTATTTTGTACTATGGTAATCAATAGTGCCCCAGAAATCTCAGCTGCTAACATTCTTCCAAATATCCAACCTAACAATCAACTGTATACAGGTTTGGAACAATTTTAGGATGAATAATTCCCCAAAAATCCTCATTATTAGGTGGACCACCCCTTTAAACTTCACAGTCTTAACTACTGACATCCCCTAAATTAGTGTCAAAAGATAAGTTGATCAAGAATGTTGATTTAATACACTCAACTCGAAAACAAATACAGTAAAAAATCCAACCAGGTGGCATGAATGTTGCTCAACGCCCAACAGGGATGATGACCTATACGTCCAACTAGTTTAAATCATGCTTTATGGCCACTTAGTCTACATATAGCGCCACCTAATACGACATCTAATGAAACTCAACCTGGATGTGTTCCACCACTCGTCTTAGATCCTTCACGCTTCTGTCAATCAAATTTACGAGCTTGCACGAAGACACGCTGTTCACTTGGAGGTGAATCTGTTTTGTGTTTCAAAGGGTCGGCTCACTTTGTGAGGTGTGTGATTTTACCATTCCGATTTCCCGACACACTGTACACCTGCCAATCAAAGCCAAGCACTCGCAAGAAATGCTTACCAAATCAACATCTGCTTAAAACAGGGTCACATGCTCAGCTAAGGATTCGGATTTAAGTAGAACCCTGCCGGCCGATGCATTAGAGCGGCTTTTTAACTACAAGAAACTCATGAAAGATTCCCTGTGGGACACGGTATCACGCTACTCTGGTTGCCGAAGAAAATACGGTGCGTGTTAAGCCTATAAAAGAAGGCAGAATTGGATGCTGAAATGTTATTAGCATACCTTTATTTCTCCGCAGTTTTTCCATTGGCGGACAATGTTCACGCATAGCCATTTAGAGGGGAAAAGGTTGATTCTGGGGCTTTGAGGAAACCCTGTGGTTTTCAGGCCCGAGGGCGAAGTTTCTATTGTATTACAACAGAGAAATCTGATCCTTCACCTCCACCCATTAGCAAGAGAGAGGATGTTCTCGCTTTTTCATTTCTATTACTGCAGTAAAGACGAATGGGGAAACGTACGTGTGTGTGTGGGTGTGCGTGCATGTGGGTGTATGTGAAGAAAACCAATAGAGCAGGACACTTTTAAAAAAAGAGTGATAGAAGGAGAGATAGCTGTAGAGATATTGAACAGGGTAGAAAGGCTATCAGCGACAATAGGAAGGAGAGACAGAGAGAGAGAGAATAGGCACTGGCAGGGAGTGAAGATACTGAAAGGTAGGACAGAAAGTGATGGGTAGACACAGGAGAAGAGATAAGAGAGGTCTGTAGGTGGTACAGGTATATAATATCCATGCATTAGCTCTCATGAGCTTCCCCTGCGGGGTGTCAATAGACTCGGGATAACAGCAGAAGTCTGTGAGAGAAACAGAAAGCTTGGGTGCATTCAAGTAGGCAAGAACACTCAGGATTTCTCTGCGAAACTTCCTAAAGGAAAATATTACTGCTTAGATGTTGCTCTTTTATAACGTAAGGAAAATCTCAGATTCATTTCGAACTTAAGAGATTCATCCTCTTGTCATTTTTCATCGGCATGACTCTTTCTTTTACAGAATACAAAAGAAGATTTGTTGGAGAATGTTGTTGGTCAAACAGGGATGCACCCATTCCCTTGCATTACTTTGGCATCCGTACAATTGAAGTCAGTGGGGGCTGGTGTTGTACTATTTTTAACTTTTTTCAAAATACCCTCTGTTCTACATAAGAAAGTCATTCAAGTTTGAAATGATTAAACAATGACAGATTTTTTTGTTTTATGGTGAACTATAACATTAAAGACACGTGTATGGGTGAACAACATAAATCGGTTCAACCTCATGTTATTTTAAAAAGATATTTTAACTCCCACTCTATGGACATAAGACATTTCTCAAATTATCTTTATCTCTTCTTTTTGTGTCCTCAGGCGAACAAATCCTATGCTTTTTTTAACAACATGAGGGTAAATAAATAGCAACACATTTTTGGGGGCAGAACTTAACTAAAGGGAATAACTCTCTCATTCTGTAGATTTGGTTGTGTTGATGAACACAAAGAAATATATTAAAATGTAACTTTCTTTCAAACTCAAAAGAGGAACCTTTTGAAGATTGTTGTGTACCAAACAGGGACAGCACACATGAACTTGTTTTGTTTTTGTATCCCTTCAAAACAAGTCAGTTGGGGCCGGCACTGTGCAATTATAAACTTTCTTCAAAATATCTTCTGTTCTGGAGATAGTCAAACAGGTTTGAAATTATTTAGCCATGGCAGATTTTTCATTTTGGGGAAAACTCTTATGAGACAATGTGTGTAAACAACAACCTACACACAATTTGGTCTTTAATGGACTACTTTTATAACAAATATTTGATATGAGACACAAAAAAAAATGTTATTCATGATTTTGCTTTCCCATAAGCTTTTAGCTTTTATTTTGTTGGTGGGCTCCCACTCTATGTTCGTAAGTGTGAGAGAAGATGATAGCCCGGGGTGTTATGGAAAGCTATGCGCTGGATATCCATGATCACAGGATTCTGAAGCTCCAATCTTTATCCCCACAGGTTATTGTGTGTTTGTGCCCAGACCTTGAGCCTCAAAGTTGGGGTTGGCTCAGGTAAGCGGAAACCTTATCTGGAGCGTTCATGCTGTCTCGCTATAAATCACTGCAAACTACAGACACACCCTAGAAAAATCACAATGGGGACATGGAGTGACAAAGGCTGAATAGAAAAGCTTGAATAGGGATTGAACAAAAAGAAACGGGCACATTAGCTCGGTTGGTTGTCTAAAAGTACAGATATATAACTGCTCAAGGTATACAAAATGTTTGGTCAAAAGACCAAATTGGCCTATATGTGACAGGAAGGGTGTTCGAAATATTATCATATGTTATGTAACACTGACCCACAACACTGACCCCCGATGATTTGTTTTGTATGGACATGAAACCACAAACATTTCTCAAATTATCTTTTTTTAGATTCATATACTTACGGGTTATATGCTTGTCGTCAAACAACATGAAGGTGAATAAATGACAAGACATTATCCCTGGGCCTAAATTCAGTTTTTCTGATAAACACAGAGATAGATATTTGGACAAATTCTCGTAAACAAACAGTTTGTTGAAACCATTCACCACTATGGCAGGAAAAATAAATATTGCTGTGTTCCTCAAACCAAAAAAAAAAAGTTTTTCCAAGGTATGTTTCAGTATGGGGTCCAAAAACTAGTGGGTTACAAAGCATTCTTCTAAATTTATATATTTCTGTGTTCATCAGAACAAATACAAATGTATACAGATTTGAAACAACTTGAGGGTTGCGTAAATGATGGCAGAATTTTTTATTTTTGGGTGAAATATCCCTTTAAGGGTTGTTAACATTATGGACAGCAATAAATAACTATATTTCTGTCCATGCCAACGGACAATAATGCTGTCAATTTCAAGTTTGTGCAATGTCACAATTCATGGAACACAAGCAAAAGAGTGTGGTTGCTGTTCAGCTACCAACATTCTTCAAAATATCTTCTTTGGAGTTGACAAGAGTGTGAGTAAACCATTTTCATTTGTGGGTCAAATATCCCTTTTAGGCTAAACAAAGGACCCAAACCCTACAACATTTATGGCCCAAAATACCAAAGAGACTTGAGCAACACCTTAGAAATCCTTGTATGCATTACTACCAAGCAAAGCCCTAGCAACTGCACAGTAACGTTCTAAAAAAACCCTAAACTCATGTGGAATGACACAGCGAAGCCCAGGCGACAACCAAAACCTTATTATCACAGCAGTGAGTTTTGCACAGACAAGCAGCCCTTACGCCTCCTTCAAAAAATCTGAAAACCTAAACCTGGAAGCACTTTCTCAGCAGGTGGACCAGCAATCCGCCGTCCATTGTTCTACCGGACAGCACGGCACCTGGACCCCAACCATCCCCGAGACGCATGAAAAATTGCGAACCCTAAGAAATCTGTCAGTCATTCCCCTCTCTAACAAACTCCTACATGGACATATTCGCTTCAGAGCGACGGATGGTCTCATGTATCTTAACTTATCCTGTTCAAACCCTCTCATCTCTCTCACCACCTCCCCGCCACCACCCACCTCACTGGAGGTGCTTAGGTAATGTAATCCTGTCTCACTCCATCTCCCGTAATAGATGAACTCTGTTCACGTCAGCTTCTAGTGTGACCAATACATCACAGGCGTCTGGCGTTTTCCCTCAACTCACACGCACAAACACACTCTCAGAAGGAAATAAATTTGTGCAATAAATAAAAAGAACGTCCCGCAGTTTCAAATAGATGTATCAGTGAGACCAGAGGCCGTTCCTCGTCCGAACGAGGGGTATAAAGAAGGCATTCAGGGTGAGATTCGAATGGGGTTTAGATGATAGTACATTTACTTAACAGAAAAGCTCTTGTTTAATTGATTATGACTCAATGTGACTTTGCAAAGCTACAAATCCATGGGAAAAGGAACATGGTAACAATGAGATTAGGGCATTCGTTGTGGACTCTTTTCGTCTGTTTGGTTCACTGATGCTACTAACTAACATGCATTGAGAATCTTAACAGGTACACCGTCGGGTTGTTGCACACTGCTTTTTTGCTTGGAGCAAGGCTGAACAAACGCATAAAAAGGCTGAATCACCTCATTTGCATAATAGAGTCAAAAAATGTGTTATTTTTAAAACCTCATGCAAGTCAGAGCAAGTGCAAACAGTTTGGATATTGCATATCCACTATGCAATATTATTCCATTTTGGACCTCTAAGACTACAATTCAATACATGGAAATTCCATCAGCATATAGACATAACAGTAAAAATCTACTTTGAAATTATAAACTTTGTACGTGTCATTTTATGAAATGGATGCCTTCTGGGTAAGCAAGTTTAATAGGATCCACACAGAATTTGTAGAAATTCTAAGATTAATTTTATAAATGACTTGAGCCATTGCATTCTGCTCTTTTATTTGAACATAGTCTAAAGGCAAGAGAGAGAAATACGAATTAATGAAGTAACCACTACGAACCATAACAAAATTGACATGATTTGTATTGCATATATATAACTGAACTCAATAGAACAACATAAGAAACAGAAAAAGATGGAACAAACTTCATAAATATTAAATTAATATTTTTTTATTATTAGCCAGGATTGTAAAAAATATATAAATGTATATAAAATTGACTTAAAAAGACCAGTCATTGAAAACTTTTGAGGCACTACGAAAGCTGTCAGAGGACAAAGACATCATCATGATTTTACTTCCTTCGCTGAATAGATAACATATTTATGAAATGCATTCTGCAGAGCAGTTTATCCTTTTAGGGCTAGTGTAGAGTTAATTCTAAGGTAATAAAAACATAATGGGTCATTATGTATTATCTTTACAGGCCTCTAAAACTCATTTATGTATATTATATTGCTTAATAAATAGCGTGCATAGCATTATTGTGACATCTATTTTAAACAATAACAGCTTATTTAAAATCTGACAGCCCTAATTTTGATGCATATTATATATTCTAAATGCATATTAAAAACTGCCAAAATTATAAAATTGCATTTAGGTACAGCATCCGGTTCCCAGCAAAGCTTGCTGGGATCTCCATTCTGTTCTTGTGCAGACTTTAAAAATTTCACTGCAGAAAATATGATCTAAAATGTTCTATATTTATATTCTCTTTGTGATCGACCTATTTAACCAGTTTCCAAACCTAATTTATATTACCTACCTCCAGCGTAAAACTCAACACTGACAGTTAATTTGTCAAGAACATGTTGGTGTGTATTTGTGAACAGAAAATTAGAAGGACAATGGTTTCTCTTAAGAGCAATAACTCAGATGAAGAAACATAGTAGTGTTGAGTAGTGCCTAACTTGAAGTCTCCACGGTGTGTGTGTGTGATTTCCTTTTGCTCTCAAATAATTGGTTTCAGTCAGTCTAAATCTGTCCTGTATTAATATGTCAAACTGACAGTTAGCCGGAGATCTGCTCGGTTTACGTCCATCACAGATCAACAGGTGCTGTATACCCTGCATCCTCTTATCTGTTCTATCTGTTCAACAATAGACATAGTCCTCGCCAAGTCAGGTTTATAATAACAGGAACTCTACAACTAAAACATTCCTGTCACATCATGCAAATGTTCCAATTTGTGAAACTGTGTTTCCTTGCTGTGAAACTCTTTATGCAGAACACATACAGTACAAGCTTCAATACTATCATAATAAGAAAGAAATTAATTATGTTTCACCTTGAAGGAGGCAATGCAATGTGATTTGAATTTCAAATGTTTCCCCTTTCGTCTATAATTCTACTTTTCCTTAGACTTATTATTTGGTCTTGGGGGGTTTGAAAAGGTGATACCCAAGTTCAAAAGTGTTGTCAAACTGTGGTGAAAACCAAGTGTTTTTTGTTTTTAAAATGCAAACGTGTCCAAATTGATCATATATAACGTTGTTGATTTTTTTCCTTAAAATTGCAGTTTACCAAAGACATTTTAAAAATATGGTTGGTAACATCATAAACCTGTAACCAGTCATTTGAATGAGGAGTTCGAGAACTAGATAGGCAAGGATTGTGCATAGATTCGGGGTTGAATTGATCGCTGCGCTGCTGTGTCAGCTCTCAGTTCCACTTTCAGTTTAGCAGCTTCTGAAACCCTTTGGACTGATAAAGTGGAGGCCAGGCTAATTTACATATTTATGTTTCTGTGAATAGTTAATAAAGCTAATGTATAGAGTTATAATCAAGCTAGGGCTTTGCAATTAATTGTAATATTTTTTTTGTATTAAAACAATTATAAATACAAAATAATCAGAATGCACCATGGCTCGAGAAGGAGTGTCATGGTGAATTATATCAGGATGGCTGTGAGACGAGCACCGTCACACGACTACGAGTGTCACATTGCATTGATTCAACAGTTTGACGGCTGACATGTGTAGATTAATCCCAAGCAACATCGGAGTGTCTTTAAAACCCTCCTCTATTTCAAGGAACTTGGGGACCACTTGCAAACTTTGGGACCACAGCAAAACCATTAAAGCCTTATTTACTACCTCCACACCTTGTTCTAATAAATACAGTAAAGTTAAAAGAGGACTGAACGTGCATGACTGTGTGTTTGATTTGCGCGTAAATGTGTGTGTGATATGCGTGCGAACAAAGACAAAGACAGTAAAAAAATACACAGGGAATGTGTTTCCATGTCATAGCAAATGTTTACAGAAAATCTTGTTCTGTTTTTCTTCTTTTAATAAATAAAAGCGTCAGCTAAGTGACGAAATGTATATGTAATGCGGTGTATTGCAACCACCTTGTTAATGCGTGTACTGTCACCTTGTGTAGTAGTTGCAAATTGATACCAGAATTTCTGTCATGTAATGTAGTCTGGAAACTCATTCTGTGCTTGTGTATTTGTGTTCAAGTGCTAGCAGGCGGAGTAATACGAACGGTGAAGCGATTACTCAATGTCTCTGGTCGAATATCGCACAGCTCTCAGCCAATCAAATTCAAGAACTATTGTACAAATAAAAATATATCATTGTGATTATTAAAAATAATCATGATTATAATTCTGCAGCCCCATTCACGCTTTTTTAAGGGCAACTAATTGTGAAAGGTAAAAACTTTTAAATATGTAAGGTTACTTTAAATGGATAAAAAAATCAACCACAGTGGATCTTCAAAATGAATGTAGGGAAAACAAAATACAATTACGCCATTATGAATGCAACAAGTCCCTATGGCCATATAAAAACAGAACTGAATGTGAGAGGTATGTGCTTGGTTGTGATCTAATCATGTCAACCACACTTAGCAGAAGACACTTCAATTTCTCTCTGGCTCGCTCAGCCACCCAATTCCCTTTCCTCTTTACCGCAGTCACTCAAGGTCCGAAATAGGTACAAACTGCCAGAAAAAGAAATAAATCTAATGTATTGTAACCACAGAAATGTACAGGATTAAACGATAGGAACTTAAATATCTTCTTTTCGTAATCAACTAAAGAGACAAACGATGACATTTTGGCAAACTGTTCAACATACAGAATACTCGGCTTTCTCTGGGTATTACCGTCCCGCTGTTTGCTCTCGATCTAATGCTGCTTTTTGCCATTCATCCTTCACAACTCTTTTTCTAATGACAGCTCTCTTCTTCTGTTTCCTCGATCTGTGTTTTTCTCTCCACACAAGACTGCTACGGTTTTTAATATCTAGATTTACTTGTACACATATTCACCAAGTTTCTTGTTCTATTCTCTTCATTTATATTCCATCCGGCCTCAGTTCCTCACACAAGCAGCGCTCTCTTTCTCATCAAACGTGTGCATTCCATCTCTCTCCTCCAGAGCAGCAACTGCTGTGAATTTTTCCTTCAGAACAAGAAAAATCCACCGCGAGATGTTCTGAAAGAAACAAGTAGTTACCGAGTCAAGTGCGTGCCCCGTCTGGGAGCTTGTTAGTAAATCCGAAACAAATCAGTCTCACTGTAGACCTCTGTGTGTTTTGTGAATTTCTCACCATTTGCTTATTCTAGCTCACTCTAATGGCTCCTCTGTGGCTCGCTCGCTCGATGCCGTGGAGGGGAGAGAGACTTGTTGAGCTCATTTGTGAGCACGAGGATGCGCGCTTGGTGTTGTTTTATCTGGAGGGAGAGGAGCACTTCTCATAATTGAAGAAGCAATGAATTCATTTTCAAAGACGTGTTAAGAATTGCTGCAGATCAAAGCAGTTCTGCTATCTGGCTCTCCCACCTGCTCTCCGCGATTGCTTTTTTGCACCGCTTGATCGTAAAAGGATTGTATGAATTAGAGGGTAAAGGATTAGGGATTTTTGGGGTTGATCCTTCAACCTCTCCTATAGGTTATCGTATACAACTCGGGGGTGAGAGGGTGGGTTTAGATATTCTAAGGGTAAACTGTTCAAGAGTAACTTATATGTTTATTACGAATGATAAAATGTTTATTGTAACTATTAATCGTGTAGACCTGACATTTTTTATTTCATACACTCATGTAGACTAGTCGATTGTCCACCACAAAGATTATTTTGATCTGGCTGAACAAAAGTTTGCGTTTACATAATGTGTGTTTGTGTATTTTGCATATTCATTTATTTTTTATAAATACTAATATTTATAATATGCACAGTAAAACAGACAAATAATATGCAAACATAAACTTTTATTCTGTTATCGATTTATCATTTTGACGGCATGTAACACGTCATCACAGTAAAGTAACTAGTATGAATCAATCATTGATAAACAATAAGAAATTGTTTGGGCCATCCATTGGACATATTGGACATCTAAGTACATTAACTTCTCAAATAACAGTAAAATCATTTTTTATTTACTTGTCATCATATCATTGACATAATTAATAATTGTGAATTAAATAAACTGATCCCTGGCGTAAGTTTTTATTAGGCGGGAACCAACTGTGCACTGAGAACACGCCACATAGACTAGATACAAGTATGTAACTTTTTCTCAAATGCACTTATTATTCCCATACATTTAACTAGTATAAAAGTTTTAAGAATGAGTATAAAGTATGAGTATATAAATGTAGAGAAATATACAGAAGTAGAAGGTATGACAGTCTGCTTTATAATATAGTGAAGTGGATAGAGTACAATCCTTTAAATCCCATTTTCAGTAATTCAGTAATTTCAAACCATTATGACTTACTTTCTTCTGCAGAACTCAGAAAGAAGATATTCTGAACAATGTTGTAAGACAAAAACGGTTGATTGTTATTGACTTGGTATTATTTTTTCTCTCGACACAAAGCAGTCAGATCAGTAAATAAACGTACAAAAATCTTCATGCAAACGGATCTTTGGTTGAAGGTCATATATTGTTCTCTGGTCATCAAAATACTTAGGCCAATGACGTCGCAAAGGTACGTTTTCTTGTAAAACTACACAGACCCTCGCAACACTACACAGACCAACAACACTTCCAAAAATCCGACAATCACTTCCAAAAAGAGGTCAAAGAGTGAACTTCAGTTCAGATCATTAGTGTGCATTCCACAACAAACTATTTTAATTTGGTTTGATAAATCAATTGTCCTCTGGGTATGCGATAACCACACACGACACGTCCTTCCTGCGTCTGGTTGTTCATCAGGAAATTAGGTGATGCTCAAAAGAAAAGACGGTCTTATATCTGCATATAGCCTGGCCTTTAGAAGTAAAGCTGAAGGACGGGCACTTATAAGACTTTAATTGATTAATATGCAAATTTAATTACCAGCAAGTTCTAGCTTTCAGGATCGTGTGCGACAACTTTTTTGAACAACTTCCTGGCCTGGGTGCCAAAAGAAATGGTTTAATTCCGAAAATCCCCTCCGCAATACAACTTATTTAACTCTAAAGGTTAATTTCCCTGCTATCAACCCCACTACCGGGGGAAAGGATTGTCATTCTTAATTAACATTCTGCATTTTCAATCCAATCGATCTTCATTGAACTTGAGTTTCACAACTTCAGAAAACTGCAATCAAATGGTAAATAAACCACTTTTAAACATAAAACTATTCCCTGTAGAGCATTGCAGTATTTCAAATTGAACCTGTTGGGTTGCTTTCTGTTACTGTGCAAAGGCCCCTGCTAAACTGCTTATATTTCCATGACACTAGTTTGGTTACTAAAAAACAAAGGGAAGATCTTTAAGTGGTCTAAAGTTTGCCAACATTAACTCACTAACATCAACAAATATTAATTAATGCTTAAACACTAAATCGTTTATTGTGCACTAATGCATTACTGATGTTAATCAAAAACACAATATATTGTTTTTTTAAATAACCAAGAGAAACACAAGTATTGATATTTACCAAATTATACAAATACAGTAATATCGTAAACATTCCTGTATTTGTTTTAATCTTGCCATAAGAGTCAAAACAACATTTCTTTCATTCCTTCTGCACAAGAAGACACGGAAATGTTTTCTTGGAAATTAATTATGGATAGTTGCAATCGAACCATTTTGACCTTAAAAGTGCGAATGCACCAGTATGCCAGATGCCAATATTAATCATCTGATATATCAAATGAAAACCTAGTTAGTATTAACTAGTAAGGAGCAAAAAACTATACTTACTATAATAAGTATTTAATTTTTAACAGGTAATCGAAAAACTAATTGGTGATCAGAAATTGGATATTGGATATTTTTACTAACAACATAACTTCAATAATTCTTTGTAATTTACACAATTACCATATCAAAGCGAAAAAATCGACAAATACATTTTTGTCATAATGCAGCCCTAACAACCGATAACATTTGTGGTGATTACAAACTAACTACAATAGCTGTTTCTATTCACCTATTATTAAGCACATTTTGGTATAGCGTATAAAAATGCTTGATGGAGATGCCAAAATCCATACATTTTGTGCGCAGGGGTTAGATTAGCAACTCTAACTAAAACATCCCTAGTGACGTCTATAGAGAGATTAATTGGTCCATCATTTATGTATAAATATAATTGTGATGTTTATTTCATGCTCATCACTAAACAATTTCTCGTTTTTAAAATCGCAAGCCTCACATTAACTATTCAAAAAAGAAACTCAAAGCTCAAACAAACAACAGGGTTTTTCAACGTCTCTTCGTTTCTTGCTTTGAGACAAGCAGCTCAGGCTAATAAAGTTTCAGGGTAGCGAAATTCATTACTTATAACCCTCTTCACAGTCAAAACAATAATTCCAATAATACCAAATAATCCCTACAGTGACAATTTCAGGATAAAACAATGAGCTGTATTGTGTAATTCACGCTGGGGGTATTAGAGGATTTTATTATTGTTATTAATAATCTATCCGTGACAGCTTGAGTTGGGATCCAGTCATCTCTGACCCTAATCCATTTGTTTTTTGGGATTTTAATCCATACTCTAAGGAATCCAGCAGTGACACCCGATTTATTCGTCTTGCACATAGCTGTCTTTCCTGTCACGCAAACACACGTTGTCCATTTCTCTCATCCTCTAGCACTTTACCTCCCTTCCGCGCTGCCGTCTTGTCTCTTTTCTGCTTACTTTGCTCCAGGCACCAGCTGTAATGTTCAAACTCTTCTCCTCCACGCAGTTGAATTAGCAAAATGTCAAAGGTCCCCGTCCCCAAAGCCTGGATTCTCCCAGTATCTTAGTCACACTCATACCTCAGGTGCAATGAGAACAAAACAGTATCAAATAACAAATAATGTGGCGGTCGCGATGCGTTAGATGAAAGAAATGTCATGCACAACATGGCATTCCTCATAGACAGCCTGAAGGTTAACATTGGTCTTTTCAGTAATCATACTATGCTTAAGAGAAAGGGCTCCTCCAATTAAAATAACTTATATTTTAAACTTTTTCAGATATTCTTTGCCATGGAGGTCTTCAGTGTGCCTTATGGGGACTGCTGCTGGGTCCGCCAAAGGCCTAAAGCAAAGCGGGAGGTTTTTCGATTTGCGGACCCCTGAAGGACAGGGCCGGAGAGAGCAACTCGTATCGCTTCCTGTGAAGTCTTGATTTGGGATTTTTCGGATTTCTAATTTTCCGGTTTTACCAGAGGCGCTAAGAGTGCAAACACGTATTGACTTGTAATTAGAAACCAGCAGGTGCAAGAGACAAATCCATTTTGCTAGGCATAGAAGATGGCAGATTTTTCCACTAACAAAAACAAGACATTTTGAAGCTTTTTGAGACAGATAAACTCTAAAAAGTTGTATTTAACTACAGTGTAAACTATGTTTTGTGAACAGGGTAATTTTAAGAGAAAATATAATTTTTGCAGTTTAGTTGCTTAAAACTGTTGTAGTGATTGAACAAAATGGTAAGAAAAGCAACCACCACAATATCAAAGATGTATACAGTAAAGTTTATTTATAAAATACTATAAACTATTCCTTGCAGCTGTTTGTGGTGTTGCCTACACAAAAATTTTACTTTCTAGACGAAAATGTCATAGGATACTGGAGAAAAGGAAGCATTAGAACGCGGAAATTAGAGAATAAGAGAGACAATCAAAAATTTAACCCCCTAAAAAAAGTGATGTCCATGGGCATCCTTTAATATTTACTCCTGTCTAATACAGGGTTGAAATAAGGTTTGGTATCATCCAAACTGCAAACCAGGGAATATGGGTTTTAAATAAAATGTACAAAGCTGCACAGAAAACGAAAGCTGTGACAAAATATATACTGAATACAATTTTTGTGTTATGAATATTTGTGAATACTCTAATGTGATCATTTTTTAGAGCCATTCTCATTTACTATTTGGGATGTAAATCAGATGATGCCGTACCATATTAGGCTTTTCCAGCACTACTATGATTTTTGGTGATACCTAAAATATTTTGTATCCTATGATTATGATTTGATTCTATCAATTAAGCAATAATTTTGATATTAGACCCCTGGTTTAGACAATCAGCTACATTAATATAATAATGACTCACCAATGCAATCAAAATAAATCAATTTTATGTTTCAATGGTCGAAATGAAACCGAAGTAAACAAAAATGTGAATATACGGCCTGTACGTGAGGAATGAGGACTGAAGTGAAAAAATAAAAGTACTTATTTCAATATCTTGCGTGTGACATTGTACATCAATAGAAATGGAATAAATCAATTCAACCGTATAGCTGAATTGTTACCCCACTTTTAGTTGAATTTAACCACGAAACATAAATACAAAGCAAAAGTGTTGGACATCACTACATAAAGAAACACACCACAAGGTCAAACCAAAGACAAATGATTTAATCTTGATCACTAATACTCATTTGTGATGCTGTGATGAATCAAAAACAAACCAACAGGGTCCCATGTTTAAATATTTATCAAGTACATGACAATACCTGGCATAATAAGAATTCAAGAGCATGTGCATTTGTACTTGTGTGTTTGTGTGACCATATGAGAGAAGGGCAAGGTGAAAGAAGGACAAAACGGGACACTACGACACACTTCCTGTTTAAAAGACCTTCATAAGATATACGTCATGTCTTCCAATGCCGAGAAGCCCCTGTCAAGCTTTTAGTGGTTCCTTTTAAGAAGAGCTAAATGACTTCTCTGTGCTTCACATTGATAAAACGTAATATACCGTCTTACAAAATCACTCCTGAAAGCAAGAAAATGCTTTCTGTCTTTTAAAAATCATATTGAAATTCCTCAAGCTTTGCCTTCCTTTGAGCATTCAGTATGCGTCCTTTCAAGGTTGAACTTCTCATATCCCAATGGTCTGACTTTCTCTCATTTTAGAAAAAAACTGAATAGAAAGATGTAGAGTCAACAATAGTCTGGGTCTCAGATACCACACCCACAGACCACCTACCATTAGTTCAATGCATGCTGCATACAAAACTAAAAAAGCACTTCTGAAGATTGTAAGAGCAAATCAGATTAGTTAAGATAGTAAGACATGAATCTCCTCACCGACCGACCAGAAAACAAAATTTTTTTACAAGGTTGATATAGTGAAGGCTTTTAAAGGAAAATAATCTTTGGATTAAAGGAATCGAATGTAAAAAAAGATCAAAACAAACTTAATTTCTAAATTTCCAAACTTCGTTACTAAAATAATTCACTTTAGTGAATTATATAAACACTTTCACGAATATTTTTTCCATTGTCAGTAACCCTCCTTAAATTCTAGGCATTTCATGAGACATGAGAAGTAAAATATGACAGAAGTCTCTTTTGAAAGAACGTTTCCTTTAATAATAAAACATTAAAACTATGAAATATGCATTAATTAAAAAAGCCAGATATTTTTATTTTTTTGTGACCTTACAGGAGGAGTCCCTTTGGAAAATACTATCCATTTACTAAAGAAACATAAAGCCATAAAATTTAAATTAAACAAAATCACGGTTTTATTATATTTTATTTTTCTTATCATTTCTTATTTTTACAAAGTTTATAGAACTGCAAATTATTCGGTCCCAATTTATGTTTTGTGACCATGCAATCCTATAGTTTTTTACTGGGCTAACCCATTATGTCAAAAATAATAACCACGACTATTTACACAATGCTGAGATCACAATTATAAAACACGATTACACATAGAGTTGGTAAAAAGATATACCATTTACAAATTCCCAAAACAGTATTCCCAGATACCAAATAAATGTGAAAAAAGATCAAATATTTTCAAACAAATTGATTGAAATGAATGCTAACATGAATGCAGCAAAAAAATTACAATCGAAAAAACAATTATAAAAAAATCATGATGATTATGTTTCTTGCACAAGCTCTGTGTCTCTGTGAATTTCAACCATACATTGTAAACATATGTAAACATTCACACCTTGCAAAACTGCCTCAAACGTTCTATACCAAAGTCAGGTCACACATACCAACACCCAATTAAACGCTTACATTCACCCCATGGGTGATAACCACGGGGAGTCACAGTGGACAGCATCCATCTCTGGGTTGATGAGGCGTTTGGAGGACACTGTTGTGCGTGGAACTGACAGTGACACAACACACACCTTCAGTCTGCAATGACTCAACCAGATCCCGTCCATTCCTCTGTAGAAATCACTTTCCACCTTCACACACACATATTTCACTCAGAGAGGAGACTGAGGAGATTATTAATGGAGTGACAGGAACACAATTTGTCCCAGGAATATAACTACTTTTGTCCCCCGAGAAACGGATCCAACATTTCATTTGGATTCATGCTCTTATCTGACACAGAGAAGACGCATTCACGCTGTTCATACACAAAAAAGTGTCGGCCAAGCCCGAAAAAAGGCAATGTCATCAAACAATGACCGGTGAAGCAATGCTTTTCAAACAGGTAATACCTCCATCACTGAAGAAAAAGAGCCCCGTAATAGAACTGTCAGTGAGTAATAGAACTTCACTCAAGAGCCCTTCGCAATGCGGCTCCTTCTAACCTTCTCAGTCAATCAGGGGGCGCATAAAAAAATCTGTGGAAATTCAAAGATGTTTTAAGACAAGTCCTTTTAGAAGATTATAAAAGAACTATCGAATGAATTGAAATGATCAATTATTATCTTTTTAAACTTTTTTTTATATTAACATTTAGTCGACTACAGTCTGCATCATTTAAAGACTAAAAACATTATTCCGTAAAATTGATGGTTGGAGCTTGTTTTTGCGAGCGCCCAAATATGGAGTGCTTCTTGAGAGGTCAACTGGCTTTTTAGTGTAAAGAATGTGGAATGGAAATGAAAAAGTTCTAAACTGATGGAATTATTAAGATTATTAATCGTGTTGAAAAGACACGAGAGTTAAGGGCCTTTCATATTCTAACTTTGACGATAATTATAAAAAGTCACTTTTTAAACTTAATTTATCATTCATAAGAGAGTTCGGGGCTCGCATCCCAACTATAAAAGTTAAGAATGAGAACGATATCTCTGGGATTACGTTAACAACACATTTTTCTCGCTGGTGAACGATAAAACACAATGTTAAACAGCAACACGCTGTCGTAAATGATGATATTGGCATGGGTTTGCTGTGTAAATTGAAGACTGTATCTGGTCTGCATATGGGGGATGATTACAATCTGAGACAAATCTGTTAAAACATGGCAAATAAAGTACATTAATAAAATATATTTTCTGTTTTAATTATTTTCCATTTACCTGAATTATAAATTTTTGCATGGCATAGATTACATTTTAGCAACAGCAATGTCTTTGGATGGAGGAAATATGTACTAGTACCTTATCAGGCTTATTATCAGCTTAGAATAAACATATAATTATTGTCTGCCGGTGTGGACACGAATATGGTTATAGTTAACATTATCGTTACCGTGTGAACGGACCTCAAATATAAATACTGTATAAACACCAACATGTAAATGTAGTCACTTTAGTAATGAGGTTTTTACAAATGTAATAGTTGAAAACAGTACTGTATTTTAAAAGGATTTATTTTTTTGTAGGATATCTATTTCAGAAAATCCCTCTAAACTATTCAAACTGTGGTTGGTCGCTTTACACGTCAATCGGCCGTGAACAAAAGTGTTACTATTCAAGACTTTAGAATTGAGCAAAACGTCTAAAATCTCTCAGAGTGAAAGCAGCTGCAAAGGTTTCCTTCCAAGAATGTAGAATGTAGTTCCAAGAAATTGTAAACCATGTTTTAACTAACAGGGGACAGACTGGCAGGTAGACAGTTTAATCTACCTTACGGCAACATCGCACTTCAGGAAAACGATGCAGAAATTGATTTCTTCTGCCAACATCGCCAAGAAGGAACTGTTTTGTTTCGATATTTTTTGAAAATAATGGACATTTTTATCTCTCAGTCAAAGTTTGCTATAATCTACATATGATTAGTCTTTGTTTGCCGAGACTTGCCTATATGCATTCAATCTGAATGCAAGGCCTTGTCACAACACAAACAACAGGTGAGCAATGACTAATAAACCCTGCTTACTGAGCTGAAGGGGCATTTCCATGCAAATCATCTCATTCATCACTCTCACATTCAGCGTGTAGCACACACGCGTACAAACACACACAAACATGCTTGCGCCTCTGTTTACTGAACTCAACCGCGCGGCCTTTATGATGAATGGCTTTTTAAAGAAACGCTCCAGCACCCATTTCTTTGCCCTATTCTTCTACGTCTTCCCAGTTCACCCTCCAGCTTGACTCTTTGCTCCTCTGCTTTTGTATTTTGAATGTCTCCCTGCTCATTAGTATTTCACGAGTCTCTCTCGAGGTTTTTCGTTCTAGGTTCTCGACAGACTGTCAGGAAAGCGGCGTTACCATCCACTCGTTTATCAGCTACTGGAGGAATATGAGAGACTCGGTCTGGGGATGGCAGTGTCAAGTAGGACTGCACAATTATGACAAAATTCTCGTTTATTCACCTTGATTTTGAAATTGCGATTAATATTGATTAATGGATAAATATTAATTGATAGATTTTGCATTGAAGTTTTGAAATGTCAATCTTTCTTTGAAGCAGCTACATGGTACATTCTGAGCATTCAAAGTTAAATAATGTAGTTATTAATGAGTTTAAAGTTAAAAATGAGTTTTTTTGTTAAAGGTAAAAAATTTTAAAATATTTTGAGGACACGTTAATTTAGAAATTTTACAATCATTGATTCACCACTTTATTTATTAACTAAACAAATTGTTGAAACACAGAAATGAGCACAAATGGATAGCTGTAATTGAAAATTTTGACGATTGTATAATTTTTTCACCCATAATTGAAATTATATTATTGATTAATTGTAAAGCCCCGGTGTCAAGTGCTTGTATTCAGGTTGGACATCAGTAAAACTAACTTTAATCTCAGACTTATTAAATAATAAAGATATATGAAAAATCATTAAAAAATGTCTAATAAAGTGGTTGGACTAAAATTTGGAGACGTTGAATCTAAAAACAGGCCTGTTGTTCAATGAAACAGTCTATTCGCTGTTCCCAGTGATTAATATAATGATTATATTTGTAAAATAATTTAATCAATGTACAATTAATAAACCTATAATAGATGATTTCCTTATAAATACAAAAATTTTGTGCTTTCGGTACATGGACATTCCCAATCTGGCAATACTACATCTATTTCCATTCAAGCGCATTCGTCCTTAGAGGTTATCTAAGAATAAAAGTCCTTTTAGATATTTTGTCGTCTATGTAACACAGAATTAAAGCCTCTGCAATTACTTGTTTGTTGGTAAATTTAAAGATAATGTTTCTACAGAATGCTCAGAAAAGTGTATAAAATACAAAGGGATCTTTCCCACTATAATTTATGTTAACTTACAGCAAACGTAATCACTAACAATAAAATTAATGTTCAATGTACTGCAGAAGCCAATTACACAAGAGAATGTCAGAGCTTCTCTACAAACTGATGTCTAGAAAAATGTGGGTCATACCAAAAAGCAATGACCCCGAACGAATATATATATATATATTTTTTTTAAAGTAGGCATTACATTAATGAGCTCTATGCAGAAATAAAGCTTAATGACAATGTCAACTTACATTTCTCATCAGAAACCTAATCCAGGACGTATAAACCCAAATATATATATCAGATATTTGCTGATCCTTTGCAATTGTTAACACAATTGTTAGACGGCATTATGCAAAATCCTGTACTGATGCCAATTTTATGATATGACAAAAAGAATCTAATTGACATAAACGTGCTTAATTGCTTAAAAAAGCGATTTTCTCACATTATTTTGATGTCATCCAACCTTAGGTCTGCGCAGTGCTGCATCAAGTCAGTATACACAGTTTTTTTAATGTTAATAATAGTAAATAAAAAAGAACAACACATTTAAGTAATGTTTAAACATAAAAGTGGTTAAGCACCGTGAAAAGTAACAAATCATATGCACAGGTAACACAAACCAACTTAAGCTAAAACTTTATTTTTCCTCAATTTTCGGAGCCTTGCTGCGTTGCTTTAGTCCGTGTGAAGATTCAAGAGCGTCAGATAAGAGACTTGCAAAATGATTTGTCTTTGAATGAATGCTTAAATCCGAACGGGAGTCATCATCAACGATATCTCAAACACTTTAAATATTCTTTTGATTTTTGACATACTTCAAAAATCATGTGCCTGCCCGTATAACCATACCAGGCTGCGTGGGCGCGTGTGCCATAGCACGCTGAAGACGATCAAAGGTAAAGAAGACATTCGGATCTAAATCTCAAACCCTTTTTTGTTGTTGCTTAACATATTCTATCAAGTTTTTGTTTGTTTAATAATTCTTACCTTCTGACAAACTTTTTTTCCCCATCAAAGAAATGTATTGTTTTAATTTAAATGCACATATCTGAAATCAAACAATTATTAATTAATAATGAAATGTAAAATGAAAGACATACATTATTTATATCTTCATAAATTGTAGAACAACAAAAACAACGATATTTTGGAACATTTGGAATTATTTATGCATTTATTTATACAATTTTATTTCTTTATTAATCCTAGCTATTCATGTTTCATAGAATTGTTCTGTTTGTTTTTCTTCTATATAACATTGGCTGACATTTAAATGCGTCAAACCTTCATTACATTACATCACCAAATGTACAGTCTGGACAGAGATCAGTGACATAAACATTATGTATTTGGCTTTGGTTTTTAAAACGTTTTAGAGATTGCTTGATCTTTGTATTCCTTACTGAGAGGAGGTCAGGGTGCCCTGTTGAAAGCATCACAACACATCTGAAATTCAAAATGCTAGGCGCAGCAAAGCGTTCTATAAATACGCATTGAGTTGGAAGAACTAAAGTTGTGGTTAGTCTCTTGCCTCTTCTACTTCTGCTCTGTAGTCGCTTATCAGCAATTCTGTAAGAAGTTGTTTTGAACGCACTTGCGTTGGATTTTGTTTGTCCTGCGTTCAGCATTGCAATCCTCCCAATTCATTGTGGAGTTTATTTGATTGACAGGTTTACATGTGAGCTCTACAGATCTGGAGTGACAGATTGAGTGTCATCAAAGGATACATTGCTGTGAAATATGAATTCAAAACAAACAATGTTGGAGTGGGTTGTCACTTGTCACTTTCTCGAGCATGCATTGCATAATTATTTTATTATTTATTAGCACAATGTTGACAAAGAATCTGGTTGGCACTATTTCTGTTTGTCAACTCTGAGCAAGTGTTATGTGTCCTGGATTTACATCACATTCACTTGGTTTATTTTGCATATTTCATCAGTAACAATATCAGGTGCTGTTCGTTAACAATGACTTCATGCATTACAAAATTAACTAACAATGATCAATATTAATACAGCATTTGTGCTGTCTCAGCATTGGCCATGTGACATTTTGCATTATGGATGTGACATAAAAACACTAAGAATATGTGACATGTATCTGTTTATATTTAACTAAACTCCTGATGATTGAGTTTAAACTTCAGAAACATCAGTTTATGCATTACTTATGTATTTAAATAGAAGAAATAAACATGCATGATAGATGTGCCAAAAAATTTAATGGGTTCGGGGAGATGTGAATGAAAATTGCCTTTTTAGATTATTAAATAGGTAATATATTTTCATTTTTAGGTGTCTATTTTGGAAGAATAAGTAGTAGAAAACAGCCTTTACTCCACTATGCAAAAGCATGTACTAAAAATATAACCACTGCTTTAAAAGCTTAAAGAGAGACATCAAATGGGTATTTAAATCACCACATGTTAATATCTGTACACTTAGATTAGAAAATGCTTTAGTAAAAACTTTTTTTTTTCATTGTAAGGTTTACTTATAATTGGAATTATGTTGGTTTACCATAATCTTACATTTGATTATACATACTAAAATCATACATTTTACCTGTTTGCATTATTTAGTACACCATGAATAACTCTCTTGTCCTTAACTTACAAAGGTTAATAAATCAACAACAAGTACAAGTACGTTAATAGTTAAAGCATTTACTAATATCATTGATTGTTAATTTCATTCCATGTTGACACATTGTATTTTTGCCATTTTAAGACTCAGAGCAGAGCTCCTGCCGAGGTTTGGAAAAATTGTAGATGAAATCAATCATTTCAGATGATCTAATCACATTTTGTGCTTTGAGCTCCTCAGAAATGTCTCTTCAAGAGAGACCACGAAGAACTATTTATTTCAATTCTGACTTTCTATTTGGTATTCCTGGAGCATTATAAATCGTCTGGCTTCTGAAGGGAAAAGCACCTTGATGGATCTGGTTAAGGGTTTGCTTTGGAACAGAAAGTGATTACCTGCGTAACGGTGAATGTTCTCTTTTATCTTAGGAGCATCTGGTCTGTTTATCACAAGTGCTAATACAAGCATATAGTGACAGATCATTGCTCCAGACGTTTATGAATCATATCTAAGAAGCTTTCATCCCAATCATACTGCCGGGTGCTGTTTGGAATCGGTTGTTATGGTGATGTACACCGGCTGCCTCTCACCTGGGAGAACCAAGTATGAAATCAGATGAATGGATGGAAAACAGTCGAGTAACGTTCTGCTACCGTTCCTTAGGAAAAACCACTGCATGGTCTATGATCATATGCCGTGTTTTGTCTTCTCAAGACAGATGCACTTCTTGAAAAGTTACTTTGGCCTTTTTGCACGCTCTGCAGCTTTATTTTTTTTCCTCACAGTGAATATTATATATTTTCTTTTCATTTATAAGATCACAAAACTTAGAGTTATGAGATATAATACATTGAGAACTCATCATCTCACTTGCATTGAATTGTATAATTTCTTGATAATTCCCAAAAAAAATTTTATGTGATAGATAAAAAAACAATCTTTCAAAAAGAATCTGAAAAACAAGACAGAGAAAAAGTACATTCCTATTCTTTTGAATTCTTTTGAGATTCTTAAAATGTCTTATCATTTGTGCGGGTATAATTAATCTCTGCTTTATTCTTCTATAAATTTTTTACTGTGGATTATGTTTGTGTATTAATGTGAATAGATCATTTATTCAGACGTTCATGTCTGGTTCAAAGTCACCTCACAGCCTTTTACTTGTTTATAATACAGTTAAATTCTTAATACGATTTTTATTTATATTTGATTTTATTACCATTCTGGTAGACAATCAATGTAAATACCATTCAGTTTAACCCATTTGGGGTTCAGACATGTCGTACCTCACCTATGACCCATGTCGCTTTGCTTTCACATTAATTTCTGATTCAGGTCTCAAAGAAAATCCATAATTATGACATCATAATGGTACTCATCTTGTAAATACGTTTGTTCCGTCATGACCTGAGGGCAGCTGTAAACTGAAACAGCATTTGGCAGCACTTGTTCCTGAATAATGACTAACTAATGACTTCTCTACTATTGTAAATGAAGATTGATTGCATTGGTACATTAAATAAAAATAAAATACTCTTTATTTCCCCTCGAAATAGCCGGTTGAAATATCTCCATAACGTTTGCATGTAGTTTGGTCTAAGAGAAATGATTTTTAATTAAAATGATTTAAACACATTATATACACTTAAATTGTTATTAATTATTATAAACTATCTGTGCCTTTAAATTTCAACATTTCCTAGAGGGCCAGATGGTAAACAAGGAGTCAAAAAGAGATTGGGCGAGACGCATACAGGGCCCAAACAGGCAGCATAAATAAAAGTTGAAATATAGGTCAGAGACCGGTGGCAGACGTGTCTTTGTCATCAGGGAAGATTAAAGCAATCTTCATGTGAATGTGTGTGTCTGTGCAGTCATGCAGAGAGATAACCGCCGTGCACGGTGTGTTCTCAAGCAAAAACAACAGAGGAATATAAAGATCGATGCCATTAATGTATATGAACAGCGAGGTGTCTAAAACAACAACATGTTGATGTCAAACCAGTAGCGTCAGATTGAAATCTCGGTTATATTTATTTTTTTGCCTGTTTTTAAATGTATAGAGCAAAACTAAAATTAGCTTTGTAAACTGTGGAATAGTTATTATTTTTATATGCAGACAGATCTGAGATTTTTACAATGTGTAATAAAATCTTAGAGAAAATATTTAAGATTCTTCTAGTTCTATATGAAATGAATGCTGGTTGCCATATACTTTGTTGAACAAATATTTTGCATACAATAAATTCAAACATTTTGAAATCAACAAATAACATCATGTTTGTGGGTCCATGCAAGCTCATTAAATTCTCATTATGCAGTCATTAAAGCTATTGTGACAAAAAATGAGAAATTATTAAATTATTTGATCGCAATATTTAAAGTGAAAACTTACAAAAAAATTAAATACTACTTAAAAAACTTGTATGTTTGGGATTTGTATAAAAATTGCAGTGTATTGTTTGCTGTTCCGAATATAGGATGTCGCTGATTTAAAGACGAAACCACCTTCGAAAAAAGCCAGTATGGTAAATGTTGGTAAACTATACCAGAAGTCTCTTATTGAAACACAAGCAAGCCATCAATTTTTCTATATTATTTTGGCTATAATAATAATATATCTCAATGTGAAAACCCTAGCCTATCATAAAAACATTACCATAGGAGTAAAAGCTTAATAAAGTCTTAATATCCGAGAGAGAAAAAGAAAAACGTTTGGACACTTTTCTAGGATTGATAGCATTTTAAACGCTTGTGTGACACATACGTGACACCACCTATTCTTGCAGCATTATTATTGACATGTAAAAACCTAAATCTCAAACATAAGACCCTTTTATCAATATGCATTCAAAACTTTTAATCATGGTTATCGGTTGCACGTGATTAAATTATGTTTTTCGACAAAATTGATCTTGAAATCTGAAACAAATCATTTTTAAAAACCCAATGAATGTACACAATTACATTGAGTAATTTCAACAACTTTTTTGTGTGGAATGTATAGAAGTTTTTTTTAATTGATGCTTTATTCATGTAGAGATAACAAATCACCATATTAGCAGAATGGACGCATAATTAATGGATGTGAATGTAACCAGAAAGTCAAGACTAACAAAACTTACAATCAAAGTTTGGGGCTTTCACGGATCATCAGGGCTTGCACAAAAACATCCATTAACTTCCTGTCGCTGTCTGTCGGCGAGCACCAGAATGCTAATGGAATGATAATAAAAAACGATTCCAAACTGTGTTTTACAACCAAGGTGTGATTTGGAAAAAATGGGTAGAATCTTGTGTAAGTATGCAAGCGGGCATGCATGCAAATACAGACACACAAACACATACATATTAGTGTCTCAAACCTCCTCTAACCCCGAAGCATAGTAAACTGAATATAATTACTCTCTAATGCAAAGGGAAATTCTTGATTCCATTTTTTATACCTCAAATCTGCTTCCTATTGGGTTTATCGCAGACAAACAGGTGGTAATGAAAAGGGGGGCGGGGTTCCCTCGGGTGAGTGTATCTCAGCATATGGGTGTGTGTGCATCCCAACCTGAGCGTGTGTGTCATTGTTAGAGAAAAGTCACATGTGATTTTGGGAAGTTATTTACCTTCTGTAATTGGCTTTTTTTAATCAAGCATCCGCACATCTCAGCATGCACATGTAGAATAAGAATTTAAGTCATCTTGGCAAACACACACATGTGATCTCTGAAAGGCACTGCTGCTTTAACCTTTTTTAAGGTTAAAAATAAAAAGAGCTACAAATAAATGTAGAAAATTGTGCTAGAGAAGTTTTAAACTTATTTCTTCTGCACAAAAAAGAAGATATTTTTGGTTGGCTGCTTTGCTTTCTGTTCCCACTCATTCTATTAACAACAATCCAATTTTAGGATTATAAAATAACTAATTTATAATTGACATTACTGTCATTTAATTTTTATCTCTGTGATGCACAAAATCATAACTTCAAATTTGCACATTTTCAGGACTCTATTAAACCTGATGGACTGGATGACCTACACCCGGTGGTAAAAAATGGCAGATTGGACATTTGCATTTATTTGATTAACAATCATTTATATTAAGAGTCACTGGCGTCACACATTTCATGATTTTTATAAGACAAAATCCAACATTTTAAAACCAAAAAAGGATGGATTTGTAGCATTTTGGAAAAAATTAATTTTGAATTTATAATCTACAATGTTGTTGTCTTATTTAACAATCATTGTTTAACATGTTCACTCTTAGCAAAACCACAATTTTAGAAGAATAAATGTACAAAATGGGTCCAAGTAAAAAAACTTAATTTTCAGAAAACTATTAAATGAATTTATCTCATTTTGTTAAAGAGCTCTTCATTTGGTCTATGTAACCCAACATGGCTAATTTTAAGGAAATGGAAAATTTAAATTTTTTTATAACGTATACATTTTGTTGTCTCAGATCACAAGCTGTTTTTTAATAATTTCCTCAGTTAAATATTTGTAAACCCAATATAAATACAGAATTTGTGACAGTATAGTGGTTTATTTAAATAATAATTAATAAAAAATTGCAAAAAATCTGGAGATACAATGTTTCTGTCCGTCACAACTAAAGCATTATGAATGCACCTATACACTTTAAAATAAAAACTTTTGAGACTCTTAAAAGTGGTCCACACATTTTTTTTTATAATTTGGTCATAAAGTTTATGTTGTCCATTCTTCGGCAAAACACTAAAGAAGATATTTTGTCTCAGAAAATGTTGCTGTTCTAAAGCTTGCAAAGACCAATCGTCATTATGTCCATTAGGAAGGATATTTAGGCCCAGCAGTTGGCAGGTATATTGCCAATGAAATGAGTATATCAAAAATGATCTGAAAGATAAAAAACTACAAAGAAGCCAACCTATACAAACAGCCAGATAAGCACAAACAATTTCAGTGCCATCCATTGTGGCACGCACACACACGCACACACACACACACACACACACACACACACACACACACACACACACACACACACACACACACACACACACACACACACACACACACACACACACACACACACACACACACACACACACACACACACACACACACACACACACACACACACACGCTCACAGGTGTGTGGTGAAGTTCATGGGAGCAGAAGGAAAGTAGAGTGATTGTAAATGGAACAGCACCTTGCTGTGAGTTCAGCTCCGGCACCCACACAGAGTGCAAATATCTCGCCCGCAGAGTTCTCCAAGCGCGCTGAACATTAGCTAACATTACACTTCTCAGCCACACACAGTACAGAATAAAAAAGACATAAGTTAGCATGAAAAATCGAGCTTTGGAAAGGAGCAGGTTGCGTATTTCCGAAAATATTTCTTTCCCTCAGGGACGTTACGCAGTAATGCATTGCTAAAATTTACATGATGATTCAAACTGGAGATCAGTTTCTGAGACCTTGAATGTTCTTTATAAACACTTTAAAGCCAGAAAAATACCTTATCGTTAACTCATCTACATGTTGTTGTAAACCTGTTGATTTTCTTTCATCTCAATGACACAAAGCAATGTGTTTCGCAATAAAAAGAAATGGTACCAAGTGCTATAAATGTCAGAAATTATTTCAATGACAAAATACATATCCTATATTTACTGTATAGTACTTTAAATAAAAGCAACTAAATAAGTAATGAACTATACAAATTCTATTCAAGTGTGCTAATTCAATCCTAAAAGTAAGAAAGTGTATTATTAGAAATACAGTGTATTTAAAGAATACACTTACAGAATATTTTGATTCATTCATTCGAAGTGTATTTGGCTTGTAGTTGTGTTAACTCTTTGAATTGGTCATATTACTAAATAGCCTTCTTAGCTTTACATGTTTCAAAGAAGATTATATAGTTATAACTGAATCCACAAATACTAGACTATATACTGACAGCTACCAGAAACCACACACATCAAACACCAAACAAAGTCTGACAGCAGCCATTGGAAACACAAGGGTCTTATACAATGGGACATCGAGATAACAAAACACACCTGGGGAACAATCAACAATAGAACTAATGGAACAAAAGAACTACAAATGACCACAAAACACATGACAAGAACATTAACTAATCAGGACTAATCCAAATGGCAAGAATAACCGGGACTCACGAGTCAAACATCATGACAGTTTTCAATTTTTTAGTGAATGTTTTTTTTTCATTGTCAACTTAGGGCTGTATTCAGGATTGTGACATCCATAACCCAACATACTCTTCATTAATGGACACAAAGAATAAAATAGTAACTATTTTATGTTCTATTAAGAGCCGTACCTTGTTAATTTACATAGTTTCTACAAAGTTTGTCATCTCCCAAAAAAACATGTCCTTTGGCATGTTTATTTATTTAATTTTTAAAGTAGAAAACTTGTGCATAGACTGATATTTTTCTGGTGTTTAGACTCAATCATACAAGGTTTAGCAAAATATAAACGAGTAGTTCTGTGTATTATGAACAAATACATATTCTGGGGGATTTTAAGTCACATCCATAACACAAAATGTCTAAAATAGATGGAATAGCTCATTTTCCTGACCTGACTGATTTGGCGTTTAAAAAAAGTTGAGAAGCAGTGACGTGATGCCAACAGAACAAGAATTTATTTCCGCAATGCTTGATGTCACTTTCGAAGTGAACCATTGATGCCCCATGTGAATGTACCGTACTGGGACAAAAAATTGGAAGTAAAAGGCACTTACAAGTTAGTTCAAGGCACTTCAGATTTATATATATATATATATATATATATATATATATATATATATATAAACATATAAATATATAGTGTGTGTATATGTGTGCGTGCGTGTTTATATATATATATATATATTAATACACACCCAGACTTCATTTCACCAGTGAGCTTTCAGGGTCTGTAAGTCTTTGTACCTGCAGAAGCTGTAATGATGCCTTAGTTGTACGGTGCTCTTGGGTCACGGCGAGCTGAGATCTGACCAGCAGACCGGAGCTCTACAGTCATCCGTCATTCTGAACACAGGAGAACATGATGGAAATGCCATTAGGACTTGACAACAGAAGAGGATCGTACCCAAACAACACGTGTACGACTGTAAGATGTCTGCTAAAGATCTGGAGATCTGAAAAAGCATCTACTAAACATCTAAGAACGAGCTGTGTGTATTCCTTTGAAATAATAAACATCTTACAGACATCTCCTAGACGTCTATATCTCACCGCAGACGTCTAAGAGTCGTACTGCAGAGGTCTTGCAGATGAAAATGCATCAAATAGATGTCGGCCGGATGTTTGTTAGCCGAGAGGCATTTTAAAACCGTATTTGTTGACCGCGAGCTGTTAAAATGCAGCATTTGTGTGGTGCGTTTCACACATGGGCCACAAGCAGAGGGTTCATAAAAAGCATTCATACATTCTAATTAGCCTGAAAGCTTTTTCATTAGCAAAGCTCTCGTCTAAAATGTAATAAGCCGGTGAATGAACAGATAAAATACTTCCTCTCCACTCTAATGTGCTGGCGACTGGACTCATCTTCGGATTGCTTGGTTGGATCACACTTGACTTTTTTTGTTTGTTCAATTTTGTTTGTTATTTATCATCTGGTGGTAACAAGAAATATCTGGACGAACATTTTTTATGAGAAGAATTTAGAAAACTAAAGAAGGGATAAGAGGCTCAATGTGAAGAAACCAAGTGCAGCGGAGTAAAGAGATGGGTACATTAGTGTGTGGGACACAGGGTACTGCGGCTCTTTATGATGACTTCTCAAAAGTTTGCCTAGAAGACTTCACTACTGGTCAAAAGTTTTGGGAATCTTACATGCTTATTCAAAAATTTCTTCTAATTTTATAATAATAATAAAAAATTATTTTAAATTATGAAATAGAATAAAGCAAACTATGGGAATTTTGTTATAATTAAAAAATGGAGAAAAAATAAGCTATATTTGAACATCTTCTGTGAAGTCAACTTTTTACTAGAATTTGCAAAAAAAAATTCTTACCATTTGCTCAAGCATTTTCTTAAGGTCCCCCTGAGAGGCTTTTCGAAAAAATATTAAAGGAGTCTAAGTGTATTCTGTGCTCTTAATGTCTGTTCTTCAATATTCAGTCAGAGGTATTCATTTCTATAAAGTTTTTTAAAATCAAAATCAAATCCAAAGCATAAGTCTTTGCTAAATTATATTTTTCTATATTTAAATAATTTCAGATACAACGAAGGTGAAGAACATCTACCGACATTAGTGGGTTTCATTATATGGACACAAAACCACTATGACATTCCTCAAAATATATCCTTTTGTGCTCGTCAGAGGGAGAGGCGAAGTCGATACACATCAGGTCAAAAGTTTTGGGGCACCTAAGAGAAATGTTTCAATATTTTAAAAACGCTTGATCTGAAGGTGTTGCATTTCTTAAATCAGTTAAGTGACGTTAATTACAGTCAAGTATAGTGACCCATACTTACAAAGTTCACACACACAGAAGTGTACACACACACCAACTGTAAACGCACACACATTAGTGAACACACACTCTAACTGTGAACACACACCCGGAGCAGTGGGCAGACATTTATGCTGCGGCGCCCGGGGAGCAGTTGGGGGAATTGTGCTCAAGGGCACCTAAGTCATGATATTGCCCTCCCGAGATTCGAACCCACAACCTTAGGAGTCAAACTCTCTAAACACTAGGCCATGAATGTTTTGGGAGACTCTCACTCACGCTTTCATATTTTTCATTTTAGAATAATAATAAACTAATCAAATTTGTGAAATAAAACAAAGGGAACGAATAGTCAAACAAACAGTTGAGGGTTCGGTGACTTGCTCATGGGCACCTACGTCATGATAATCCGGCCAGAGACTTGAACCCACAACCCTAGTGTTAGGAGTCAATCTAACCACTAGGCCATGACTTCCCCAAATGTTTTGGGACTCTCACTCATGCATTCTTATTTTTCACATTTTAAAATAATACTAAAATAATCAAACTTGTGAATTGAACAAATAGTCAAACAAACAGTTGGGGGTTCGTGGATTTGCTCATGGGCACCGAAGATTTGAGCCCACAACCCTAGTGTTAGGAGTCAATCTAACCACTAGGCCATGACTTCCCCAAATGTTTTGGGACTCTCACTCATGCATTCTTATTTTTCACATTTTTGAATAATACTAAACTAATCAAACTTGTGAATTGAACAAATAGTCAAACAAACAGTCGAGGGTTGGGGACTTGCTCAAGGGAACCAGAGATTTGAACCCACAACCATAGTGTTAGCAGTCAATCTAACCACTAGGCCATGACTTCCCCAAATTTTTTGGGCTCTCACTCATCTATTCTTATTTTTCACATTTTAGAATAATAATAAACGAATCAAACTTGTGAATTGAACAAATAGTCAAACAAACAGTCGAGGGTTCGGGGACTTGCTCATGGGCACCGGAGATTTGAACCCAAAACCCTAGTGTAAGGAGTCAATCTAACCACTAGGCCATGACTTCCCCAAATGTTTTCATATTTTTCACATTTAAGAATAATACTAAACGAATCAAACTTGTGAAATGAACAAATATTCAAACAAACAGTTGGAGATCCGGGGACTTGCTCAAGGGAACCAGGGATTTGAACCCACAACCCTAGTGTTAGGAGTCAATCTAACCAATAGGCCATGAATGTTTTGGAAGGCTCTGACTCACGCATTCATATTTTTCACATTTAAGAATAATACTAAACTAATCAAACTTGTGAATTGAACAAATAGTCAAACAAACAGTCTGGGGTTCGGTGATTTGCTCATGGGCACCGGAGATGTGAACCCACAACCCTAGTGTTAGGAGTCAATCTAACCACTAGGCCATGACTTCCCCAAATGTTTTCATATTTTTATGTTTTAGAATAATAATAAACGATAATAATAAACTCGTGAAATGAAACAAAAGGGACAAATAGACAAAAAACAAAAACAGACAAACAAATATACTTTATCTAAAAAATCAAAGCAAATCCAACATGTTATTTAATAAAAAAGACAGACTGAATATTTAAGAAAGAAGACCCCGGAATAGACCCGTTATACCATAATTCATATTTGTTTCATTATTATTCTAAAATGTGGAAATGCATGAGCAAGCCACCCAAAATATTGTCCTGGTATTGTTCAGATCTTTTAATCCACCATGGAGAGAATAAACAACACATCTGATGTGACTGTATTGGGTTTAATGTGGTGGGGCTGAGATCTGATACAGTGGCGACCCCTGCTGGTCCGAGTCAGAACTGAACACAATGCCACGTTCGTTTTCCGGTTTCTAAGTGCCTTTCCTTTTTTTTTAGGCGTTTACTGTAAACATGATGACCTCATTTCCTTGTGGCAATGAACAGGACATGACATTAATGAGAGCACGTTTGGTGTTCATGCTGTAAAATGGCAGAAGAGCTGAAGCGTTTGGGCAGCTGCTTGTCAAAGACAACATCAGAGGAACGGGAGGCTCGACGGCGGAGTCGTGAGATTGACGTCATGCTGAAGCGGACCGCACAGAAGCCAGTGGTGATCCTGTTGTGTGGTGGCCCTAAAAGTGGCAAATCCACTTTTCTCAAACAAATGCGAATTATTCAGGGGCGAGAATTAAGTCAAGAAGAACTTCTGGGGTATAGGCCGGCGGTTTACAGAGGCATAATTAAGGTGGATTATAAGTTTGTACATTTTTAAAGGTCCTATTCTTTATGTTTTTGTTTTTTTTAATTGTGTTTATAATGTGTAATATAACATATGTTCATGTTTCGTATGTAAAAATAACGTATTTTTCGCATCGTTTACTTATCTGTTTCCCGCCTTTTCCACTGTCGTGAAAACGGCTGATAACTTCCTTGTTCTGAGGAAGTCCCGCCCTTGAGAAATACGTAACGAGTTCGGATTGGTCCGGGAGTTCGTGTGTAAAGCAGCTTAGCACACGTTGCCTGGAAAGATCTCGCCTCTTATCATAAAGTGAAAAGTTTTATGTTACAATGTTCTTCATGTTTTCATTTGAGCTGGAATCAGACCCAGAGAACATATATGAAGAGGATCGAGTAGGACTTATACAAGCACGACTTTGTGCAATGGCTAACCATATAGATAACGAAGCTAAACAGCGTTGCCCTTTGTGTAATAAGTTACAGAAACTGTCAAACGCACCAACTTAGATAATAAAATACACATAAACAATAGAGGGAACTGCTCCATCTTTCAAGAATAATGTTTGTGTAAATCGAGCATTAAACCGATTACACATTAAATGTTAAACAAAATCTCACACTTTTCAAAGGGATAGTTCCCCCAAAATGGACATTGTTATGATTTACTCTACCTTTTCGTTTCAAACCTGTATGACTTTCTTACTCACATAACCAAAAAAAGATATTTTGAAAAATAAAGTAAGCCATTCAGGTTTGAAGAATAAATCATGATACTACTTTCATAATTTCATTTTATAATTAGTTTGAAAAATAAAATAAATAAAAATAAAGATTTTCTTGCTCACTGTTTTCAAGATTCAAAAGACAACCGGGGATACTTCAGAATTCTAAGTTGTACTGGGGCAGTTTCATGTCCAAGTATAATAGGAGGATTTAATATGATTAATAAAAGTTTTGTTCGTTAACCTTTAGGAAATTTTAACAAATAGAATCTTTCTTTCATTTAAAATATTAAAATAAAATACATGTATCCTTATGAATTAGGGCTGCTATATGTTTAATCACATCCAGACTAAAAGTTCGCAAACATAGTATTTTGTCTGCTGTACAGAATAATGTTGTGTTTCGAAACACATTCACAATTTTCATGTATATTTAAGAAAACAAAAGATATAATTGAATAAAAAAATTCAAGTATTGATTGTCCTATAAATATAATGTGCTGAAATAAACAATTTAACTACATCAATAATACCAAAAAGTAAGATTTATGTTTCTGGACAAGTGGGCTAAATAAAAGAACATTGCAAAATGTTTGTATTCTTATATAATTTTTTCTTCATTAAAATCACAACTACAGATGCTCGTGATATTCTGCAATACAATATTTCATGATAATGGCAAACATTTATATTAAAGACTTGTTTCAATCAATAGGGTATGCAAGGACTGGTTGAACAAAAAAAGAGGATGGGGATTCCATGGGAGGATGCAGCCAATGAGAAGCATGAGAAGTTTCTGGAGTCTGCTTATTGCCGGAACATGCATTTAGAACCACAGACATTTCAACCCTTTGTTAATGCTATTAACTCTCTCTGGAAGGACGCTGGGATGCAGGAGACGTATAGCAAGTATGTGCAAATATTTTTACAGGAGGTAAGTGTTTTACATCTTCAGCGGTGTTTGTGCAGACTCTTACATTTTCTATACATTTAAAGGCATAATTCACACAAAATTAAAAAATAAGTTTTTGTTGTTCCAAATCTGTATACATTTCTTTGTTCTGATTAACAAAGAGGACATATTTAGAAAAATACTCTCTACCAGTTATTTTACCCCAACGTACTGCCAACATAGAAACAATTATGTTATTATGTATCGTGGAACAGAATCTGTTGCGATTCTCCCTGATCCATGGTCTTTTAATGCATCAGACGTCTTCTGTATAAATGAGGATACATAAAGGGGAACAAAGTTGTGATGTTTCTTCTTTCTTGCTCCTCCCTCTCTCTCACACGCACACACATGATTTGTCAAGTCTTTTTTATATAATATAACACCACAAAATCTATTATAATAGTATACATTTGATTCAATTAAAGGATATTAAAAATGTATATTCTTGATTCAGGGAGACAATCTCTTAATCTCTTGATTTTAATTCTATTTTATTTGAAGAAACAAAGGCGTTTATTTGATCAAATGTCTTAAAGCTAGTATTAATGTTCTTCTCATCTTTTCCGGCTACATCTAACTCACTAACTCACTACTTTTCTAACCTACTCACTCTATCAAAAAAAAAAGTATTTTTTGTAACTTCTCTCTCTGTGTAACTTGGTAACATTGTTGTAGCACTTGTTGACCTATTGTTGTATCGGCTATTTACCGCTTCATTGTCTCCTCGACTATTGTAAGTCGCTTTGGATAAAAGCGTCTGCTAAATGACTAAATGTAAGTTGTTCGATGTATTTTCTGCGAGTTTTGGTCCAAGCCGTTTAACAGACTCTTGTTGCCCTTGTTGACTTACGCCGTTGCCCTCAGATGGAGTGTATAAAACCATGTTGCTAATGCCAGAAGTCAGCTGAAATGATTCGAAGCTATGTAATGACTGCTCAACTAAAAACTTCTGAATATAAAGGATTATGAACATCTTCCAAACCTTCAGCCTGCCCTCAAATGGTTCGCTTTAATTGGATTTCTTCTAAAGCTTCCACTTCAGGGTAGTTCTCATTGGATCTCTTCTCTTTTTAGTCCCGGACCAACATTTCCCTCTTGGTTTTATTTGTTGACCAGGGTCAGTTATATTTTGTCACATTCTATCTATCTGCTTTTAAAGTACTTTTCGTCCATGAATAGGTTTCACAATCTCATCATAGTCTCTATAATTAAATTTAACTCTGTACGGTAGTCAATGGGGTCTTAGAACTGTTTGGTTTAAAAAATTCGTCAAAATATCATTCTCTATTTTCGACCAAACAAAGAAATTTACACAGGTTTGGAACAGCTGGAGAGCTTATTTTTTATATTAGGTGAAATATCACTGAGTATTTTATGTAATGTTGTCTCAAACATTCTCAAAACATATGCCCATTTATTTACACCATTGTTTTTTAGACAAAAGAATTTCTGAAATACTTCCTCCACAACATACATCGCATAAGTCAGCTGGTGAGTATTTAAATAAATTGTCAGTTTTAACATCTAACTGATCAATATCATGAAAAGATGATGCGAATGAGATAACTTAAATTCTTTAAATGGCATCACTTTTTTCAGAGTTACATTCCATGCCATTTGGACTTTCTTTATTTAAGTGAACCCAAAATGGAACTTTATATTCATCAAAATATCATGATACACACATATAATCATATGAAAAGATGGTATGAACCTGCCAACCTCGTGCTCTTTATGGCTGATTCCAATGAGTTTGATAGAGTCTTCTTAGAGGACGACCAATCTTGGGAAGACACCAGCCTTATTTATTCTCTAAAAATCTTTCATCGAGCCATCAACCACAGATGGTGTTGTAAAAGAACCATGATCCTATTCCTCAACAAGACAGACCTGCTGGCAGAAAAGGTAAAGACTGCAGATATCCGGAGGAACTTTCCGGAATTTAGAGGTGACCCGCACAGCCTGGAAGAAGTTCAGGAGTTTCTGGTTCAGTCTTTTAGGGCAATCATGGGGAATGACAGACGGCCTTTTTATCATCACTTCACTACTGCAGTGGACACAGAGAACATTCGGATTGCATTCAACATAGTAAAAGACATTATAATGCAGAAGAACCTCATACATTTTAAGCAACTTTGAGTAAAATGATTTGAATGTATATAAATATGTTTGAATGTCTTAAGTATTATGTAACAACTATGTTTGAATGTCCAAGTATTATCACCAAAAAACAGCTGATCAAACATAATCTTTTACGTCAAGGTGTATATATTATTTAATAAAATGCTTTTGAAATTGATGATTCCTTTGAACCAATACATACAATTAAATCACAGAATAAAAGGGGACTCCTTCAAAAATCTTTAAAATAGCATCTCAAGGTGAGACCTTAAGATGCTTGATAAAGTCCCAAGGAAATTTCACAGACCTCAAATAAAAAACATGTTTTATTAATTTACTTTTCATTTTTTATTATAACATGATTCCCATACTTCCATTTGTTTTAATTCATAATTTTGATGAGTTTTTAATATTATCCTAAAATGTGAAAAAATATGATGGCATATAAGTTTCCTAAAACTTTTGTACATACTATTGAATTCCTTGAATTTGCTGTAAATAATCTGCCAAATTTATTATTGAGCTGTGCATGAATAAAAAATGACAATGTTTGTTATTAGGTAAATTATCACTTTAATGTTTTTCTTGTGAGATTAATAATAATTTTTTGTGTGTTGGAAAGTTTCTCACTATTACTTTAAAAAGCATGTACAGAGTGTCAACCACTCTCAATAGCAGTCTAATGTATTCTCCTCTGTCTGATGGACAGTTGAGAGAATATCTTCCATTAGCGATCGTGGAGAATTCACAACATGATCACTACTCAAGGTTAAAGTCTTCAGCATACAGTCAAGATCCAATAACTGCAACACATCTGGCAGACTAATCTCCAATAAATTGCTGATCAACTCTCCATTCATCACAGACCCTTCTGTCAGAGGTTTGTTGACGTGTCGACTCCGAACCTCATCGCCCCATCTGTTGCCACACACATTCAACACAACATCCCTGAGATCGAAGTCACCAGTAAATGTCCTAAGCTTGAGCAAGAGCAAGCAAGCCTTCTCACATACCGGCCTATCACAGTCGAACAAGCCGTTGAGCAGCAAATCCAACAGCCCGAGATCTTTAAGTTTGACCAAAGCTTGCGTCGAGCCCGTCTCTTCATGAGAACATAAGATCCGGACGGTGTACGGACAGTACGTCAACGATTTCTCTATTAGCACATCCGCTATCTCAAGTGTGTGTATTTTGACCTCCCAGTCAAAGTCGTTGCCTCCCAGTGACAGCACGGAGCTCAGGGATTGGTCCAGAGGTGGAAGAGAGTGTGGTCCTTTCAGCCATGATGTGAGGGCTTTGAGCACTGCTCTCCGAGGGAAGGCCTCTGTGTCTTGAGAAAGAATGGCCATCATTTGTGATAAAACCTCCTCCTGAAATTCAAAACATCGTTTACGATCACAGAGAGCAATGTGGAGAGCCTTCAACTTAAAGAAACAATTATTTTTAGCATGAAAAAATACAAGAAAGTCACCAGCAGATGTGTATTAAAAAGATCTGGCTGTTGGACAAGTGAGGTAACTGCTTCCCCAACAGCATCTACAGCGCTAGCTCTGACGTAGCCCTCAACATCTGCTAATGAAGACCGAAGAATGGAGAACATGCCGCTGGTTTGCAGAACTTCAGCGTAACCACTGTTACCTAAAGAAAAATAAATAGAACTCTGATATCAAGAAATTATGAAAAACTATAACAGAGAAAATAAGCTTACCACGGAGAGCAGATGTCATCTGCGTGATAAACTCTAGCGCAGAGTCTCTCACTTCCCATCGCAGATCACATGTGCGTTTTTCCAGTGTTGGGAAGAGATCTGCAAAAGAAACACGCATTAGGATATTTGGCTGAGATTTCATAAAAACAATTTAAAATGGAATCACGGCTCACCACGGCCTATAAATTCAAGCAAATCGGGAAATGGTGAACACACATCGATCCACCTCACAGCTGCATGAAAGGCTTTTTTCAAGACCTAAGATACACATAAGAGATTCTTTACATTTACATTACATTTACATTTAGTCATTTAGGAGACGCTTTTATCCAAAGCGACTTACAATAGTCGAGGAGACAATGAAGCGGTAACCAGGATTCTTCAGACATTCTAATATTTTAAACTAACCAAGTTTAAAATATTTCATTTTGTGTTCAACAAAACAAAATAATTCCCACTATGGAATTCATTGGGGTCCAAGAATGTTTGGTTATAAGCAATACAAATATCTTCCTCTGCATTTATCATACAGAAATTTAAGCAGATTTAGAACAACTTTAATTTTGGGGTAAACTATTACTTTAATAGCAGACTACTCCAAATAAAAGCGTTCCTATAGACCCCTTTATAAAATATTAATACCAGGTCTAGTAGTACTTACCTAATTTCTTAAAATCTTAAAGATGCATTTTTGCGGTTATTGTTCTTCTGTTGGTTGCATTCTGTTTAAATGTTTGTGTGTGTTAAAAAGTTAATGTGGACCAGCATTGTTTTAGTGTTCTAAATTGGCCTTTAGTACACATCAGATGGTAGCGCACTGAACTTAATGTCAATGTAACAGGTTAAGATTCCCAGAGAGCACAGAAAATGTATACATTGAATGAAATTCACTTTATTTTGAAGCATCTTCCAAAATGGATCAAGATTATTCATTAAAGATTGACAAAACTAACCAATATTTTCAGATCTTAATAATACTTACTGTAGCATGGGAATCTGGATTCTGTAGATATTCCAAGAGAACACCCAATACATCATGTCGTAAATCCACATTTTCTATGTACAGAACGAAAAGGAGAAGTGGTTTCAGTGTTAGAAAGATTTCTAGGTGTTTAACTGAAAAGCAGAAAATTGAGGTGGATCTGCACACAATGAATCAAATCAAAAGCTTCCAAATAATTTATGAGAGGCAACAAGACATCAAATGTTTGGCATCAGCAACATTATTTCATAATAACATTTTTGTATCACTTTTTGCAATTTGTACATGTTGATAATTAAATAAATCATGCAGGACTCCTCACCTTTATACAAGCTGAGGGCACCTAATGTATCCAAGCCACATCTCTGAACCTTGCAGCAGCCAATCAAATGAGCAGCTACAATAATATGCAGTGTGGAAGACGGGCAATGTCCAGAGCAAGTCCTCAGGAGTGACATCACAGAGCAGGTGACAGATGGAATGTCTTCAAAGGGATATTTCTTAAAGAGATAACATAATAATGCATAAAGACTAGGAGTACATACAAACAGATGAACTGGGTTTGGTAGAGTGTTGGTCAAGAAGACTTACTGTGTGTGCAAGCTCTGTTATTCCTGATAAACTCTGCAAGAGCAGAGAAATACATGATGATTTCTGGGATAACTGTTCCTCCAAGATTAAATCCAGTTCCTTTGCTGCGGGAGACGTGAAGTTTTAGTTACTTGTTTTGCATAGGGATGTCTCAGACACTGCATTACATGAGACAATTTTGTAAGTGTGTGTACCTGTTTTCTGAGGCTGTGTTGACACGCACTGCAAGGGGAGCAAGATGACATTGACCGCATTTCTTTTTAAAGCATGAGGACTGACAAATGAAATACAAAGAGATGCAAATGAGAAAAAAACTACATTTAAAGGACTGCTAGATGGACATATTGGAGTCACCATTTCTCCAGCGTCACGATAAGTGTCGCACACTGAAAACAGTCCTTTCCATTTCCAGCACTCATCATGGCTTCCATTAATTCCTTCACTTTATATTCGGATTGGTTCAGCAGAGGAGATCTGTGATGAAATGGAATATGCATAAATGAAGTAAAATTAATTCAGATTTATTTTTGTGCATTTTTTTAATTTTCACAAAGCAGCTACACAGAACGAAAACGCAACAAAATATTCAAGATAAGTAGCGATATAAAAAATATAGAAAATACATAGGATACTTATAATTAAGAAAATTATATTTTAAACAAAAGTAAAATAATAAACAGAGAAGAAGGAAACAATTTGATGATATATATTAGATTAATGACAATATGTCCTTAGTTAATACCTAATCACACCAAAAATCAATAACCATTTATATTCACAAAATAAAAATATAATACGTAAATATTTACTTAAAGGCTAAATTAGGCATTTTGCAAATTTAAAGGATTAGTTCACACAGAAATTGACAATTTTGTCATTGTTTACACTTTTGTCATTTTAAACCTGTATGACATTCTTTTGCAGACTACAAAAGATATTTTGAAGAATATCTTCTTTTGGGTTATGCAGAACAAAAAAGTCATACAGGTTTGAAATGAAAAAGGGGAAGTAAATAATGCCAGAAGTTTCATTTTGAGTAAATTCTCACTTTAAGGTTAAAAGAACAACAATTTCTTTTAGAAAAAAACTATAAATTATGCAAATATGTTGACATCAAGTCTAATATAACTTCACTAAAAGGAATTTTAGTTCAACTCACCTCACAGCAGCTTGGAGGACAGTCATGAGAGGCTGCGTCAATCCCTCGCCGGATCCCCTGTTGACCAAGACCTCCAGAGGGACAAGGACGTCTTTCCACAGAATGCTTCTGATTGGCTCTCCACACTGAAGGAGTACCAATGACAGCAGCTTTAAGCCCTGGATGACCTGAGGATGTTTATCCGAACCCACCGCTTTAACCACAGCACTGATGATATCTGATTGAGCCAATCCCACGGCATCACTGTTGCTGCTCATCTCTGATGATGTCATCATGTTTAGGATTTTCACTAAAACCTGATTGGCTAAAGTGCTGACGAACAGACTGGGATCACTCTGCAGATCAAGGACAACTTGTACGAGTCCTGTGAATAGAAGGGCATATGGCAATTCCAAGAAAATGTCAATTTTTCACAAATGGTTTTTGCTATACTTATAGTACATTTGTCAACATCATAGAGCTTGTTACATCTCTCTCAACATAGCTAATTTGCATTTTTTTACCTAGTTTTAGCAAGGCAAGGCCCAAGTGTGTCTGGGAAATGCTTAACAGAGAGGCTAAAACAAATATGTAGATGACTGAGCAAATCAAATAGCAAATTGTAAAAGGAAAAGCAGCGGGCAAATGGAAATGCAATTGGTAAAATAATTTTGCCATTTTAATGCCCGATCAAAACCCTTATTGTTTAAGTTCAATTATTAATTTGTCTTAATTTTCGTGATTGTCACTCCATCACACTTCAGTTCTCTAATTATGGAGACATGAAAAAAATATAAAATATTTTATGTTCTATAAAGAGCTTTCCCTTTGCCTTGTGTTCGATATAATTGCCTCTGGTTTGTCAATTTAATTCACATAAATCATAAGTTTGTTTGTGATGATTTGGTTTTCACTTTCCTCATAGAACATTTGTCAATATTTGCTGTTTCATATACCCATGTGAGTTATCTCTTTTAATATCTATAGAATTATTTACATTTTTTGTGCATTAGTTTATAAAGAAGTAAGGGCTATTTTCAGGATTGTCACATCAATAATGCGGCATTTCTCTTATATACAGACATATGAAAATAAAAAAATATTAAATATTAATATTAAATGTTTTATGTTCTATAAAGAGCTTTCCATTGGCCATGGATATTTTTCATTCTGGTTTGTACTTTTTAATTCACAAACATTTTAAGAAGTTTAAAAAAGAACGCTTGTGGATATACTGATATTTATCTGATGTTTTAACAATAAAAACAGGGCTTTTTAATATACAAATCAAGTTGGTTCAGTTAACCGGTAAAAATTATATTGTAAAAGAGTTTTATTGTCACGTCCGTAACGCCTTATGGGCAATTCATTGAAAATATCAACCATACCATATAAAATGGTCAACATTTGGTGTTTCATATACCCATGCGAGTTATCTCTTTTAATATCTATAGAATTATTTAAATTTTTTGTGCATGAGTTTATATAGAAGTAAGGGCTATTTTCAGGATTGTCACATCAATAATGCGACATTTCTCTTATATACAGACATATGAAAATTAAAAAAAAATTAAATATTAATATTAAATATTAATATTAAATATTTTATGTTCTATAAAGAGCTTTCCATTGGCCATGGATATTTTTCATTCTGGTTTGTACTTTTTAATTCACAAACATTTTAAGAAGTTAAAAAAAGAAAGTTTGTGGACATACTGATATTTATCTGATGTTTTAACACTATAAAAAAAAGTTGCTAAAGTTTACAAGTAATAATTATATTATAAAAGAATTTTTATGTTTTCCCCATGCCAAACAATTCTTAAAATAAATTACAAATATTATATTAATAAAGAATTCCAGTTTGTACCATTTGCACAGATGAATGTAAGAGTGTTGTGATGGTTGATCATGTTTAATATTCCCTGCAGCCAACCACAGCGAACCGACGCGTCATGCCAAACATCGGGCGCGCGCCAGCCTTCCCTCGTGAACGCGCACGTCAACAGACCCACTTCCTGTCATACGTCATATCAAAACAAACACACGTGATTATTCGTCATCATTTCTCTTTGTTTTGTGATGTTTTAAAGGCTCACCTGAAGCAAACTGAAGCCTTGCTCCGTGCCAGCCAGAAGTCCGGTCAGTTTGAGGGTAAAGGTCAAGATAACAAGATCTGTATCTTTACATTTATAAACACTGGATATAAAACCCAACAAACACTGCTGGTGCTGTAAAAAACCTTTCATGCTAAGATCTTGAAACCAATCTAACAGCTTTTCTAGAGAAGTATCATCAGGTGGAGATTCTCTCGAATCTGCTAATGCCAAACAGATCTTTGGCAGCAATGATAAGCATTCATTGTCCATGGCAGTGAAAAGTCTAAATATTACTTATAAAATATGCAAATTAATATGAAATAACGTAAAAAACGTTTCGTGTTATAATCACGTGTTGCGAGTTTAGAAACCCGCTTGCTGGAGCTCAGTACGGCGAGCCGAGGAGGACATTTGAGGAGTCGTTCACGAACGAACCGATTCAGAGAGTCGATTCTCTGTAGTGAATGAGAAGAGTCGACTCCCAGCGGGGAGTGAACATGGTTCTTTATTCAGTTTTTTGCAGTAATTTGTTCATGTAGAAATGTATTAAATTATTTTATTAATTATGTTATGCACTCATTGAGGTACAGAACGCTAGAGAGTGCTAGAGAGAGAAGAAATGAGCGAAAAATAAAAAGCTGCATCCGTTCAATTATTTAAATTAATTAATTTCATAAATTGCAAAAAAGTAGGAAACATGCATCAAAATATTTTTTATGAAAAATATCGTTAAATTATTAATAATACACGAATTATTTACCATTGCTTAATTGAGATAAAAAAATGATATGATACGAAGAAAGAGTCATTTGGGAGTCGTAAGAGTCGACTCTTCTAAGAGAGCCGAGTCAAAAGAGTCGACTCTTTATGTGCAGGTACTTTATTTGGGTGGGATTTTATGCATTGAAAAAGGGATTAGACTCATATTATGTGAAATAAAGAGGAGAAAACAAGTTACAATAATAGTGTTCTGTTTTCTTCAATAGCTTGTTTATGTAGAAATGTATTAATTAATTAATTATATTATTAATTATATTATGTACACAATGTGGTACCGTATTCACCAAAGAGAGGCGAGAATTTAAGCATTAGTGGAAGAAGTTATAATTATAAGCGATGAATAATTTAATTTTTTTAATAATTTAATAATTTAATTCAATAATTTTCAAAAATTCTGAAAATATATTTTTTTAGGACGAATAGCATAAAAATAATTTTTATAAAAAATATTTTTTATAGAATTTAATAATGCATCAATCTTGTACTATTGCTAAACTGGGATAAAATAAAAGGTTATACCCACAAAAGGTCCTTTGGGAGTCGTAAGAGCCGACTCTTTAAAAGATACGGTCTGACATCATTATGACTCCGAGCCGAGCGTTGGTCGTTTCATATGCGCAAATACGACGCACTTTAATGCTCTCAAACACAAACGCATGCATGACAACAGCGGACGCTACACAAGTTTCTAACTGCGCACTTGGCAGCCCGCATTTACGGTATTATATACACGCATCATTAGATGTGTTTTAAAGCTAACTGACTATTTTAAAGACTAAATGAAGCACAGGGTAAGGGAAACATGGGGGTGTAACCCGAATTAAAGGAAGAAGATGAGCCTCTGTTCAGTGATCTGGAGGAATTTGTGGATGACATCATCAGTGATTACGGTAATGTGTCTGGCGCATGTAAAAACGCTTTAAATGTATTACATCTGCTTTTATTAAAGTTGTTCATCCTGGTTATTAATATTCTTTAATATTTCATTTTAGATGTTTTTGAAAATAAGTAATCAAATGCTTTTGAAGATTTTGAAACTAGGGCTAAATCATACCGTCAATTATTTTTTGTTATTATTTAATTATTTATAGTTAAGAACCTTTAGTTTTTGTATAAAATTTATTAGGTTCAACTAAAATTATTATTTCAATGACTAGAGTAAATATTTCCAAGTAGATCTATGCGGAAAAGTTGCTTTTTCAACTTTCAAAGTATTAATTACAAAAATATTTTGTCACCTTCCTTTTTATTTTATTTTAAAATATATTTATTTCTTTTGAATCAACATTTTTAAACGGAATACACTGCAATGAAATCTTATGCAAAAAGCATTTTTGTCTTGATTTTATTGCAATAATTAAAAGAAAGTTTTGGAGAAAGGAAATGTAAGAGTTAAGTGAGTTTAAAAACTTTAAAACAGTCTGCCAATGGAATGAAAAAATTACACTTATTACATATGAATATATTACATATTTCTTAACGTTTCCTTTCCCTTCTGAAAAATAAAAAATAAATTCAATAAAGTAAGTTTGAATTTTTTTTTAGAGGAAATGATGTTATCGCTTACTGCCCCTCATGAACCCTTTGTTCTTTGGGATATTAAAGATATTTTGCAGAATTATATATATATATATATATATATATATATATATATATATATATATATATATATATATATATATATATATATACATATATATATATATATATTATATAATTATAATTTATAAACCTCTGACGGGATACATTATGGGAAATGTAGTTCACGTGGAATTCTAATTCAAACATGTAGCTTTTTATTTGTTTATTTTTTTTTTTTTTTTTTAATTATTAAAATGTCAAACATGCTTTGAAATTTGCCAAAAGTAACACATTTGGGTTGCCAATTTCGGAAAAGGGAAATCTGAAACAGAATCAACCCAGAAACTCAACTCAACCCAGCATTTATGCATTCACGGGATTGTCCTTAATATGATTGACTCAAACTCGCATTAAAGTTGTCATCAATCAATAATGCAGATTTTCCCTTCATTTCTCCAAGATATTTGTCACCCACTGTGCATGTTAAATCTTGATACCCTTTCAATCCTTAAATAATGTTCCAATGAGATGAAGGACATGATAAAAGCTCAAAGTCATTCTGACATTAAGCGTTATGTTTGTGTATACTTCTCCACATTAAATGTTCATAAATTCATAGAATTAATTTTCCCGTTGATGTTTGTCTGCAGACCTAGATGTGTCATGTTCTGAAACTCTGTACAAGTAAACAGTACAAACAGTACAGGGAAAGTAACCCCCTGTGGTCAGAGGGATAACAGTTAATATGCCATGAGCTTGACAACATTGAAGCTGTGTGCATATGAGGCATATGTTAAGAACAGATCATCCCTTATATTCTGATACATTACATCCTTACATCCATTACACATTTTCTCAAACAGGGTTTGTAAGACATAGCAGGAGATTTAAAAGATTGGCATTACGAGCCCTATTCTCTAACCAAAGAGCTACAGGAAAGCCCACAGGTAATTACAAATAATCACATTTGTTATACTTAGGCATCGTAGTAATCAAGTTATAACCTTTTGCATAGACAAGAGCAGTGATTTTCAAACTGGAGTCCGGGGATCCCCTGGGGGGCTCCAGAAGGTTCTGAGGGGTCCCCAGAAAATCTTTAAGTTAAATGTATACATTTATTTATGTTTATAAATTTTGCATGTTTTGCACATAGGTAGTATTCTGTATAAATATGAAAATTACTACAGTCTTTATTCAAATAAATTTGAATTGTTTCTCTTTAGGTACACACAATGTTGCTCTTATTATCGACTATTATTTAATATTATCTAATATATCTTCTCATATTGCCACCTTATCTAACAGTTTAAATGCTTAGACATAGTATATAACATATTATACTATAGAAATGTCAATGATATCATAAAGTTGACTTTAATAATATGTCAAATGTATTTAACGTATGTCAAATCAATGTATTTGGCTCAATTTTAAAAAATTTTAAGTTTTAAGTCACATTAAAAAGTGTAAAATCATGAGAAATGTTGTAGACATATGACTTATAAATATGACACATGAATTATGATTTTATGACATGAGACGATGGATATGAGGACATACAGTAACTGTAGCTGACTCCCTTTGGCGGGAAACATGTTGCCAAAATGTAACAAACAAGTGTGCGGTCTCCATAACAACAGTAACAGTTTCCTGAGTTACCAGATGCGTTTAAAGCTGCAGGAGTCAGATGTGTGATTCACCATTGGGTCAATATTTATGCCATAAAGGTGATGGGTTCGAATACCCCGAGCACAGAGGAAATCCATCGGGTTATTTTACACCTCTATGGAGGTTTGTTACCATTAACAACAGGCAGCTTGTGACTTCAGGACCTCCGCAGGGGAAAGCGCAAAACAAAGCCTCACAATGAGATTAACCAGCCATCAACAAGATTAACTAACTCGGGTTTAAGTCACCAGTTTATGTTGGGGATCATTGTGGGTTGTTTCTCGTCTGTTTAAGACTTTGGAGTAAAAGTGGAGCATCTTTAAGAGGGAAAGATGAAGGAAGTGCCCGAGGAGTCGAAGGATTATCATCTCAAGGTACAAATTACTTCGATTTTAGAGTTTATTTTACTATTACATAATGTGTATTTAATACTTGCCTGAAGGGGATTAAAGGTTTGATCACGTCTGAAAGTGCGATTTGTGAGGTCATAGTTGTGCATTTCACAATGTGCGTGATTGCAAAAATCGTGCAAGATGTTTTGTTAAATCTTGATATAGAGCAAACAATCAATAAATACTTACAGTGCAGAAATATAGTAATAATAACCCAATGCATTAAAGTAAATTTTAATATACAAATATATTATCAAATATTATCAAATTTTCTTTTAGAAATGTTCTTTAAGAATTGCACATGCAAAGCTTCAAAGTGTATTTAATAAACCAAACAGCAGCTGTAGATTTAATAGTTCATGTAGATGACTTTAAAGACTTTAATATTCTAGGTGGCGTTGCGCATTCGGCCTCTGAATGACACAGAGATCGATGAAGGTGCAACTATAGTGGCGCATAAAATTGATCATCAGGTACACATGCTCACAATTATTATTTCATTACTTAAACACTGCGTATCTGTTTTACAATAAACCATAGTGTTCATCCACTTAACTCTTCGCTTGTTTTAGATGGTGGTGTTGATGGACCCCTGTGAGGACCCTGATGATGTTCTGAGAGCCAAACGCTCCAGAGAAAAAACATACATGTATGATGTGGCATTTGACCATAATGCCACGCAGGTTTGTTTATAAACTTTCATTGCTTTTTTAGGCTAACCAAAATCCATCACTTGTTTACATTACTGATTAGTTGGTGATTTAGTCACTTGGGTGCACAAAGTTCCCAGATGATCACAAAAATAGAACATTTTCATTTTTTAGGAGGATGTTTATGTGGCAACAACAAGGAATCTTATTGATGCTGTTATCTCTGGTTATAATGCAACTGTCTTTGCATATGGTCCAACAGGTAGGGGACTTTATTAAAGGGAAAGTTTACCTAAGAGTATAATAGTTTACTCACTTTGAGTCGTTTTGAACCTGTATTGATGTAGTTGTTTTGATGAACAACGAAAAGTGTATTTTGGCCTTTTGAATATCAATTCTTGGACACTACTGACCACCATAGTAGGAAATACTTTATAATTGTTTTGTTTGTTTTGTTATGTTGATCACAAAATGAGATATTTCGGAAAAATGAAGCACAATAAAAAGTTCTTGGGCATCTTGACCCTCATTTTTATTTTCCCAACTATGATAGTCAATGCGTAGTCACTGTTGGGTTTTAAAAGCATTAAAATAAATTGTTTACATCAGTTCAAAGAAATGTATACAGGTTTATACAGTTTGTATTCTTGGGGTAATCTATCTCTATAATCTTAAAACATTTAAAAGTAACTTTGAAATGCATGCACAGTTATTTAGATATAGTGTTATTTAAATGTATTGTTTTTCAGGAGCTGGAAAGACATATACCATGTTGGGTTTGGATTCTGAGCCTGGGATTTATATCCGGACACTCAATGACCTCTTTAAGACTATTGAAGACAGCACTGAGGACTTGGACTGCAGTGTGTACATGTCTTATATAGAGGTTAACATATATTTTTTCAATCAACTGTAAAAAAAATTCAATCTATTTTTAGATTGACATCAATAGATTTCACGGTTTGTTCAATTTGTCTATTCTGCCTGTGTTTTTAAAATTGTAGAAAGTCCTGAAACACTGCTGTGTTGCTTTTACAGATTTATAATGAAATGATAAGAGATTTATTAAACCCATCTTCTGGATATCTTGAGCTGCGTGAGGATTCAAAAGGTGAAATACGAATTGCTGGGATCACAGAATTCTCTACATGTAATGCCAAAGAGGTACTTTACAAAAGCTTTTAATATAAAAAAATAAACGTTCTCCACATTCTGATTTATGATTGCAATGAATACGGTTTCTTTCATATGCTTTTAGATAATGTCTCTTTTGACAAAAGGAAACAAGCAGAGAACTCAGGAGTCTACTGCTGCCAACAAGACATCATCCCGCTCTCATGCTATACTGCAGGTCAGTGCAGAACACACAGATACCCTAACCGGGTACATGTCCTCGAATTGACACAATGTCTGAGCAGGAGTCTGCTGCTCTACAGGTGACGGTCAAACAAAAGAGCCGAGTAAAAGATATCAACGAGGAGGTCCGAGTGGGAAAACTATTCATGGTTGACTTGGCAGGAACCGAGCGGGCATCACAGGTGTGTTTGTGTGTCTCGATGACAGACCTCCAATTATTTAGAGATTGCACATTTAATAATATAACACTCTCGATCATCTTTCAGTTAAATTAATAATGTAGTCTTTTTTGTCCTTTTAATATATGGATATCAGGATTAAAGCAATATAACAGATTTCTATTGCAGCTAAACCTTCTGTATGTGCCAAAATGTACTCGATTGCTATTCTTTTATGATAATGATAAAAAATTTAACAATTTCATTTTGTTACAGACTTTTATTATCATTAATGTTATTCTTGTTATTGCTTTCACAATTTTTTGTAATAAAAGGCATTGTATTTTAAGTCAAATTTTTCATCGAGTTTATATTCCAGGGTTTTACTCAAAGAAACAGTTCACCCAAAAAAAATAAAAAATCTGTCATAAATTACTCAATTCCTAGTTGTTTCAAATCTGTCTAATTATCTTTGTTTGGTTGAACACAGAGAAAAATATTTGGACGGATGCTTGTAATAGTATCAGTTCTTGGACCCCATTGATTACCAGTTTTTATTTTTGGGTCATAATGCTTTGTTTGTGTACCCATAAACTCAAATGTGTTTATAACCAGCTAGTTTTCTTTTTCTTTTCTTTTCTTTCAGACACAAAACAAAGGCAAGCGGATGAAAGAAGGCGCACATATCAATCGCTCTCTCTTAGCCCTGGCCAACTGCATCAATGCTTTAAGTGAGAAGTGCGCTAAAGGAGCTCAGTTTGTCAATTACAGAGATAGCAAACTCACCAGACTTCTGAAGGTGAACCAAATCTGAAAAATAAAAAAATATAATATCTATGAAAAGTGTTATATTTGAAACTCAGTTAAAACACAAATGTCTGCTGTGAACTTTAGGATGCTCTGGGGGGAAACAGTCGGACCGTCATGATCACTCACATCAGTCCTGCCAGCACTAACTTTGAAGAATCGAGAAACACACTGGTTTATGCTGACAAAGCCAAAAATATTCGAACCAAGGTAAAAAAACATAGTATAGTATTTGTCAGATGCTTTAAGTGAACATTTTGAATTCTAGGATTTTATCATTATCATAAAAAAATATATATGTTTTAACCACGAATGCTCAAGTGACCCATTGTGGTTGCATTACCCATACTGTATGGTAAGATAGTTTTTTCCTCTCCTTTAGGTGAAACGTAATTTGCTGAATGTTTCCTATCACCTTGCCCAATACACAAGCATTATCGCAGACCTGCGCGGTGAGATCGAACGACTTCGTGCAAAGATCGACCAAGAGCAGCAGAAAGGACACAAAGACATTCGTGACATTCAAGGTGTTGATGATTTTAAATGTTTGCATTTGGAGATACAGTATACTTTAATGCTTATATATTAACTTTGAAACATTACTGTATGTATGATTTGTGTAAGTGGAGTTGCCGCAGTACAGTAAAGATGATTTAGCAGGACTGCGAGAACAGCTCTTGTCCGCCTTTAGAGAGCAAATGGAGATCAGACGCAGCCTGATGGAGCTGGAGAGCTGTAACATGGAACTTCACATAGACACTTCAAGACATCTGCTCACCATCTCAGAGTAAAAAAAAACGCAAACACACCAAGCAAACAGATTCATTTTTTGTCTTTCAGTTTGATACACTAAATAACAAAACTGTAAAAACTAATTCTAGAATTGTACCTTTTCTTTCGCTCGGTCGCTACCCTAAGTAGTGATGTGTCCACAAGTGTGGCAAGGGGTTGCAACTGCCCCCCTTGCATTTTAAAAGTTTTATTACTGGACAAAAGTTTTGGGATATTTACTTATGCATTCATTTCACATATTACAGAACAACGGAAACTATGGGAATTATGTTAAAAAATAAAAAAAATAAAGTATAAAATCTTTATAAATATCTTCAGTGCAGTCAACTTTTGACTAGAATTTGCAGAAAAGTTTTCGTATCATTTTATGAAGCAGCTTAAAGTTTCACCCTGTCCCTGTCTATTCTGCGCACTTATTGCTTGTTCTTTTTTCAATATTCAATAAAACTCATCATTTGTAAATTAAATACAGTTTTGTCATGACAAAAAACACCTTTGTTTACTAAGGTATAATTATATCCATTTAACAAATTTCCGATTTTTAGCCATACACCTTCAGATCAAAAGTTTTTTAAAGTATTAAAAGTAATAGGACTATTTCAGAATGATTTTCCCAGATATGGTCTGTTCTAGTCATATAATCTTGATGCAACTTCAAAAATTAAGATTTACATTGGGAATTGAATGAATTGTTTCGTCCCTCCTTCTCGTCTTTTTCCGGTAGTTGGGAGCAGGATCAAGTCCGACAGGAGAGAAACGAAGGCAACGAAGAGAAGGGAGACAGCCTGAGGGATGACGAGGAAGAGAGTGGGATGGAGGAGCCTCAATATGTGGCAGCAGCTCGAGAAGAGATCGGTCCCCTATTGGCTGAACAGAGAAGAACGATGGCACTCAAAGTAACAAATCTTGCCAAAGTTTTTAAAAAAGGCAATTCCATAAACCATGTTCAGATTTACCAACACACAGCAGCAACGTTCCCCTTTTGTATCCATTTCTTTCAGCATGAACTGGAAGACAAATTAGCAAGCATAAAACTGAAATCATCTAAGATTGAGGAGCTCTTGCCCCAGCACATAAGCAATGATGAACAGAGAGAGATTTTGATGCTGCTCTGTAAGGTGCATGAACTTGAGCTGGAGAAAACCGAGATCCAATCGGCTGTGCTTTGCAGAGAGAATGCCCTCCGAACCAAAGACTTCATCATTCAAAGACACGAGCAGCAGCGGGACCTCTGTTATGACATCATACATCAACAGAAGGCTCTCATTGAAGGTGCCAAATCTTGCCATAATGTTATAAATAGAATTCATGATTTGATTTAATTGAATGTTTTTGTCTTTAAATATGTTAACAGAGCAGGGACTTTGTGTTCCTGACGGGTTACAAGAGCTTTATTCGTTGTACTTTGGCGAGCCAAGTGAAGAAAACATCGAGCAGATGCATGACTGTCACACTTGCTCTCCAGACACCCGAAATATACTTGTATGAGAAATTAATTTATGGAAAATTTCTCTATTTACCTCCCTTTCATCCTCTTTTCAAGAATCTATATTTAAATTCGAAGTTGATCCGTTTAAAACTGTCTTTTACACAGGACAACTCCACTATGATTGTGAGCAGGCAAACAACACAAAATGTCATGTCGACTTCAGATGTTCGTAAAGCAGACAGAACACGGCGTAAAAACAGGAAGTTGAGTCGTTTACATAAACATCCTCCTGACTCTTCTTCCTCTGGACTGGATTATGACAGGTGAGAGGAATGATAAGATGTTCGGTTTAAAATATAACACAAGGGTGGATCTGGCCTGCTTATATTGTCTATGGTTCTTATGACAGTGACAGTAACAGAGTTTTCAAATCATCATCGAAAATTCTACCAGAGAGACAGCACCACTTGTCTTCAGGCCCATCGCTGACCGTAAAGGTAAACATACATAATGGATGGAGACAACCAAATTGTCGGTAGTAGGTAATAGTTGATGTCTTTGAGCAGGCATGTGGCGAACAGAAATCCTCCCCCGTACGTCCCGCTGAAGTCATGAGTCCAGACACTCTGAAGGAAATCGCCAGTGATACAAAGAGCATCTCTGTCATCGCGGCAAAACGCCGCTTTCACCTTCAAGCACAAGAGGCAAAATCCCGGACGGCTGGTTGTGCTTTGGCAGGAGGACTCAAGTCTTCGATAAGCATGGACAGTCTGTTTTCTACTTTGACAGATAAGTCGGCTGAGGGCAAAGGAACCACCACAAGACACAAAGGCAGCTCTCGATCCAAACAGGATAAGAAAAGGACAGAAGTAAAGATGGAATCGCATGAAAGACTGCCGTGCAAGAAACGGTCCAGATCATTTGAAACCAACAAAAGGGTACCATCTTATTTCTGTGTATTTAAGATACATTATTTTATGTGTTTTTAATGAAATAGATTGAATATCAAAGTACAAAAATACGAGGACTTCCACCACTGGTTTGATTTTGCCAAAGCAGGTACAAAAACCAACACACACCCCCTTCAGGTATCCAGCTTTGGAAAGCATCTCAGACAATTGTATCGTGCGTCCGGCCCAAAACACGATTCACCTGCTGAATGACAGTCCTGGAAACCCTTCAACAGCTTCGGCAGCTAAAGTCAAGAACCCTGCTTTTCAGACTTCAGGTGTGCTGTACAAATGATTTGAATTATAAATCAATTTGAGAATATATATGTTAAACAGATGTAAAACTGAGAACATCTTGTCTGTATTACTTTAGGTGAAGTTCAGAAGTTAGAGATCAGGGGAACGCCACCCAGCACTATTCCTCAAAGGCATTCAGAGCTCAAACGAGGACAAACCAACAAACGACTGCGAGGTGAATGTTAATGCGGCTCTTTTAAACATTGTTCAACCAAAAGTTAGTCAAATTGCTTTATTTGGTTCATAGGTCCTGCAGACGGTTCTCCGACCTCTCCTCTCTTACAGCAAACAGGCAACTACAGGAAATGCACCGATGAACATGTTAAGCAAAAATCCATAAACAATATCATCAGAAAGACTGAAGTGCAGCGAAACAAGCAAACTGTTAAAAAGCTCTAAGCCTGAATTGTGTATGGTGTAGTCCAGAGATTGTTCAGCTTTGCAAGTTTTCTGAATGTTTTATTCTTTTGTGTTGTGTTGATTTATTAATAAAATATTAAACAAGCCTATTTTATAAATTGGCATACTGTTTTTAATTAAAGAAGAAATGATCTAAATAATAAAGATTTTCAAAATGAAAAGTTTTTACCTTTGTGGCACTTATACATTAATAAATGGCACTTATCATTGAGGATACAAATTGCAACAAGCACTTCCCTTCCTTTTCTCAACACAACGGTTACTGACACAAGACAAACATTCTTATATTTAATATAATAAGTAATATTTTTGCTTTTGCAGAAGGAGATAACGTATGAAACACAGGATAGAAACGTATGTAGCAGGATTCCAATAGCTTATTCAAAGGTAAAACATAAAACATTTACAGTCAATAATTTAACACCTCTAAATACATAGTTAAGTATATAATTTTGCATTTCTGCCAATAGCTCAATATGCCACGTTGCATCCTTGAGTGTAATACATCGATTGTAAAACAATGGTTGGCATAAAATCAACTTCTGCAAACGTAAATGTAAAATGTATTTAAATGATAAACTAGGACTGGTTATGTAGAGGTAATAAAATAAAATAAACTTTGTGGTTTGAAACTAATCTAATGGATCATGTTAACTAATTAAGATACACACAAAAGAAAAAATGGTAATTTTGGAAACAGTCTCTCTCTCTCTCTCTCTCTCTCTCTCTCTCTCTCTCTCTCTCTCTCTCTGCACTCTCTCTCTCTCTCTCTCTCTCTCTCTCTCTCTCTCTCTCTCTCTCTCTGGTCTCTCTCTGGTCTCTCTCTCTCTCTGCTCTCTCTCTGGTCTCTCTCTGGTCTCTCTCTGGTCTCTCTCTCTCTGGTCTCTCTCTCTATGGTCTCTCTCTCTCTCTCTCTGTCTCTCTCTCTCTCTCTCTATCTCTGGTCTCTCTCTGGTCTCTCTCTAGTCTCTCTCTCTCTGGTCTCTCTCTCTGGTCTCTCTCTGGTCTCTCTCTCTCTCTCTGGTCTCTCTGGTCTCTTTCTGCTCTCTCTCTCTCTCTCTCTCTCTCTCTCTCTCTCTCTCTCTCTCTCTCTCTCTCTCTCTCTCTCTCTCTCTCTCTCTCTCTCTCTCTCTGTGTGGCCCTCACATGTGGCCCTCTCGAATCCAGTGAGAGTGTTCTGGCTCACACGTGTTCTCATGGGTTTGGTTATTTTTGTAACTCAGTACACGACTCAACTGCTGTTCACAGCACACTGTACCATATGGGAGAAAGAACGTCATCACAAACGGTAAATGTCAGCAGGCTTAAGGTAATCATATCGGAACATGAACTATGTAATGTTTTTACTTTATAAATGTTTCTTTTATTGAAGAAGCTTGAATGTATGCTACAACAGTATCAATTACACATATGCTTCTAGTCTTTTTTGAATATTTTACCATAGTAATTTTATATGGTTTTAATTATCAGCTTTACGTTAATGTTCTGTTCCACTGCAGCTAATTTAAACAAAGACTATATTTTTATAGCATGTACAGTATAGATTGTTGTTTAGTACAGATACAATTGTTCATTGGTTGGTCATTTAAGTTCATTGTGCAGGCATCTAAACAGATACAATATTTTATTTTTGTAAATATTTTCATTAATTTATGTAATATTAATCCATAAATGGGAATATGAAGAAAAATTGAGTTTTACCATATTTAAAAACATTTATATAAAGTTATTTTTATTAATTTTTTCATCATTTTCAGGTTTGATGAGTTATTATCCTTTAAGTGACAATCTTTATTTTTTGCCTCCATTATTCAGCTTTCTTCATGTATTTGCTGAAAATCCAACTGATCTAAAAATGTACTATTTAGCTAATTTGAAGTTTGATTACAGGCCTAGCGTAAAACATTTTTATTAAGTAAAAGTGTTTTAGTGTTCTCCTTATACAAGAATATAATATAAAGCCATAGTAATCATTGTAAACCTGAACATTTTAACAGTGTGTGCCTTTTATTTTCAGCTGTGGTTTCCTGTGGATAGCTGTGGCATCTCGAGCTGAACTTTCTCCATAGCAGCATACCATTTCAGTTATGTCCGAAGGGTGGGGAAGGAGTGTTCGTCCAGCGATCACACCCTACTGTGAGTTTAGATATGTAACTTCAAGAATTCCTGACCTCTACATGGAGCTTATAAATCTGCTGTTTTTATTATGTTGGGTATATGTAGAAATGTCTTAAATGTTGATGAAATATGTAAAAACCCGTCTTTGAAGCGACAAAAACAAGATACTGTATTTTGAAGAATGTCGATACCTTGCCCCCAACACTGTGGGTTTTGTGTCCTTTTAACAGATGGCAATGGGTGCCACTGCTGTTGGTTAACAACTTTCTTCAAAATATCTTCTTTTGTGCATTGTGTAATTGACAGAAAGTTAATGATAACAAATAACATTTTCCTTTTTCCATTCACTTTTAAAAAATATTAATTCGCATATGATATTGATATGTTCTAAATATTAAATCATGACAGGGTTTTAATTGTGGTGTAATCTATGAATTTAACTTTTTCCAGAATTCTCACCTTGAAGCTTTCTAGGGACGATGATGTTGGATATCCATGTTGGGATCTGTTATAGACTTGAAAGCTATGAAAATGGGAATTCTGAGGCAACTCCAGTGTTTTCTGCTTACGGGAACACTGTTTATCATCGTCTTCGTCATCGTTTACTGGGATGATGTGACAAAACAGACATTTCCGATAGCTCCTGCTATGTCCCCATTACCTGTAATCCCCAGTCTGGTTGTGCAGATGAACTACAGTTCAGATCAGTCAAGGTGTTCAGTCAAACCGAACCAGACAACTCTCACAACCACTCCAAAATATATCAAAGATCAGACCTCAAACAATCATATCTTCAATCAATTTTCCCTAACAGACCTCAAAGGGAGGCAGGCTTATCGCACACATATCGTCAAAGACCTTTGCTTAGCTAACAGCAGCCTTAACTTTCCAGGAAAATTTAAAAGCTTTGACAAGATTCCGAGTCGGGCCCTGGATCACCTCATCGTGGACGATCGCCATGGAGTCATTTACTGTTTCGTCCCTAAAGTGGCCTGCACCAACTGGAAACGAATCATGATTGTGCTCAGCCAGAACCTACTGATGCCGGATGGAACTCCATATAGGAATCCTCTTGACATCCCATCATACTTAAGCCACAACGCCACTCTTCATCTGACTTTCAACAGGTTCTGGAGGCGCTTCGGTCGCATCTCACGCCGTTTGATGCATCACAAACTCAAGACTTACACGAAGTTCGTTTTCGTACGGGATCCTTTCGTAAGGCTTATATCTGCTTTTCGAAACAAGTTTGATCAACCAAACAAGGATTTTTATAAACAGTTTGGCTCTGTAATGCTTCAACGCTACGCTAATATTTCAAAGCCGCCGGGTTCGGCCCAAGAGGCCTTCACTTTGGGCATCCGCCCCTCCTTCAAGGACTTTGTTAAGTACTTGTTAGATTCACAGACGGAAATGAAGGAGCCATTCAATGAACACTGGCGACAGATATACAGGCTATGTCATCCGTGTCAAATTGAGTATGACTTTATTGGGAAACTGGAAACTCTTGATGAGGATGCAGAACATTTGTTAAGGATTCTTGGAATGGAGAAAGAGATTCGCTTTCCTCCTGGGTACCGCAATAGGACATCTGCAAACTGGGAGCGAGACTGGTTTGCAAATGTTTCTTTAGCTGACAGGAAGAAACTTTACAATCTGTATGAACCTGACTTCAGGTTATTTGGATACGACAAACCAGAGACACTTTATCAGGACTGAAGTATTGTATGTACATTAAAGCATACATATTTTCAAAACAGCGACTTCTTTGGTGTACATTTTTTATACTTTTTAATGTTAATGTTGCCTTTTTGTATTCATTTTGGCCAACGATTTGCTTAAAAAAAATTGGAAATTATTGTCTACAATAAATCTGGTCGGCTTACTATTTGTACAATGAAAAAAGGCGTTGTTGGAATTACTCAAATGACTTTATTTAATCATGTGGAAACAATGTACGTGAAAAATTAAGTAATTCCAACAACCGATTTTTTAAGTACATATAGAGTGTTTATTTTGTATACATTTCAATAAAACAGTGACTTACTTGGTACACATCTTCATACCTTTTATAGCTGCAAATGTTAATGTTTGTGTTGTCGTTTTGTATTAATATTGGCTAATGATTCCAATAAAAACACCGTTAGAAATGAATGTCTAGAATTAATCTGGTTGAATGACTTTTGGTAAATCATTTATGTAAAGCTTGAATTTGGTATTTGCAAAAAAGTATTTAGTGTAACAGACGAAAGTTCTGCATTTTTGTTTGACATCAATTCATACTTTAAGAAACCCGTCTCTAGTCCATGAACTTTGTGCAAACTCAACCTCTCTTTACGTACAAGACACCACTGTTAAAATGTTTAAACTGACATCAAAGTCATCACTGCAGACCAGATCTTCAAGTAAACCTGAAAACATGGAGACTTTGATTACAAATTGTGGTTCAAAATTGTAGACCTTCCCCTTTCATTAAGTCAAACATTCAGGCAGTTTGAAGTTCTTTTCGGGTTGAGCTAGTTTACTCAGAGGCCATTTTTAGAAGGCATATGCATTTCAACAAGCTGTAATCATACAGTACATAATTAAAAGAAAAATAACATAAATTAGCAAAATTGGGTTTAAACTTTAAATACTCAACTTCTAACACCAGTGACTCGGTAAGCAAATAACACAGACAAAGATATGACCAACTGGCATTTAGGTCTTTAATTTGTAAAGTGTGTCATTCTTATTTATGGTTGCCTAAGTTTAAAAACTATTAAATTCTGATAAAAACATGAATTTGCAATGTTTGCTTGGCAGAAGACCAATTAATGTAAATGCCAATACCCCTCTTAACAAACCAGATGAGTTCATTATTAAAACGATAGCTTACCCCAAAATGAATTCTGTCATCATTTACTCACCCTCTTGTAATTTCAAATACGTATGATATTCTACCAAACAGATTTTGAAGAACGTTGACAACAAAGACCATTGGTCCCCATTGACTGATATTGTATGCACACAAAACCAATGCAAGTCAATGGAGGCCAATGGGTTTTCATTTACCAACATCTGTGTTCTGCATAAGAAAGCATGCTATAATGTCAAAGGATTTTTGTTTTAGCCACCAGAGTGCAGTGTGTCTGTTACTGCAATGTTGCATTTCTAGGATTAAAAGTTTAGAAATTTGACAGAATAATTAAATATTTGAAATCTAAACTAAAAGCAAATGTATGATTTCAAGTCCACTTGAAGCTATTCTTCTTTAAATAAGCAGATCCCTGGTTTTCTAATCATACATTGTGAAAAAAAAAAAAAAAAAAAAAAAAAAAAAAAAAAATATATATATATATATATATATATATATATATATATATATATATATATATGTAATCAGATCAAGTATTGGCAGAAAATTACCAGTAACCTTTTTGTTTATTTACTGTCATTTCATTAGGGTCAGTTGTGGTCTGATGGTTGGAGAACTTGGCTTGTGAGTTTGAATCCCTGTCGAAGGAATAAATGTAAAAATGTAAAATGTAAATTTCTGTTATTTTATCTAAAAGTTGTGACAAATGTAAAAGACAGGTAAACAAGGAATACAGAAAAACCAGTATATTGTCCTGTAGTTTTACAGTTTTTTTGGAGCGTATTTAAAATTCTTCAGATCCATTTATTTTGACCATAAAAGCTTGAGTTAAGACAAACCGAGTAAGATAAAACCCTGCTTGAAATGTTTAAAAGAACTGTGATGTTTCAGTGCTCAAAAGCGATTCATTTTAGGTTTTCTTTTTTCCACAATCTGAAGAAAATTTATTAGGCATGGAGGCTTGAAATGTTTTGATATATTAACATAAAAGCTTTTGCCTAAAGTCCCCTAAGAAACATTTCTTGGATTCACTTTTCATGGAAAGGTTCAAATGTGTTTTACATTCTCACTATATAAAAATATGTTATTTGTAAACAGTTTTATTTGTTAATATAAAACAGTTTTAAAAATGATTTATCCACAGCAATATTATTTCATTACGAATAGAGCGATGAAAAGGTCACTCCAAATTTTAAAAGCACTTGTCTCCCACATTTCTCCATCTCTGTTTGGTCCTCTATCAAACTGACTGTGTCTACACAGTCTTAAAGGTCAAGGACCAACCTCCTGAATCATCTTCTCTCTCCAGCGAGTGTGTGACACCTTCTCCTAAAGTCATTCCCCTGGACCGAAGCTCAAAGTGCACAACTTGATTCGCTGACAAGCACAGTACACAAGGGAACAAACTTTTGTGTTTAAACAAAAACAGTGTGTGCCAATTTACAGAAACAAGTTGTATTTGTAACCAGACAAAAAGAAATGTGTTTGCCCGGCTCTTTACCACGAGATGAAGTGAGAGAGCACACAAACATTATATATATATATATATATAATATATATATGTATATGTATATGTATATGTATATGTATATGTATATGTATATATTGGTTCTACTATAACCAAAAGCTATCTACACCTATATTATTTCCCACATGAAATAGGCATAATCGCCTCTTAGTGAACTTTTAAGGAGAGATAAAATTTATATTTATCTTTTTAAGCTTTGAAAATAAAATACGGAAGTGACATCTAAATCCACCTAAATTTATGTTGAAAAACCCGCCATTGAATTTGGCCTAGTTGTGACAATAACTGTATTTAAAAGATAAAGAATGTATACTTTATATAATATCTCTTTATGAATATTGTCACGGTTGTGAGGAGATTGAGAACCCAGATGCAGGCAACAGAGTGGATTTAACCTAAAAGACTTTAATAAACATAAACACCCAAAATGGGGAAAAACTACAACATAAAATTCAAAACAAAAACTTCCCACGAGGGGGCAAAACAAGGAACAAATCCCAAAACTTAACTTGGGTAGTTTTACACGTCATGGAGAGAACCAGACACAGACACTCACAATACAAACAGCATTCAAAACAAACCAGCAAAGAACAGAAAACACAAGGGGTTTAAATAGGTGTGGGGAATGAAACAATGATGGGAAGATAGACAAGACAACGAGGGGGCGGAGCCAGGAGAGGAGACAAGAGAGCACATGGCATGTCATACCAAACAATGCCATGTGTCTCACACAAAACACATGGGTCTGCCATGATTCTGCAAAATCATGAAAACCATGATCAAGAGAGGCAGAATCATGACAGAATATGTTCTAGAGTGATTCTTTAATAAAGCGAGTAGTTATAACGATATTTAATGCTGCACCACAGCTATTAAAATCAGAGTTGCAAGATTTATTGACCTAACAATCAAACTTGATCCCAAGAACGTCCCAAATATACATATAAGAAGGAACTGTAAGACACTCAAAAAAAGAAAAGAATAAAGTATTATTCGTTGACATAATGTATTAGAAATCTTAAAAAATGGTTATCCATTAGAACTATTTGAATGAAATGTTTACAGATTGAATGTTCAATTGAGTTTATTATTGTTAGAATAAACCTTTAATAGAGCAAATTAGTTCAATCCATGCATTTATGTCAACTACAATTTCTGAATGCGTCAAATTTCCATCGGCAGACTATAAAAACAATACAAAGAATAAGTTTTTAAAGAAAAAAAGATTAACGTATGGTGACAAAACTGTCAATTACCTAACTAATTCACTGATTTTGTGTATTTGCGTGCGTGTATTTCTGTAATTGTGCTTTATCCCAATAAATCAAGTTAATAAGGGATGCTCACTTCACCCTAAAGAGATTTGCTCTTGCTTAAACCATTTAAAGTAAAAAAACAAGCACCCTTGATCCCAGAGCAACTAAATGTGCACTGACAGAATCAATAACTGGTTCTTAACCTCTTCAACCTTGTGACGTACATTTCTTCTGTTTTCCCCGATGTGCAAGTACGAGAAGTGTGTGTGTATTTCATCCGAACGTCGCCTCCGGCCTGAAGCCGCTTCCTTTTTTCTGGGTAGCATTTTTGTTTTAATTAATTTGAAACCAGCGAGAAATCCCATTGCTGAAGGCAACGGTCACAATCATTAAAACCAGAAGTGTTGAGGATAATTTGCGTTTTATGTTATACAACATTCATCTTCGAGGTATAAACCTTGCCAAGGAAGATTTCAGGTGTTTTGTGATTGCGAAACAAATACAGAAAAGAAAATGTTTGAAAAGATTCATCGTTGGGTGCCTGGAATTGCCCACGAGCGCTCATGAGGATGATCAAAATGTGCTGTTGGAATCAAAGCCCGAGGTCCCGGGTCTCTGTTAAAACCATCATTAGATGTTCCTCACTGTTTCTTGTGCTTCGTGTCAGGTGACCGAATCCCTCTTGGGCTCCCTTGAAGCGAGGATGTGTGTGTGATGTATAAATGTGTGGGCAGTGATGTCTTCTTGTGATTGTCCACGAGTGCCTTTGGGCTGTGATTACTCTTTAAGCGTGTAACATGGTTAAACACCCGTGTGGATGTGACTGAAGGCACTTTTTAGACAACCAGCAGGGCTGTAGAAAGAGAGGGAAATAAATACACGGAAAGAGAGTTTAACCAGGAAGAGGAGGCGAGTATAGTAAATCTTTGTGATTTACGAAGCAGGAAGGAAAACAGATTGCTGAGAGAAATAAAAACATCAGAAACATCCTGTTGTGTATCGGGTTTTCATTTGAAACCAAACCGAATGAATGTTCACAGTGTTCACCGAATGAATTGAGAAATTATTAATAAATTTTTACATGTCATATCAAGGGAACCTTGAAATATTTTACTTAAATTGTCAAGTTTACATGTTTGTATTGTGTATATATATTGTATTTTTGTGCCTTCATGTTTGTCAACGTCTCCTATGGCTTTCTTCTGCAAAAAACAAATGCCAAGATATTTCGTAGAATGTTGGTAGTTGAACAATGGTGGCACAATGGTGACTTGCACTGGTTTTGTGTCCATGTAACAGGAGTGAGTATATGCTTTTACGGATACTTGATTTCTGCAGAAGGAATTCAAAAGTGTTAACAAGACGCTATTTTCAAGATGGGAGGAGCCACTCAAGACAAACCCATCCTAACATCCAGTACATTAGAATTCAACAACAATGCGCATTTTAAGTTTGTGAAGTAAGCGATGTAAGACCCCAAAACAAAAATAACTCATAAACCTTAATTTCTTTGCCATTACACAAAAAAGATAATTTGGAGAATGGTGGTCAAAGAAAACTTCTGATCCATAAATAATCAAATATTGCAACATTCTTGAAAGTATCTTCTTTTGTGGTTTGCAGAAGAAGGTCATATAGGTTTTAAATAATCAATTTGCTCCAAAAATGGATTACAATATTGGCATTAAACGTTCTAAGTTGCTTCCACTCCCGCTTCATAACACACTATCTCGTCTCACTAGTAATTTCCATACATTTGATTGACAGGCGGCAAGGAGTCCCACAAGACCAATAATCTGCTCTTTAATTTCCTGGCCTGCGAGCACATCTGTTACGTTCATTAAGCTTGTTTTAAATTAGTTGTTTATTGGTTGTATCAGTGCCGTCGTGCATTTTTGTGTGAGAGGTATGGATGAGACATGTTCTAGACATCTTCTGTACATTTAAAAAATGGTCTGTGGCCTAAACGGACCAAAACTGTCTCTTCTCACGTACATGTGCATAGATCATGGAGCTTGAAGAGGAAAACTGGATCTCATTTGAAAGTATGAGGGACGTGTGTGACAGGTTCATCAGATTGAAGGCCAGAGATGAAGGTCACATACAGATGGCATCAGTAGTTCAATCATTGTCCTCGCGAAATACAAGCCGCTCCGTACGTGTTAAAATGGATATTTGAATTTCGGAAATAGCTAGAAAAATCAAGTGGACACTTCAACTGGAGAGCCAGAATATGCGTACAGAGCCATAATAATGTCACTGTCAAAAGGGCATTACAGGGACCATGGAATTGTAATCCAATACAGAAAATCCTCAAACAAAATAAGCATAAAGTTAAAATAGAGGTAATACTTTGCACAATGGAATATGTATATACATGTAGGGTAACCACAGCAATATAAACCTTCATCTCTATCTAATGTGCCATGGTATTATGCGCAATGTATTACTAAACAAGTCAACAGACGTCTTGTCTCATCATTTCCACTAACTACGTAGGGAGGATGCCAGATCGATATCGTGCAAAGACACATCAGCACATGATGAAGGGTTGGGGTTGTGATGCATCTGTGATGCACGCAGGTTGAGTGAGCAATTCTTACACCTTCAGCACGTGAGATTTCACTGCAAGTGCTGTGATTTGGATGCCAGACACTTACATTAAAGAAAGAGTTGGCTACCAACCTCAACTTAAAGGCCATGTGTTCAGCTCACCTTTGTGTGGTCTAATATGACACAATGTCAAATACTACTATGGGTTTTGTGTGCATTCCGTAAAGTGATCGTTCACCTAATAATTATAATTATGTCAGTAGTTTGTCACACTCTTGTCTTTTTTTCTTCTGTAAACACAAAAGAAGATATTTTGAAGTTGATGAACAGAAGCGCACCCATTCACTTGGATTCGTTTTGTGTCCATGGCGTAAAAACCGCCTGGGTGCCAAGTTTGTTCATAGGCATTCTTCAAATTATCTTCTTTTGTGTTCCGCAGAAGGAGTGTCACACTGATATGAAATGACAAGTGAGGGTGAGAAATGATGATACAATTTATATTTTGGGGTAAACTATCACTTAGGATGCTCTGTTTTATATTTTCCCACTTTTCTCAAGAAAATGCCATATCTTTTATACATTTAACTTCAAAAAGCATTTAATTTTGATAATACACTTTGTACAATATGAAATTGATTATGTAAACTTTTCCTTGAGTAGGTTTCAGATTAGCAGGTGGATTAAATGGCCAATGTTTGCTGTCATAGACATTAATTCAAATCATTGGAAGTTAGAAAAAAAGCTAGAAATTTGAAGTTATTATTTTCATACAGGTGCCAATAATTTTACACACGAGCAAATCACAGTTGAATACCACTTTTAACATTTATCATCATCAAATTAATGAAACATGATGTATACTGTTAACTCATGCCTGTTGAATCTTAGTTATGAATTTATTATTTACAATTTTGAGAGATTGACATTGATACAGAAATGCAAAAATATGTGTTCATTCAAACAGCTCTACAGTAATGCATTCACATTATTGAAAAATAAATATAATGTATTTGAAATACATTTACTTTATGCTAAGTATACTGCAAATTCATTTGCGTCTTATGTACTTCATAAACATAAACTGTTATTGTATTTATAGTATATTAAATTGGTATACTTGAAGTCTGCTAAATTAGAACATAAGTACTTAAAGACATAAAAGAAATAAAAGATATCAGCACAAAGTATTTTTTACGGAGCCCCTCTGGTCCCACTTTGTCAAAAAAAAAAAAAACGTATCCGAGTTAGAATCTTGAGGCCACGAGTTACTTATCTTGAGGCCATGAGTTAGTATCTTGAGGCCACGAGTTACTTATCTTGAGGCCACGTGTTAGTATCTTGAGGCCACGAGTTAGTATCTTGAGGCCACGAGATAGTATCTTGAGGCCATGAGTTAGTATCTTGAGGCCACGAGTTAGTATCTTGAGGCCACGTGTTAGTATCTTGAAGCCACGAGTTACTTATCTTGAAGCCACGAGTTACTTATCTTGAGGCCACAAGTTACTTATCTCGAGGCCACAAGTTAGTATCTTGAGGCTACGAGTTAGTATCTTGTGGCCAAGAGTTAGTATCTTGAGGCCACGAGTTAGTATCTTGAGGCCACGAGTTAGTATCTTGAGGCCACGAGTTAGTATCTTGAGGCCCGAGTTACTTATCTTGAGGCCACGAGTTAGTATCTTGAGGCCACGAGTTAGTATCTTGAGGCCAAGAGTTAGTATCTTGAGGCCACGAGTTAGTACCTTGAGGCCACGAGTTAGTATCTTGAGGCCACGAGTTACTTATCTTGAGGCCACAAGTTAGTATCTTGAGGCCAGGAGTTACTTATCTTGAGGTCACAAGTTAGTATCTTGAGGCCACGAGTTACTTATCTTGAGGCCACGAGTTAGTATCTTGAGGCCACGAGTTAGTATCTTGAGGCCACGAGTTACTTATCTTGAGGCCACAAGTTAGTATCTTGAGGCCAGAAGTTACTTATCTTGAGATCACGAGTTAGTATCTTGAGGCCACGAGTTACTTATCTTGAGGTCATGAGTTAGTATCTTGAGGCCACAAGTTACTTATCTTGAGGCCACGAGTTAGTATCTTGAGGCCACGAGTTAGTATCTTGAGGCCAAGAGTTAGTATCTTGAGGCCACGAGTTAGTATCTTGAGGCCACGAGTTAGTATCTTGAGGCCACGAGTTACTTATCTTGATGCCATAAGATAAGTTTTTTTTTTTACAAAGTGGGACCAGAAGGGCTCCGTAATTTTTCAAGTCATTTTTCAAGAAAATAATTTTTTGGGGCTTTTTGTCTTTTATTCAATAGAAAGATGGAGAGGAGACAGAATACTAGTTTAAAGGAAGGACATTAGGGACAGGAATCAAACCAGATCTGTCCACAACTGCACAGTACTTCATGACGGCACACTAACCACAAGACTATTGGAACTGACCAAACACTGATTTAATACATAAGTTGAAATTTGAAAACGTTGTAGGTTTAATATGAAAAAATGGGCTGACAGAAGCTTCCAGAACACAATGTAAAGGGACAAGTAACAAGTAACAAAGATAACAAAAGCTAATAATACATATGTAAGATAATACACAATGGTAGAAATCCAATGAGACAGAAGGGCTCATATAGAGAATATATAGATGTTTTATAAATATCTTATAAAAGTTATAAGGCGCTATACATGAAATGTCTGACGGAAAGTATTGCGCACATTAATTGCACAAGGGGAACATTTAGCTGTTCATGAAATAATCAGAACTCCAAATAAAATTAGAATAAAAAATGTTATATCAATAAACGTATCCTATATTTTGAACCGTGCGTAGCATGAAATCCATTTCAAATACATGATTAACTTGGGTTGGTATGAAAATATCAGTTTCCTAGTTTGTGATATAGTTAAAGTAAGAACAACACGTATAAAAGTTTCCACACAGGGAAAGGCAACTGACTGCAATTATCTCAACCGCAGATCTAACTTCACTAGACGGAGGACTTTAATCAGTCTACAGGGAAAACACACGCTGAGAGCTCCTTGACACAGCATTGTCAAATTCATTTGCATTGTCAGATATATCTTTAGAGAACCCTGCATCCACCCACCCACATCATCATCACCATCTGTCTTAAAAGACTGCTTTGAATGAAGCTCCTAAATGAGGTACCCGGGAGGAAGATGCCCATCTAATTTATCAAGGACTGCCCCCCACAACATTTTGGGAAATGGGGGTTTCTATCTACACAGTGGAACTCAATGGCCAGTGTTCTTCAAAATGTATTTTGAGTTCTGCATCAAAGTTGCTGGTCTGGAACGAGATGAGGGTCAATGATGAAAGAATTGTTATTTTTTGGTTAATCTATCCCTTTAATCACAAGGGTATGTAAGTCACGTATACCTGTGCTTTATTCATGATCTGATGGATAAAAAAAGCACATGTCGTCTTTGAAAGTCTCGAGACAATAGCACCTGCCAAGCGAGTTGAATTCACCGAACGCATTTGTAAACTATGCAAAACACTTCCCTGCTCTCTGTGCACATGCTGGCAATATCAGATTGACCGGCCGGCGTCATGTAATCGCTGCATATTAATGTGATATGTGTCACAGTAACAATGCAAAAGCAATTTACAACATTCAGCCTTGCTTAGTACTCATGACACCTCAACCTTTAAATACCATTCAAAAGATTTCCCCCATGCTGCGAGCATTTAGTACCTGTAAGAATTGACGTTGAATCCAATGACACAAAATGAAGACTTGGTGTTTAAAAAGTGATCATTATGTCATTTCCAACCTACATGAGTTTCTTTTCCAGAAAACCAAAAAGATATTTTGAAGAATGTTCGTAAACGAACAGCAATGGCACACATCAACTTCTGCTGAATGGACACGAACCAATGCTAGTGAATGTGTGCCAGTCCCAGACATTCTTCAAAATACCTTCTTTTGTGTTTTGACAGAAAAAGGAAGAGGCTTGGCAAATAATGATACATTTTTTCGCACTTTAAATGTACCTACTTTGAATCACGCACCTGAAATAAGCTCCATAGGCATCCATGGAAGATTCTGCTCACCACCTCAAACAAGAGTTACACAACACTGTCAGTTTGATGTTGAATCTGGAAGGCAGATTTGGGACTGCTCCTGGTACACCACTACAATTACCCATACTGTACAAACATAAAAGAGTGATGTCAATCGTGCTATAGGCATAAAATATACATGCTGGGAATCTTTATTGATGAATAGGTGGAATCGATGCTTAAGCAAATTAACACACACAAATCTAAATCCACGTGTAATTGTTAGCCATAGGCAAAATGTCACTGTTAATCAATGCAGGTACTGGGATTATGAAGACGAACTCATTGATAATGTATGAGGGAGACGCTCTGTCCTTACTGGCAGTGCATGCAGAATTGAGACTGTCATTTGACTCGGGACTCAATGTCCACGTTCACACATATACACTAGAATTTAAATCAGAATTTTTTTTTAAATGTTTGCATAGGGCCACATTGCAAACTCTTCGATTATTGTATAAATTATTTTGGGGTTGTTATAAGTGTTCTTGTCTTAAAGTGAAAGTTCATCCATAATCAAAATAACTTCACACTTAAGTTCCAAACTTGTCTTAATGTCTTCTGTATCTGCCGAACATAAACGACAACATTTGCTAAAGTTGTTGTAACTTAAGTTCTTAACCTCTGACCAGAGAAATAACGGCCGATGTAGTAAGTGTTTGACTTTCCACGTTCTTCAAAATATCCTGTAACAATTTTATAAAACAACTACATTTATGTTAAGTATTTCTTAATTCACCATTTATAGGTTGTATAGATAGAATTATATTTTTTATTTCATTAAACTTCTAACAATATTTCACTCAAATTTCAACCCCTTGGGTTTTAAACTGAGTCATCCTAAAACCTAAAGTAATGGTTAAATCTTAAATTAAAATTATGTCATTATAGACGCAATCTCTTGTCATTACAAACCTACATGATATTCTTTTGCACAACCCAAAAGAAGATAATTTGAAGAATTTTGGGAACTGGCACCCATTCACTTTCGTTCCATTCGAAATAGAGTGCCACTGCCATGCAGTAACCAACTTTCTTTAAAATATCTTCTTGTTTCTTCTTATTTATGTTAAGTGGGTGACACAATTGTCACGTTTTGGTGATTAACTTTAGGTTTTTGATGACTAAGAGGAAGCCTCTTTACATTTGTTGTCCCTGTCGAATTTGTTTAAGTGACATCCGCAAGACAAGAGTGAAGTCCATAAAATATTGAGCATTATCACTATGCACATTTCACCATGCGGCAGTGAAGAGAGCAAATCAAAGATTTAGGACTCTAAGGTCACAGTGAAGAGCAAAAACAGCAACACCACACAGAGATAAATTAAATAAAAAATATTTTAATTCACCTTAAATTATTTCTTAAAGTCGTTCTGTTACATTATGTCCTACACTTTGATCCAAAGCGACTATACAAGAATAAAAGTCTATACCTTCCATACCTATAGGATCTTGGCAGTACCAAAGACTGTTCGAGCTTTAACACAAGAGGGTGATGCGCTGTGATGCAGATGGATTCCACATTTAGCAAGGGAGGTGAGAAGTCGTGAGCGTTCACAGCAGACCGACTCCACCATGTGTTTCTACCCAAGAGTGTGAGTTAGATTTCGTTCTAATGATCATTTTAATTAAAGCACACTGCTAGAGGATGACATGTTGTCTTGTTTATTCCAAGCAATTGCTCCAGGCAAAGTTGGCAACATACAGAAATCCAAATCTGGCACGAAACCATTTTACTTCCCTGTGTTCTGTAATTAGTTATTTTACATTAGATGTAAATGATATAGTTACATAATCCTACTTTGATATGAAATGTTATGTTTATTCACTATGGTCTTAAACGGTTTAAACAACCATAGCGTTTAAACATTACGGAAGTTATAACATCCTATTCTAAGCACCCTTTAAAGTAATCTACAACATATTACCAAACCATTCATTTATAACCTGGGTCTCTAAAATATGGATGGTAGAAATGTCTTCATTTTATCATGTACATTGATGCCACGCAATGTAGTTGTTCTCACATAACTTTTTTCAATGTAGATTATGTTAAACAACTTAATTTAATCACGTGGAACCGATGTACATGGTAAATTTGTTACATGGTAAAGTTATTCCAACAAAACCTTTTTCTTCATTGTGAAGGCACACAACACACCTTAAAATGGGTTGTTAGAATTATTTAATTTCATGACACACACATTTTATATTAAATAATTTTAACACGATTTCTCTTGAAATTTGAAAAAAAGTCATGCAGTTCAAAAAGTGGGTTGTTGGAATTACTTTATTTCATTTTGTACATTGGTTTCACATGATGAATTATGTTAAAATAATTTATGTTGAAACCAAAAAAAATAGAGTAACTCCAACAACCCATTTTCTCAGTGTGTTAAAGCAAGTGTGCATGATATAATCTACATAATAAAATTAAGTAATTCCAACAACTCTTTTTTTCAGTTTACACAGCTTAACACTTCTGGTCCGCAGGAATGTATCAAGTGTGCTATGTTTCAAACGTACTGTCCGCTTCGGTCATTTCAAGGTGATATGGTAAACCCATTGTCCCACATTCGCTAGACTGAGTCCACCACATGGACAGATTCAGAGTCTCAGTGTCCTCCCCACAGGAGTGCGAGTTGTTTGCGGCATCTCCCGTGGTTATATTATCGCTCTGCAAGTGGAAGATTTTAGGGAGCGAGGCAAGGGCCAGTGCGGTGGCAGGGGACGTGCCGTTGAAGCGTAGACGCAAAGCCTTGGCAGACCGGTGGAGGTCTCCAACGAAACAGTAGCAAAAGGGGTTAAGGGAAGAATTAGTAAGGCCCAGCCACTGAGCAAAAGGCCTGGCCTGGAGGAGCCAGTGCGGAGGATGGTGCAGCTCACAATCCAACCAAATGTCGGCCACGTACATGGGCAACCATGACAGGGCGAAGAGCAGCACGAGGGCCGCCACCATCCGGGCGATCTGCCTGCGCCCTTGCAGCCTCGCTTGGTGGAGCGCCTGGGAGCGCGGGTCCAGCTCTGTGAAGCGTCCCTCAGAGCTGGTACTCCGCAACCTGCGACAGGTAAGGAAAGCCAGGGTGAGGTTGAACGCCACAGGTAGGCAATAAAGGGCGCTGAACAGCAGGACGTTGTAGGCCTGACGCAGACGCGGCTGCGGCCATACCTCCCCGCAGACGGGCAGGATGATGGCCAGCCCTTCAATCAGGGCAACTTCATCACGTCGGGTAACTATAGCAACTGGCATGCAGATGACAGACGAGATCATCCACACGATGGTGATGGACACGAGGATTCGTCGACGGGTAAAATAAGCACGTGACTGGAGCGGAGAGTGGACGGCGTAATATCGACTGACGCTGATGACTGTGATGCTCAGGACGCTGGCGGAAACCGACACAGCTTGCGTGAAGGGTACAGCACGGCACAAAAAGTCCCCGTAAACCCACGGTGTGTATATTCGGTGGCCTATTGTGACGGGCATGCACACGCAAACTACCGCCAGGTCACACACCGCTAGGTTTATCAGCAGACAGCGTGTGGCGATGGCACCTGACAGACGCACGCTCCCACGCTGTCCCAAGAGGACTTTGAGAGACATGACGTTTCCAGTGAAACCCACAAGAAAGGAAACCGAGTACAGGACGGTTAAGATAATAGTGCCGGGCTCTCGAATGGTCAAAAATAGGTCCCATTCTAAAGCGGCATTGTCTTGGAAGAAGAAGGTGTTGTTGAAGAGCGTGGCTTGATGCAGAACTTCCGGTCTGCTTTGGTTTCCAACGTTGGAAACGTTGAAGAACTGGGTGGTCGGTGTCAAATTCATAGTGGGGTCAGATGTCAAGTTCATCGAGAGCATCCCGGGAAATAAAAGAACACTTTATTTTTCCTTGTCTTTGTATTTTTTGTTTTTTTGTTTCAAAGTGACAACATTTCCATGTACGCACATATTAAGACAGAAGAGGGCCAAATCCATCCTTTTCCAAATCCAAGTCTTACACCTGTTCAACCAATCAGCGCTTAAAGATTATCATTAAAAAGCTCATGACAAAGCAAAGGTCCTCTTATATATGGAATAAACATCTTTTGCTTGTTTCTTAACACATCAAGCTCGTCCGTGCCCTCTGTGACCTGAAGAATGACAGAGAGATGGTTATAGCACTTATATCCAAATATCAGCTTGTAGAAAAATAAACAAATATTCAAAGCTTTCAGCATTTTCATTCATTCATACATTCTGTCCCAGACCACTACGTATAGATGTGTGTATAAAGGAAGATTTCTATATTAAATACAGCAAATCAACAGTCGTAAATAAATCAAAAATTTTCTTACTTTAGAAACTGTCTGTATAAATATCCAATGGATTGACGTCGATGTGTGGTCACGAATTGTACTCAGAATGTTTTATTAAATCCATCAAAAATTGATACACCCATATATATACATATATATATATACATATATATATATATATACATATATATATATATATATATATATATATATATATATTAAATCTAGGTTGTATATTTGGGTATTTTGGCTTCAACAGCAAAAAAATTATATATTGCAGTGAAATGTAACATTTAAAATTGTAAAAAAAATTATTATTTTTTTACATTCTTAAATTAAAAATAGAAAAAATAGAAACATATTAACATAAATCACAGTAATAAATGTAAGATTTTACCCACCTTGAGTCAGAAATCTATCATGTTCTGATAACCCCAACAGGTCCAAAGTAAAGATATGTCCACCAGGTAAAAATTCTGAATAAATGAATGTCTATTTTCTCCAACATTGCCATGAAATCCCGGACAGTGATGTGTTACCTGTTCTCTATCCCTGCTTATGGAGAAGAGTTGTCAGTTCAGGTTAAAGCTTTCTTCATCTGTGCGCCCCCTGGTGGCTGCAAAGGATTACAGCGGCTCAGACCTGCAACACTTTATGTGTTTCCTTCAGTTTATCAGAGACAAGTTTTAAGGGCATATACAAAATTGTTACATGCTAAACACACATCTGTCAGCTACCCACCTACATTTCTGCTACATTGAAAAGTTCATAGAAAAACATTTTTTCAAGTGCAATAAAAATATATAATACATCCTAATTTTGCAACTTCACTTTATTTGTGACCAGACATGGTCTTTAAAAAATCAAGATACCACATTTCTAAAAAATATGTGCACCTTTCTATTAACTGAACTATGTGTTTGCATGTGTGTGTGTGTGTGTGTGTACATTATTAGTTATATTGTTTATATAAAGGAACCAAACTGTTTTGATTCATCTTCACAATATAAACCGTCCCTTACAGCGGCAGCCTTTTAGAAGCTATGATAATATATTAATTACTTAACTTTAAATTATATAAATGTATGCTTCTCATAAACAGTTCAGACTGGATGAGAATCTTTATAAACATTAAAATTGTAAAGTAATTGCTTCGGCTTATAGGACTTGATGTTTGTATCCCTAATAATCAGCAGTGATCAAGAACGTCATCAAGGTCTCAAGGCGGGCATCCTCCTTCACCTGTGTTTTAGGGCCCATGACACCTCCAGACGGCTCAACGGCAACACCTGGCATCCCAGGTTGGCCATCTTCTGCTTTTTGTTCTTTTAAGCCCAGTTGGGGTCTTTCCTCTTTATCCAGACCCACCTGCAGATTCGCTCTGCTGCCTCTGATAGTGATTTAGTGGCTTTCCTGAAGGCCTGTCCCCGAACTCCCACTCCCTTCAGGAGACGGACTATGGATGTGGATCACAAATCCTCTACCGGAGGTACCGAAACTTGAGTTCCTGATCTAGGTCCTCTTGCATTTTCCAGTCCTGTGCGGTGTCCAAAAGGATGCTATCCATTCTTGCGGCTGGTTTTGCTGGGCACTGCCCTGCTCTTACGAAGGGGATAGTGGGTGAACGTCCGGGTGATGGGTGAGGGAAGGATGGCCTTCTTTCCAGAATGACTGCCAATTGGCACAGAACTTGGTTATGCCTACAGTAAAAGGACCTGGTTTTGGAGCCGGTAAGGATGTGCTTACATCAACATATCCACATGAGAATATCCAGATGTTTAAGTGAGCTGTAAAGTTACTAATATTTTATATGTGATAACCTTTTTATTGCAGTTTAATGTCTAATGTTTAACATTGATTACTTTTTCATTCCTGAGGTTTGATTTTGTTGACATTTAACAGACACTGAACTGAACTAACCACAATTCATCAAAAAGTCTTACATACATGAAACATTGAAAAGGTCATTTCATTTATTATTGCAGCTATAATTTAATTTATAAGTTTTCCTCATTATAAAACAACAATATTACTATTACTTTGGGGACATATGTTTTTATTTAGATAAAATTCGCCTGCTTTTAGACTTTTGTGTTCATGAGAAAACTTTGTAGTAGTTCAATTGAATTCAAAATGTATTTGTTCCCAAGTGCTTTTGATCATCTGTACATTTTCCATCTTGTATCTGTGCAGCAGGTTTTAATTTATGACAACTTATTGTGTTACTTTCTAACAAACAAAAAATAAAAAAAGTGTAAATCAAGACACTTGTAATCTCAGAGATTGCTTTACAAGTGTGAATTTAGACAAGAATCATTAACATGAAAATTTTTTCTTGATTGATTTTTTAGTTTAAATTATTTTTGATTTTGTGGTATTCAATTTTGTGGTAAACTACAATTTCAGTCTAGAAACCTTAATGTTCTGTCTGTTGCGCATATTTTACTATAGAAAAAATATTTATAAAGACACCACCCCAGGACACACTAAACAAGTTTGGAATATTTCTATGGCATTAAAACATACAGTAGTTTATTAACAGCCCAACTGATTTTTTTGTTGTTGTACAACAATAAGGTCTATTTTTGGGCCAGCTTACAGATTCATGCAGCTTTTAAACAAACACATGTACAAATTCTCCTCAAGAACTTTGGCATACGATCATAGCTTAGTTCTTATTTAAAGCTTTACGTTTTCAGGCCCAAACGTTTGAAATCTTTTTTCTTTCCTGTATTTAGGCACTGATGCTCAACAACCTGCACCAGATAAGTTCATTTTAATATATTATTAAAACATTGATTCCAGGCTCAGAAAATCAATTTTCTGACATGTACAACATCTTAATCACAAATGAAAAAAAAAACATAAAAACATGAAAAATTCATAAGAATAGTTATCAAAACATTGATTTATGACGAATCATTCTTATTCACATTTAGAAAGGAGTGAGTAGGTTCATTTGTTATGGTCTATACAATAGAAAGCTAACAAGAAGCTAGGAAATAAAACATACATTTGGAGAAAGAAAGGTAGTGTATGAAAATGTTAGAAAGGCAGATCAACTCTTTCTCATATTTCCTTCCGTCATGCAACTGCATCATCTGATACAGAACCAAAGATCTGAACGTTTGGATTGTCTCTAGGAAATGGTTAGTGGTTTTAAATGTGTAAAGCAGTTTTACCTTGTGTCTCTAGTGTGTTAAAGTGCACGGTTTTGTAGTGTTTTGTTCAATGGGTGTGCATGTTTGTGCATTGTGAGCATGCATCAAAGCATGTGTATATGTGTTTGTACATTTCGATGGATAGGGACTCGAGCCGTTCCCTATTGGCATCCAAACGCAGCATCCACAAAAAAAAGAGTTCACAAATGCTCAACCTCTTGAGCGAGGGCGTTAACATATCATCTAAACAGATTTTCCCAATTTACATTTCTATCTGCTATGTATTTTTGATGGTATCCATAATACTGTAATACAAATCATAAACATTCATGTTGTGATCATGGCGTTAAATATTGTATTTTATGCATGTTTTTTGCTGCACATGAGAGTTGTTACGACAATGTTGAACACCGTTATATCAGCCGTATGACACTGGATGCAATGAAATACTGCACTTGGTAAAAACAGCTAGGTTACACTACATCCACACAAGTCTTACTAAATGACCGCATGACAAGGAGGAATTTTGCTCTTTTTTCATCCTCAGAATTATTTTCTCTCACAAGCAGGAGCATCCGAGGCAAGCTTTGTTAATGCCAGGCATGACAGGTGTCTTTGTCCATATTGGAGATTCATCCACACCAGAGAAAAGTGTTCCCCATAAATGTAACAAGAAAAAGGCTAAACATGGTGAAAATCAAGTCTGCTTCTTAATCCATAAACAATCTATCTTTCAAAAAACAAGAAAAACCCTGAATCTATAGCCTGAACGACACGAAACGAAGATTTACATGTGGGGAAGTAATTCTCATGTGCAGGCATCCCTTCTGTCTCCGCAAATGTTCCTCCGTTTGAAATATTCACATTTAGAGTGTGCACGAACACACAAGCACCCACGAATTCAAGTGATATGTCTACAAAAACGTACTATTGTTTTATCACAGAGTTCGACTATTTTTTCAGGTATTCTTCACTGCAGCTTAAAGCCACGTTAAACGTTGCACTGGACTGTTACACAGAAGATTAGTGCACCGAGTTTGTAGTGTCAACATTTTTTTAAGTATAAAAACACTTACTATTTACAAAGAGCAGTCGTGTCGTCCTAAAACACACTCGCCAATGCACAAGGCAAACGTCCACACGCCGTAAGTGTGCCGCGCAATTATTCCCTTCTAGATTTAATAACTGAATGTGCATAATAATGGCTCAACGGCTTAATGGCTATCAACACTGTGATACACTATATATTACACTATAAATACAAACAGGACAATTTGTTAAAACAAAGTCAGCATGACGTGATTCAGTTATTTGTTGATATTTTTAAAGAAGTAATGCAGGTACATAACACTCGCAAAAATAAAAATTTCTGTCATCGTTTATGCATTTCGTTTATTGCAAGTAAACGAATGCCCCGTTCAGACTACACAATTTTCTGGTTGCCTTTTACAACATTTCCTCATCGACAAACGTTCCAGCATCGCCAGAATTTATGTTTTATTACTTTGTCAGTTAGCTCAAAGCTAGTTGCGATAGATGTCCGCTATTATTCACTTGCATTTTTTTTATTCTGTGCTAGCTTAATGCAAACTTCAGTAGCTGTCTGCTATCATTTGGCAACATATATCATTCTACGCGCTACCTTAACTCTAATTTCAGTAGCTATCTGCTATCATTTTTTGTGTTTGCCGTCTTAACCTTTAATAAAAAGAAACTCATGGAGGTGTCCTATCACGATACTTATTTAAACTTAAAATAGTATATTTTTATAAACTAGAAAGTCCCAAGTGCTTAACACTAACAAGTACACCAGTTGTTAATTAACATTAGTATGCTCACTAAAAGTATACTTTTACATATACTTGACCTTTACTTATAAAAATGAATATGTATATTGTATTGTTCTGCGCACTAGCATAACCCTGATTTCAGTAGCTATTTGCTACTATTTGTCGACATTATCTTTAATCTCTCGGTTTGCGTTGTTTACTGCTAATTGCAGTAGCTTTCAACTATCATTTGGCAACATTAATATTTAATCATTCTTTGCGCTAGCATAAAGCTATGTTCAGTAGCTATCTGCTATTATGCGACAATACTTTATCACACCGTTCCCAAGCTTTTTACTAATTACAACAATCAACTGCTATTATTTGCTAGTATTTATCTTTTTCCACTCGGTACGCTATTTCAATGCTACTTCCAGTAACTGTGGCTATTAACCACCAACATCAACTTCTATCAATCTGTTCGATGTCTTAATGGTTATTCCAGTTGCTATCCGATATCATTTTACATCATTTATATTATTACTCACTAGATCCTTAAGGAAACATAAAAATGGCAGGAGTATTGTTGCCATCTTTCCACAAACTTTCCAATTTGACCTAGCAACCCAAATACTTCACTTTTATTTTGTCGTGTTTAAAGAAGTAAATGCTGTTCTTCTATTGGTTATTCCCAGATGCGACCTTTCAAACTGTTGAAATTGTGTAGTCTGAACCTTAGTAAGCAATGTATTACACAATGTGATCGGCGACCACGGCTTTCCCCTGGACCCCATCCACATTAATTGTATGGCAAAAACGAACGCATTAATGTACATTTCCCTTTTTGTCTTTGTAGAATGGCACATGGTTGATTAATGATGACAAAATTTTCATCTTTGGGAGAACTATCCTTTAAATGGGCAGAACATCACATAGTAGTGATGAATATTCGTAAAAGCAGAATGCTGCCATATTGCCAGGAACTGCAGAGAAAGCGCAAAAGCTGCATCTTTAAAGCTATTTCAAACTATCATAATTTCAAAAAATACCGAAATATATAAAATCGTCATAAAATCATATGTCAACGATAGGAAACGTCTTAAAAATGACAGTGGTACATAAACCACATTGCTGTGGTAATGTGGTCCTGCAGTCCTTGCCAATATGGCTGCCCTGAGAGACTGTAAGGGTAGTAAGAGATTCGTTTTTTTCTTTTGTGCAGACAACCGAGTCCTCCAGAAGAGGGCAGTGAAATTGCTGTGATGCACTGCGTGAGATAGGGGGTAAAAAAATGGCAGTCTGACTGAACGTTTGGCAAAATGGAGTCTTTAAAAACTGGACTGAAAAAAAACTCTGGACACGAACTTCATACTGGTGGACTTGACAGGTAGATGATTGTTGGGTTACGTTTTTGAGGTCGGTTAATGGATGGCCGAGTGGGGTCGGTGGATGGCTGAATTTGGTCGGCTGTTAGGAGCGGAGCGGCTGGTTAATTCCGGTCGGAGGTTGGGTTCCAGGCCGTTCTGAGATTCTGTAGGCCGGGGTTGATCCGGGCGACTGGTTGCCAGATATTTAGCTCTCATGCTTGAGGTATACTGCAAAAGAGGGAAACATCATAACAAAATTAAGAGTTCTGTCATGTAGAGATGATGTGAGGATTGGTCATATACATTCACATTTTATGAAACACATAATGTACATATAAATATGAGCCTCATCCTGTCACTTTTCCTATCTCACACGCATAACACAGAAAAAGACAAACTGACGGTCATTTGGACAGCCTGATGGTTTTTAAAGCCGGGTTACTATGGAGCACAAAATCATTATTATGTTTTTCTCAGTTCATTATATGCGAAGGTTTTAATTGGAATATGTGTAAAGTCAGCATTAAAAACATGACAGACCACATTTTTTTATGAAAAAGGTAATGAAAAAGACTTACAGAAATATACAGGGATATTGTAAGCAGTTGTTTGGGAATGGGGTTATAATGTGGACAACAGACATGCATGAAGAAAGGTTTTCAGATTCTGAGAGGTAAACACAAAACCCATGCGCTTTTAAAGAATAAAATCTAGAGAAGGGACTATTTCACGATACATATAAAGTCCAGCTTGAACAAGCCCCAAAGCAGCCGACTAGAAATTGAGAATCAGAATCCTGATTTGTCTCTCCAGAGTGGAGTTTGAAATTCACATGCGTCACGTCCAAGGCGCGTAAACATAGAAAAAAGCAGAAAAAAGTCGCAGTGGCGGTTTAAATTCTGGGTGTTAGCCATTTCTTTGCTCCTACTAATGCGAGGACACCCTCGCATGCCAGGTCTAGTTAAGTCCAATGCGCCCCGTTCCCTGCACACCAATTGAGAAGTATTCTTGCCTATACATGTACATGCAACCATGCAAACTCCAGGATTCTGTAGAACATTACAGAACCCTTTCACCATTCTATGACAGAAAGGTAAGGGCACTTGATTAAAAAAAAAAAAATAAAGACCACAACATATTTTAAAGGAAAAGTTCAACCAAAAATGATTTTTTATATACACAAACACACACGCGTTTTCGTTCCAAACTTAAATGGATAGTTTACTTTAAATTCTTACAATCCTGTTTATTCAAGCTCATAAGGTGCAAACGAAAATGTTCTTCTTGTTTTATGTCCACAAAATGGAAGTCAATAGGGTTAAATATTGTCTGGTTACCAACACTGTTCAAAATATCTGATTTTGTGTTTTGTAGAGAAAGTAAGGTCATACAGGTTAGGAATTAAATAACGTTGAGTAAATAACAAAAGATTTTTCATTTTTGGAGGAACTATACCATTAAATTATTTTCATAAAGTGAGTGTATATGAAGACCAGAAACATCTCAAGTCACCATTCACTTTTTTGTATGGTCACAACATATAGTAATGATGAAGCAACTGTGAACGAAAATTGGGTTTTCAGTGAAAAACAAAAAAATATAATGAAATAATAGTAAAAGGCTTATACATCACACAATGCCTCAATATCAAATTAAAGACCATCTAAAATTCTCCTCATAAAGCATTGAGGTTTAAAACAACAAAGGTGTATAAATAATGGCCGAATTTTGATTTAGGGTGAAGTTTTCCTTTAAAAAGACAAGTGAGATTGGCCACTACAGAGAAATGGAATCCAAAAACAAATCATTTTGCCACATACAGGCTGCCAAAATGACTGGATAATATGTACTTGTGTTTAAGTTTTCAATGTCAACCTTCATTTTTTTTGTCATAGTTATATCCAGTTGTTACATATCCATCGACATGAAATCATTCTTCGCTGACTTTCTGAATCATCTAAAGTATACTTGGGCTAACTACAAGGGTCATCCCAGGGCAGGGTTTCAGGAACATCCATGCCGTCCTCTCCATTACAAGAGTAACTGAAAGTTGTGCATGCGTGGTTGTGTAAATGGGCTTGTGCACTTACTGACGGCGGGGGGGATTCTCTGCCAATGAGTGGCGTGTTCTCGCATCGAGGGGTCTGAAAGTTAGCGTTCTGGCTCCTGCGTCACAAACGAGACACCAGTTACTCGGACTCCCTCCTCGCAGGAGGAATTTCCACAGCGCATGGCAACTCCGAGATGAACTTTCCATATCTGAATTTTAACTGCAGGGTGGGAGTATGCGCAAGGCCGTTGAGAGTTACCACTAAACACTGTATTCAATCTTATCTGCGACTATCTAAGATAGAGCAACAAGCCAGATTATTTACTTTATGCTTGCCATTTTCATGCCATGATATATTACGTTAATAAGTGACTCTATAAGTAATCGTCTTATATAAACCCATGCAATATTAACTTAACCTTACATCCATGCAGTATTTTATACTAGCGACCCTATCCTATAGGACGTGTATTATCCAGTCCATGCATTAAGATGAGGTTAGCGTGGCTACACTCACATGTACTCAGTGACTGGTGCGTTGCTGACAGTATGTGCCGCAGCGGGGAGGCTAGCCTCGCTGCCGTAGGTGCTGCTGCCACAGCTGTACAGGCTAGGCATGTGCACGCGATACAGGTTATCGTGCGGCGCTCGCGCGCTGAGCGTGGCAGAAGTCTCATCGCCTTCCTCCTCCTCAGACCTTCAGACAAATTAGCACAGGTCAAACACGCGGCCCCGGGTCAGAGGGGAGGGCAAAATATCTTGAACTATTTCTGTACAGTGTACTTGTGGGCGCTGGCTTAATAACATCTTGACTTTTTTTCTTTTTAGCTATTAAATTGCATGACATTACTAGCTTTAAGAGATGTTTTCAAGTAAAATATCACGCCAAAAATTTGAATTTTGTCATATCCCCCCCTTGTCGTTGCAACATTGTTTGACTCTTCCTTCTGCAGAACACAAAAGAAGATATTTTGAAGAATTTTAGGAACTCGTTCAATGGCATTTGTTCTTCATTCAATATAATTACATGGTTTACACTGCTGTTTGGTTACCAACTTTCTTCAAAATTTCTTTTTTTGCTTTTTTTGGAAGAAAGTTAGTCATACATGTTTGACATGACAAGCGAGTAAATGATGACACAACTTTTGGGTGAACCACTATTTTATTGATGTAATAACCCAGCAATATGTACACAGTAAAGCTAGATAATAATTATATTGTTTTATTTATGTATATTAATATATATTATTTTTATTTACTAACATTAACAGCTACAACTTAATAGTTCACCCAAAAAAATTGTTCATGAATTTCTTTCTTTGTTCGGATGAACCCAGAAAAAGATATTTGGACTAATCACAATCAAACTGTTTTTGGACCCACTTGACCACCATAGAAGGAGAATAACCATTTTTGCCAAAAGTACCCCTGATCTTATAACTGTTATACATTCTTCAAAATATGTTTTTTTTGTTAAACAGAATCAAAAAAGTACAAAGTAATTTTCATCAACTATGGTAATCAATAGGCCCCAAGAATAGTTTGGTCATAAGAGTTCTTCCAAATATCTTTATGTTTAACAGAACAAAGAAATTTATAAAGGTTTGGAACAACTCAAAGGTGAGTAAAAGATGACAGTATATTTGGGGGGGTAAACTAGCCCTTAAAGTTTGATAGATTATTTAACCAAATGCTAAAATAAGGTAAACAAAAAGGTTAATAAATAAATGTTTTGTTTAATGTTGCTGTAGTTTATGTTAGCTCATTTATCACTTATGTTAACAAAACCTTATATACTACTAAATATATTGAAATCAAACTTTACACTAAATTAATGATGATACAATCTTCAACATTGTTTAGCTTTGAAATTCAAACCAACTTAAACTAAGTAATTACATTTATAAGAAACTTTATTGAGGGTTCAAAGGGAAATCTTACGTAATCTTAATGCCATTACTTTAAAACTTAATACTCAATACTCACATAAAAACTACTGTGGGATGTCCAATGGATTGCCCTTAGTAACCATTGAACATTAAATTAAGAAACAATCACTATGAATTAAATTCCAAATAAAATATTTAGTTAAAACAAGAAAAAATAAAATGTGGAGGTGTAGATTTGGATACCACTTGTTATAGAAATCTTCAGGAAAACAGAGAACTTATGATTTCCAAACCACCTTGCCCAATGTAAATCTAAGCCAATAGCCAGTTTGGTGCAAATCACCAAAGTGTTTAATAATAAAAGCCTTCTCAAATGCATGTCAGTGTCTGTTGTAGTTTTCAAGATAATCCAAAAGGAGGCAGCATTGTCCACAGACATCAAATATTGGGATAGTGTCTCTTTGTTCTCTCTTCGCATAGAAACACGCAAAAACACGCATGCAGACGATGTCATACCGTGTTTCCAATACTTCATTGTTTCACAATGCTCTTTTTAAAATGTACTTTTTGTGTTTACAGGTTAGAGGCGAGCATGTCTGTCACACATACAAATGGGAGTTTTTGTAAGGCAGTGGGTTTTCCAAATCTATTATACAAAGAGAAATGAACACACAACAGGACATCAGAAGCAACAAACAGACATGAGAAGATGATGAATTTGAGAAAAAGGAAGGGGCAGATGTGACAATTAAAGCATTAAAAACATGTTTCAGAGAGTGGCAGGAAAAGTCTGCCTAGCCTTACAGAGAATATAAATGTTGGACATTACAGCTTGTGACATAATTTTGGTGCTGTAGTATGTTAAGAAACAATGAATGGTCTCCACCACACTTAGCTAGTCTTGTTTGGGACACTTTGACCTCTGCCCTCTCACCTCTTGCCCTGCCAGGTGTGAGGAACGCTGCACACGATAGAGCTAAACATCAGAGCAGTGACGAATGAGAACAAGACCAGATAAATGAGTCCCTCCACTCCATCATAACACAGTCCAGTCAGGGCCTGCACATAGTCCTGTAAGAAACAGGCAGAGATTGGGTTATTTGATCTATTTTTGGATTGTTTTACTTGTGCCGATGTATCATTACAATCATCTTTAACAGAAATCATATGTCTTAGACTACAGCAAACTACAGGATTGTAGGCATCCAGGTACTTCCGTAATGGGTTGTCAGAGCCCTTTGATATAATTATTAATATTCGTTTTCAAACAGATTTGCTTTTGTAACTTGTACAAAACCTATGAAATCTCTATATTATCATTTACTCACAAATACCTGAAAAAGTTATGATACAGTTCATCGGTTAGGGTCAGAAAAACTCTTATACATTATACACAAAACGTCCTCAAGATGTAAGTATTTTTTCAAATCTTACATATGTAATACAATTTTTAAAGATTCTTATTTATCTTATTCTAACATTTCGAATAATATTTTAATAAATGGAATTTGGTCAAATGTTTTTGCAGTTAAAAATAGGAAGTTCTTCTGTAACCGATCAGTGTTCATTTTTTTATTTCATATAAAATAGTCATATAGACTTTGTACCATATTCACTATACTTGAGTGAAATGTTTCTCATTGTTTTTAATGTGTTTCTTAGTTTTGAAGGTGTATACGACTTTTAAAAATGTGGAAAAAAAAATATTAATTAAGTGTCCCAAGACTTTTTAGTTATCTGCGCTATTACACAAACATAATGTATTTTTCACCATAATAGAGAAACTCAAAAGCAAGGTCACCACACAGAAGTACAAATTTAAACACATGCTAACCATATGAAGGCTCCGGCAGTCAACCAAGGCAGTGAGGTGATGAAGACTGATCTCAGTGGAGTTAAACACAGCCTGCATCTCCTCCAGGGTACTCTGAAAACCAGCCCATGAAGAGACAAACCACATAACCAGATTAAAATCCACCTACCACCATGTGAAGCCACATTCACACTCATTAAAACGATGTGTGTATTCAAACACCCTTTTATCCTGTTAAAATTATTTAAGGTGTACATTTCACCATTATACTGGGAATCAAACCCATGACCTTTAAGTATCTAAATAGTGTAATGCACTACAAGGATATAAAGCAAACCTTGGTCTTGGGGAATTCTCTGATAGCCGAACGCAAGAGCTCAGAAACATCATCCTGCATCTCCACAAGAGCTTTGTGGCTTCCGGAGAGTTTCTGCAAATCAGAGGATTTTATAATTAATGAGCTATATTAAAGAGAGGAGGACGAGAGAAAGAGAGAGAGATTAACTACCTGCTGAAACGGGTTTGTCTGTCCCATGCTGCACTTCAGATAATACTGCAGGATATCTAAAACACATGAATAAACAATGGACTTATATACAAATGAATGCATAAGAATGCATATTGCTACGTGTTCAAATATGTGTGATTCCTTAATGGAGATGAACACGAAGCATTATATGAACACGAAGCATTAAGAAGCATTGAGAAGAAATTACATACATGCTATACAATATACCTATATTTCACAAAATGTGCATTTAAAGGGATAGTTCTCCCAAAATAATTATGTCATGAACTACTCTGTCTGTTTTGGTGAACATAATGAGATACTTGGACGAATGCTTAAAACCAAACAGTTGACTACCGTAGTGAAAAAAGTCAAAAGTACCCCAGAAGTTTTGTTGCTTTAAATTTTTTTAATTATCTCTATTGCTTAACAGAACAAAACAGGTGGTAGTCAGTTGGGTCCAAAAAAAATGTACTGTAATACGTATTCTCCCAATAACTTAATCGGTGTTCACCAGAACAGAGAAATGTATAACGATTTGGAACAACTAAAAAGTTAATAAATAATGACAGAAATATAATTTTGGTGAAATATCACTTTAAACTACTCAGATAAAAAAAACACTTCATACAAACTAACAAAACATCAACAAAAACTGGGTTTCATGAAACAGTAAATCGGTCAAATTGCGGACATCTGCTGCTCACATGAGTCTCTGCAACCTGCTAGTTTATTATTCACTAAGCCAGATGGTTGTTTATACCAAACAACGCCAGAAACTATGGTGACTTCAAAAGATGTTTGTGTAAAAGAGACAGTAAGATGACTGTGAAAGTGCTGGGTAATATTTGAGTTTTACTTAGTGGTCGTGAACTAGAATAAAGGTGAAATGAAATGAACGGCAGAGAGAATGACCTCAGATGGAGGTTTAATTTAATAATTCATTAACCTCAGGATCTGAACCATCAACTGCCTTCACAGCATGTGCGAATGAAGTAAGGGATTTGAGAAAAGTTATCAAAAGGATTACATTAAGCATTAATGTAGAATCAAATGATTAAAGGTGGAGTCAGCAATGTTGGAAATTGAAATCAGAGGCCATTCAAAAATGTTAGGAAATATTTCTGGTACTGATTTCAAACATCAGCATTGTTTATCAGAAGTCACTTACCACTTCTTAGAATACATTTCAGTATTTGGGATGCTTGTTTATTGTTATTTAGTCTACTGGAGAGAGTGAGATCAGATGCATAAACGAGTTTGGATTATGAACGAGTTGTGCAGTGGAGTGGATGGGATGGTCATGAATGGTATTCCCTGTGGGAACTAATTAGCAATGATGTTCATGTCCGTCCCAAATAGCTAGAGAAGCACACAAGAGCTTTGTACACTGACACCCTTGCTGCATAGCAATGCTCCACAACAGTCTAAGTAAATAAATTAATGTGTTAAAAGGATAGTTCACCCAAAAATAAAAAATCTGGTATTTAGGTGCCAGTTACTAACATTCTTTAAAAGATCTTCTTTTGTGTTCTGTTAAAGAAAGTCATATGGGTTTGAAAGGTCATGAGGCAGAGTAAATGATTTGATTTAATTTAATTTATTTTATATTTGTGTACCAAAAATACCTTGGCTGATAACAGCATTCTCACGCGTGACTTTGGTAATGTAGGAGTCAGGGGCGGCACAAAAATCACTGGCAGTCTGAATGAGAGAAAAATACATGAAACAGAGTTACAAACAACCTTTTAAATAGATCAGAGGTAACTAGAGTTCTGCCCCCGAAAAGCCCCTGTCTTGTGTTTAGGCCTTCCAAGAACAGGACTGAACAAGGCTATCAAAGAAGGTCAGTCTTGTGGCAGATAAGTTTTAGTTGAGTCTTTATTCTGTGTCTCACATTAATGTGGGTACACTGCACATATGTTGTCCAAAAGATATGAATCATTACAAATTCAACGAATTTCTGTTTTTCTGATTATTCACTCACCACAGCAACAGAAAACTCCAAGCCAAGAGAAGCCCAGCTGATCACCAGCGTCAACACCCCTAGAAAACAAACACTACAAAACAGACAAAAAATTATAGTGTTTACTCTTCATCTTAAAAATAAAGTCAATGAAGTCAACTGACATAAGTTACATAAGCGCATCCAAGACATAAATGTTATCAATGTGAATTGCATTGGATTCAAATCCATGACGTTGACATTGTTGGCTCAACAAATTAAACCAAAGGAACAATATAAAATGTATATTTAAATATGTATATTTATATATTTTTTATGCTTTTGTACTTTAAATGCATTTATGTTTGTATCAATATTTATATTGTTTTTAATCGTACAAAAAATTTTTTTTTTTTATTTAATATTTTTACTGCTTGTTTCTATGTAAAACATAATGTTTAAAGTTATAGTGTTGATTTATCTTTTTATAGAATGTCATCCCAAATGTTGTGTTGTGTTGCTTAAGTAGAAAGCAGTAGTGCACTATGGTAAACTATGGTAAACAGACAAACTGTAGTAATATTATACTATATAAAGAAGTATTCTAAAGCATTTACTTAAATAAGATTAAACACACTACAGTATCTAGGAATTCATTTTTATTATAATTTACTTTGGTATATATTACAGCAAGTAGAACTGTACACCGTAAAGCTGACTTAAGTAATTCTACAATGTGTATGTATGATTTGCAGCTGCTTAAAAATCTATAAAGTGAGATTTACAGTAGTTCCAATGAGATTCTCCTCACCCTATTTTTATGGGACTTGTTAAGGTCTAAGGCAAGGGTTCACACTGGGCGATTTTATATTAGTTTAGATTTTTTGTTGTCACACTTTACGAAAATTATCCCCAGTTGAAAACATGTCAGATTTAGAGATCTCACCTAATAATAATGAAAGACTGTGCGAAACACACACACAAGAAGATTGTCCGGCACTATTTTCATATTCTGCATGGTCTTGCTCCGGGTCATGATAAAGTAATGATGACAAGTTGAACAAACACTTTCTTCCTCCATAACTTAACAAGTTTGTCTTGGGATTATGCTGTCTACCTCGCTCTCTTCAACATTTTCTCTATATTCTATTAATGTCGATATTGACAATGCGTCATGACATTTTGTGCTCCTTCTGCGTCCAGATTTGGCAGTCGTGGAGTGGAGGAGAGCTTCTCCAAATTTCTGACACTGTCAGAATTTCATCTTAGGATAAATTTTATCCCAGTGACCGTTAATCGGTGTACCTGTCAAACTAACAATCAAATACTGCAGATTTTGTCCAAACAAAGAAATCTTGGCCAAAATCTCATAGCATGTGCCCAGCTTAAGCTCACAGAGAGTAACTCAGTTAGTAAACATCACTAGAGTTTCAAACAACCTCCCACTGACCAAATGTGCTTCTTTATACACATGCACCCACAAATGCTAATATAAACACAAACAGTAGTTGAAGAGGTTTTAATCGCAGCAAATAAGCTAGAACATGAGTCAGGCCCAAGCGGGGAAATATGTATCCTCCATTGTAAACTAAAGAGATCTTCATTTCGCCCCGGTCCATTAGCACTCCTCTCTGATCCAACTCCTCTCTGATTCGTGCTCTCTCCGTGCATTTCTAAAGCTAACGGGTTTCAGTTTTGCATGGTTACAGGCTAAAAATAAGCCCTTTCACACAACGGTTTTCAATTTCCAAACTGACTTTTGTCTGAAAATATGTTTTCTACCGCCTACACATGCAGCTGCCTTCAAATGGGGTTGTCAATTGATTTTAATAGCATTTGATGTTAGCATGTGGCTAAGCTAGCGATGCAGCAACCTAATCTTATGTTGTATTTACAATATATGCAAATTAAAGGGGAAGTATCTCAGAGTTTCTGGCACTCTTATGTAACTCTTGAGGACCTGAAGTGTAGGCTTGCATTGTTCATATCTCATTAGTTTACTCACATTTATAGAAGACAGATATAGCTTAACCTCTGTTTCTGGTAAAAGTGTTCTCCTGGAATATAGAAGTTGATGATCGTGCTCTTCTGCGAATGGACGAATGGCCAACATCTAATGATGGTGTTGTGTTGAATACTTGAAAGAAAAGCTTTGGTTTAAGGGTGGGGGTGTATTGAGCACAGGAATACTATGTTTCAAAAGCCATAGACAATGCGTGTCACATTTGGCACGACCATAGAATTAGTAGTTTCTCAATTGCAACACCTCAAAGAACAGACTTGTATACTCATGAAGGTCTTGATAAAACTAACTGGATGGATGAGCTGCACTGACTTCTGGGATGTCAAGCGTGTTGGGTCTACCCAAGTGTGCATTCAACACATCCTTAATATCAAGAGTACATCCAAAAACTTTACTGTGTTCTGTGTACTTGTGTTCTTGAGTACTGTAACTGGACCTCAATGCTTGAAGATGATGTAGAGCGGAAACACAAGGATGCAAGATCATAACATGTTACGTAAATTGGCTGATGATGTCTTGATCCAACAGGGTTTTGTTTTTTCGTGAGCTAACCTGATTAAGATGCTTCTTGAGTTGCGAATGAGTCCCACCAATACCAGCAGACAGATTATCACATCAAACAGCAGCAGACCCAGGTAACCCAACCACCTGGAACACACACGTTATCTTTTTTAGCCCAATTTGTTTAACACACACTTCTAAGAAAGGACACACAAAAAACTAAATGCATGCATGATTACCTGTACCAGTCGTATTGTTCGGTAACAGATGCCAGGTGATCCAGAGAGAGATCAGTATTACTCCAGAAAGGAACCTCCACGATCAGATTGATCAGCTCATCCAGCTGTCCCTGCAGTTTGTGGACAATGGACAGGTAATCTGTTTGTTTGGAGTAGACACTTTCCAGCTGAACCAGACCCTCCTGCACTGTTTCATTCAGACTGCTGGTGCTCTCTGATACCTACAACAAACACATAAACACACAAACACATATACTTTAGAAAGGAAATATTTGGAGACCCATAAAATTATCATACAATTTAGGTTTGTGCCGGTGGGTGCTCAACTTCCAATTACCATTTCAAATTGTTAACAAAGGTAACAGATTAACAAAATACAGAATGAAATTTGTGTCAATGCAGCGCAATTCATATAGTGTTGGATTATGGATGGGGAGGAAGCATTGTAGCATTTTCTGTGTTCTAAGTAATGAATATGTCCCAAGCTCAGAGCAAACAGAAAGTTTACATTTACATGTATTCATTTGGCAGATGCTTTTATCCAAAGCGACTTACAAGTATTATGCAGTTGCTAATTATCACTGCAAAGCAAAAAGGGGTGAGGTGCCTAGCTCAAGGGTACTTCAGTCATTGTCTACTGGCAGTGGGATTTGAACCTGCAAACTTCTGCTTACAAGTCCAACTCCAATCACCAGACCATGACTGACTCACAAAATTGAATGACTCACCAGTTTATCGACACCTGCCACTGTTTGGTTGGCATGACGCAGTGAATATGTCAGTCGTGTCACTCCGTCGCATGTTTCACCATTTCCATAGAAACCAACTGCAATGCCAGCACTGTGGGAAAGCGATCAAAATGAGAATTAATCTGTGCAAATTTGACAGATTGTATTATATGAGCCACAATTACACAATCTCACGAAACAGTGTTCTTTGTGGCGAAACCAAAGAACAGGCCATACTAGAGACTTTTTTCTAAAAAGAAAAATATTATATATTTCACAGACAAACTCAAAAGCAAGTTTTTTTAAAATATATTTTCAGCAAGCTCAAACGTAAAAAAGTTAATTTGTACAATTATAAATACAAACTATTGATTATGTGGCAGGGAAATGATTTCTAAAGGGGTAGTTCAAAATTTAAAACACATTAATTACTCACTGTCTGACTGTAGTTGAAAAAGTAAGTCTCAAACTGGAAATCATTGAAAACAAAGAAAGATATCTTGATGAATGCTTGTAACGACACAGATCTTGGACATAGACGAAAAATAAAAATGATGGTAAAAATTACCCCAGGATTTTTTGTTGCCTTACATTCTTCAAAATAACCCATCTTGTGTTCAACAATACAAAAAAATTGTCCTACTATGGTAGTCAATGATGTCCCAGAACTGTTTGGTAATAACATTCTTCCAAATATTTTTCTCTCCATTCATCAAAACAAATAGATCTGAACTCAAAGATGAGTAATAGATTACAGAGCTCTTATTTTTATGCATGTTTAACTTAATTATCACCAACCCTGTAAAAGTGCCCAGGACCCTGAAAAATACAGAGACCATACAAGAACCATATGGATTGACGAACATAGCTGACTTATCAGCACTAGCCTCAGGAGAAGACATAAGGCTCAATTCTACTGGATCTACGCCAGCAATGATAAGGTGCTCTCGATCTACTAATGTTACATACAAACTTTTACATAATTCAAAGTAAAAAAACAACAACATCCTAGCAACCCAATGTTGCATGCACAAGCACCACTTACATCTTATTCTGAAGACACAATTATATACCACATGTCTGGCAAAGTTTTCTTTGTGCAGCCATTTGAGGTGTGCCCAAAATAGTTCTAAATCTTGAGGTTTTTATGTAAATTAAGGCTTACTATTGGTATGCATGATCTTATCAGGTACAATCTACATATGCATGTGTTTTTTTATTTCTGTCAATCAAACACAAGAGGATTAAGGCAAGAGAACGTTGCTAAGCTTAAGTGTGTGTGTGAGAGACAGAGATATCGAGGGGGGTCAAGCTGTCTTTCTTTGTTACGGTCAAGAGTCACGTGGCTCACAGAAGCTTTGCCAGATCCCGCCAGCAATGACCCAAATCATCTGTTTTCTGTAGACCTGTGACATTGAGTGTGTGTAAACAGTATTTTTTTTAAACTACATGACCAAATAATTCACTGCTTCACAGTGGTTAACTGGTGGTACTAGTTAACTGTCATCATTTGCTCATTTTCATGTCATTCTGACCCTGTATTACTGTCTTTCGCAAAATACAAAGGAAAATATTTTGAAGAAAGTTGGTAACTGGCACCCATTTAGCGAATGGGTGCAACAGCTGTTCAGTAACAAACTTTATTTTGTGTTTTGCAGAAGAAAGCCATTCAGGTGTGAAATAACACGAGAATGAGTAAATAATGTTAGAATTTTCATTGTCGGCTGAACTATGGTTTTAACTTTATATGCAAATATTTAGGTTTAGATGTTATGGAAAATAAAAATAGAAAATTAATATGGTTAAACTATGTTAGTCATGTAAAACATAATTGCTTTAAAAATAAATGCTGCTAGAGCCATACATACAAAGGAAAATATTTTTGGCCGTTGAATCTCGTCTGTGTTGAGAGTCCCACAACAACTGTTGCATTTTTAAAATATCATGTCCAGTTAAAAATAGTTAATTTTGAGTCCCTGCATTCTCTGCATTCTGCTGAATTCCCTAAACTGGATTGCAAAAATAATATTTTCAGAATAATCATATCCATACAGTAATACAGTGGCATATCCTTTAAAAATCAGGTAAAAGATATTGTTTGCATGATATTTCAAGACAGTTAAAAGAATATCGTAGTAATAGCATTAACATCTCCATAAGCTCATTAGTGTATAGGTCACATAACTGAGATGTAACTGGACCAAACCAATGACATAAAAGGGTCACTTACAACCACAAATGCAAGCAGTCAAAGCAAAAAGCCTAACAAGATCAAATCACAAACATTCTTACGGAAACCAAGCCATTACATTTGCAACCCTATTTCACTTTAAATAAAATCGATGGCTAAATGGGTCGATTGCAGAGCTTATGTATGAGAGAACATAAAATGAGTGGCTCAAAGGTTGCTGTGTGTTGCAATAAGTAAACAGCAGGCACGGACACAAAAAACAAATCTCAGTGATGATTAGGCAAGTGTTAGATAAGAGATTCAATGAGGGCTCTATGCGGCGAAAGGGACACATATACAGTGCCCCCCCACACACCCACTGGCTGAGAGCTGCAGTGCATTATTCATCTCTAAGCATCAGTGCTCAAAAATCTGATTCTGTTGCCATGGCAACATCGCCAGGCACTGAGGGGGCAGCGCCAGGAAGAGGGAAAAATGGATGAGAGGGCAACAGAGAAGAGGCATGCAATACCTACTGTAGAGGAAGAAATATTTTGAAATAGGAAGCTCTTTATAAAACCTAATATAATACGCCCAAGAACTATTTCTATGTCCTGTATTTTGAAAAATGCAATCAGCTCCTTCAATATCAAATATAAATTTGACAAAGTCTTAAACAGAACACCCTGTTTCAGCAATTTTAGGGCACCCCATGTATGTATGCATACATAAGCAAATGTGTGTACGATTTGATGTTCATAATGATGCGTGAGGCAAAACGTATTTCATCTACTGCATCATATTAGCATTTACTTTCAACTTAACATTCAATCTTTCCTCTTAAAGCTTTAATTGTTTCCTCTAGTTATCTTCAAAAATGTTATGCAGCATCCAAACATTTTTATAAAATAAGTGGAAACAAGTATTGCGGGAATATAAAAGGTGTGAAATAACATCAATATTGATTAAACTTATATTAAGTTCATGTATATTCAGGAAGCCAGAGGGTAAAGTGTTTGCATATAATGAAATATTTATATTCCACAACCCATAACTTTTGACTCTAAAGCCACTTCTCAAATGAAAGTTTAATAAATAACTTCTTTAAAATTTTCCAAACAACTACTTGGGGTTTACAAAATAATACATTTATAGTTGTTAATCATGGTTAGGTAAGGAGATATTTGATTATTTTAACAAAAAAAGACTGCAGCTTTAACATTTAATACTTAATATTGGGAATATATATATATATATATATATATATCTCAATACATTTTACTACACACCTACTTTTTCCACCCTGAGTTTTATTAATATACATTGGTATAAAAAATACTTAAGTGCATGAATAAGTAATTTATTATAAATTCTGAAACGCTATGTTAAATAATGAACTATTTTATTTCATGGCAACCAGTAAGAGCTAAGATTTTGGGACTGCCTGAGTATTTTAATAGGCAGAGTGTGACAATCACACAGTCATCCACTAAAATAAACCAGGGTTCAGTATTTTTGAGAGGCGTCTATTTTGAAACCAATTACTACATCACCAACAAAGAACACAAAAGAGCAGCTGGTTTCATTAATTCAAGCCACAGCAGGACAATACATCTGACATTTTTCTACTCCATAACTAATGCAGACACTTCATTAAAGCACTTAACCTCTCTGCACATGGGTCACAACAGAATGTTTGCGGGCCTGTTCTGACCTTTTTCTATATTTAGAGCCGCTGTGTAATTCTTTAACTGTTAAAACACTTACGACAATCCCAGCTTAATACACAGAGGAAACTATACAATACTGGGGCTTCCATATTAAAGTGATATTACATTACATCATTGGCAATTAATTATGGGCACTGCTGAGCTCTTTACTGCCTTATAGAAGTATACATCATCGTTTCATATATGAGCTCATGACAGATCCGACTGTGAAAATAAATGAAATTGCTTAATAAGCACAACTTTTATTTCAGAGCTATTAAGTTTAAGCTTAGATGACCAATAAATTCAATTCTAAGCTAATGATCCCAGATTGGAACACACTATTCCCTAGAAAGTGTTCTCTGGGCTGATAATTAACACCAGTCTTGGTTTTGGAGGACACTGTTTTTGCTCCAAACCCTACTTACTAACTTACTAACACAGAATTTTCAGATACCAAGTAGTATGCGGCCTTAGAAAGGATGCCTTTTATAAGAAGAGTTTTATACAGGTCTCCTTGTGTATATAATATTTATTAAAACATTATATTTGACCGTGTACCTTAAAACTAATCATAAGGGTCAATTGAGATATAAACATAATCTGAAGTGAGGACATTAATGAGCAAGCACCATGACAAACAAAAAAACGGTACTTGTCTCGGTGGCAAAAATCCTGACCGGCAAATCCCTATATAAAATATTGAGAAAATCCAAATGTCTAATTGAAGTCATTAGTCTCAAGACCTTTATCTAAGGGTTCAATTAACTGGTTGTCTTGGTCTTGACTGTCTTTGGCCTGGGACTTGTCTTGGTCAAGACCAAAACTATGGGAATGGTCAAGACCACAACTATGGGAATTACAATTACACAAGTTGCTGATGTATTTTGTGATTTATGTGATAACATCATTCGTGTGATTATATGTAGAACCTCTGGTTTTATCAGCATTCATTGAGTTGTTTCTTGTTATTTTTTTTTTTACTTTAACTGCCAGTAAAAAAATAATAAGAAATATGCCTTGAATGAGTCTGTCAACAAAATAAACTAACACAAGGGCCTACATAATCCAAGATATGATACATGTGATGTCATATTAATTTTACATAATAATTTCACAGTAGGGGGGGTAGTAAAACATGGAACATAAAACATCCTACACTGCATCAGTAAATTAATGCAATAAATCATCCAAGTTATTTTATTTTATTATGACTTTTTAGTGTTTTGTACTGGTCTTGACTCTGTCACTGTCTGTCTTGGTCTTGTCTTGCTTTTGACACTCTCTGGTCCCGGATTACGTGGTCTTGACTACACTAGCTACAAATAAATGCACATTCCCTATGACTAGTTTTGTGGTCCAGGGCCACCTAATGTATGTGTTTTTTCATGTCTTATTTTTGTGATGTGCACGAAACGGTAACCAACCTGCACACGAGTGTGGCGATGATCACGCACCAAGCAGTGCAGCAGCAATCCGCATTGGGCGAATCCTGGCTCTTCCTGCGGCGACAGCACAGCCAAAACGAGTAGAAGAGGAGGAAGAGGAGGTCCAATGCCAAACACACCAACGCCACTGCACCCAGCAACAGTACTGCCTGCAAAGAGAGAGAAAGAGATGTGAGAAGAGAGTAATTTAAACCTCATTGTTAAAAGTCAAGCTGTAAATGAACCATGAACACTTCACCATCATGAGCTCCACCATCAAATGTTTTGTTGTACAGTTTGTTTACCAAAACTGTATAATGATGATATGTCATATAATGGCACTGTTGGCATACAGCAGTTGTAAAAATATGTTTACACTGAGTTACTGAATAGGTACTCTTCTTTTTTTAAAGCCCCATGGTGTTCATATATTTAATAATAAATGTTACTGCTGAGACTGATTTGTCTAGAAGGATCTACATTCACTGAACCTTCTGCTGCTCCAGAAGTGTCTTATACAAGATGTGTTTTAAATCTATGGTTGGCTACTGTAGACCACGCATGTCTCTACATGCCACACAAGTAGGTCACACTTTACACAGGAGACAGCTACTGGTGTTAAAGCTATGATGTAAGAACTTGGTATTTAAACCGCATACAAGTATGCATTGCCACACAATGTTATTTAAATCAAATATTCACAAAGTTATAGTAGCCCCAGTTATAAACCAAGCCCAAATCCAGGCTTTGATCCAGGACACCTGATTGTGTACATTTATTTAAATTTCCTTAGACGTTGTGTGGCAATTTAAAATCACTAAATACAGACAAATCAATGTATTTAAAACATTAGAAAAATATCCATATATTTTTCTGGAGATTTAAATGGAATGTAACACTGTTGACCCAAAATGATTTGAAAAGATATACTGTGTTTTTATTTTTTTATTTTCTATTTAAGCGATTGTTCACTCCAAAATAAAAATTCTGTTATTCAACAAAAAACAGAGAAGGCAGAATTTGGGAGAATGTTGGTAAAGGAACAGCACTGGTACTATTAACAACAGTTAGTGCTAGTAAACAACATTCTTCAAAATATCTTCTTTTGTATCCCAAAGAACCAGTATTTTTATTTGTGGGACAGGAATCAAGTAAAATAGTAACTTTCCAATGCTGCAACCACAAAAAATAAAGATCCATATTTAAAATATGTCCAATTAAATTAAATTTTATAGACCACTATTGTGATAAGTCTCACACAGTGAAAAAAACAAACATTGCAACTTATGCGAACTGCTAATAATCCCCAGGGTCAACGTTTGCCAAAAAAGCTAAATCACTGATTGCCCTTGAACGCCCACAGTGACCCTATCTGATGCCCGATTGCTACAAATAATACACTCCTCTGTTAAACTAGGATAACAAATGTCACGACAGAAGCCCCCAAAGTATGATGTCATTCCACCCTGAACGTTTTACAGACATGCTGGTCTGAAAGTGTGGGTAGATATTTGTGTAACAGCCCAAGGTTATTGTCACACGATTTCTTGTATTTTTTGTATGAACTTAGACACATATGTGAGGGGACATCAGCTTCGGTCAAGTGAAGTGTCAAAGCTCATTTGAGTCAGTAACTCCTGACGGCATTCATTTAGAGATTAGAGAAGATTTATAATCGGCTCACATTCAGGCAGACACACATTTCTCAAGTTACCTAAACTTAGGCATAGAAACTTGTATTGTTCCTGGGAGCTACTAAAGAAAGCTTAAATATAACAAAGTCATGTTTCCAAATCAGGATGTCCACTAATGTTCCCAGTGGGATGTTGTGTCATTTCAACTAACTGAACTGAATAAAATGCTTATTAAATAAAAAAATATATATATTTTTAATATAACAATCTTGCTACATATACATTTTTTTAACAACATCACAGATGAACGGCAAAACTGAGATTGTAGCCAAGTGATGTAATTCAGGCAAAAGATTTGTAACGTGTCCAAAATAACAACTTAACCAGTACCTACAAGCATCCACATAAACAGATTGTTCTTGCAATTATTATGTACCAGCAATTTACTTTAAAATCTTCTTGGATCGGCTGTCGACCCAAATTCTCAACCCAATTAAATTTCCAAATTTAATTGTTGTTTCTCTATGTTTCATATTTGAGGTGTGACCTCTTCAATTCTCTTAAATTTAGGAAATTAATGGAAAAACGATTATGTACACATATAGTTATTGTTCTTGGTGTAAACAGGCCTTAACCGTGATCAAAGCTAGGAGACTAGACGAATAAATCCAGGAAGAAGTTGAACGTGGGAAGTCTGCAAATCTCAGATGTAATTATCTTATTACCAGTCCTCAGAGACTGAGCTTCAGTGTGCATAACACAGCATGTTGTAATAATGAGCATGATAGTAGAAAGCACATTAATAAATTTAAATCCATTAATCTGAAAATTTAGAAAGATGGTTTATAAACACATTAACAACAAAACGGCAACAATGTGATCACGAGTTCGACTAACTTATCACCAGGCCCTGACGTGTGTGTGCATGTATATAAAAAGAATCAAATATGCTGTATCTTGAAGTCCTAAGTTGTCATAAATGGATACAGCAAAACTATACCTAAAGGAGTAGTTTGTATCATGATATCTTGCTATTGCGCATTCAAGCGACAAGCAAAAAGGAATAAATGTGGTTTTTTTAGCGCAAAATGTATACCCATTGCATCATATGAATTAATGTTTAACAACCAGAGTCCCACGGACTACTAAAAAATCCCTATGCAGACTTTCCGTGGTTGACGTTTGGTTACTTTACGGTTAACGGAAGAGCCAAATGTAAATGTGATATTCGACCACTAGACACAGTAACACATGGTGGAATTTATTATACTTCCCAAACCAACAGAAAACTTGATTATATCATTGTTAAATACTCAATTTATCACAGCCATTTAATGATGAAAACATTTACTTTAGAGTTCACTGTGTTTATACATCACCGGTACATGTGTATGTGTGTGTACGACACAGTTTTCTTATGTAAACCGTATCATCATCACTACTTGTGAGTGACTTCCTGCCAGCTGGGCCCCTTTCCTGCCCAATATGCTTTTAATTATTCCAGCATTCCCTGTAGAGAAACAAAACACTAGCTCTTGTTTCACAGGTCTAACTAGAATAGCGGCAACACAGCTGCAGAAATCAACATCCGCCAATAGACGATTTATATGAAGATTTAGAAAGAGTGGATTTAATAATTCACTTTTTGCACAATGATCAAATGAAATAATGCTGAGACCATCAGCTTGAATTCTTCAGCAGTACCATCCTAAGCGGACATACAGCATCTGCTAGTTCCATTTCCCAAATACAGTGAGAAGAAATCTGTAGACAAACGTGAATGAAAAAAGTTCCAGGTTTACTAAGGACACAAATAACAGCAGCTTGTAGGAAAACGTAAGGGCTGGTTCACCCAAAAGTGAATAATCTCAACACTGACTTCCGTCTTAAGAACACATGGAGATATTTTGAAGAATGATCGGGGCACCACTCTTTCGAGAGAGACATCTCTTAAAATATCTTTGTTGTCTTCGTGTATTACATAATGACTTATTATACATTTATCAGGATGATAATCCTTTTCATATTTTTGCTGTTACATGGTTCATTTAAATTATCTGGGTTTAAGAGACTTAACTTTACAGTTCTTCACAAGTTTCATTTTATTTGACTGATTCATTCACATAACCAACATGTCTATCTTCTGATGTGGCATATGGTACAAAGGACAGAGAAGGAGAAATGCTGACATACTTTGGCACCTATTGGTGGGTCAGATCCAGACAAAACTTCAAACTTGCGAGAAGCGAGTTCCAAGACAACCCTTTGCCACACAGATGTTTCCAATCAAAAAGCGCATATCTTGTTTTTTCTCTGTGCCAGGATACAAGAACAGTTTTCAAGGTTGTTGAAGACAGGCCCCTGGAGTTTGCAGAACTGGCATGTGTATGTCCATGTCTGGCATGTCTGGTTTTGTGTCTATACAGTGGACCTCAGCTGTGACCAGTGATGTTTGATTACCAACATTCTTCAAAATATCTTATTTTTGTTATGAGGAAGAAAGTCATTGCTTTCAACTTTGAAGTAAACACACATTGCATTTAATATAAAGCAATAAGGACCTGTCTCGTGGATAAATCACGGCTGAAGGGAGTTGTTAGGCATGACGCGATGCAGATTTATTCACGATACAGCATTTTAGACACATGGTCAAAAATTCAAAGTGTTTGCATCCTCTCCTCCTCTCCATGCACTGGTGTGAACGAGTGCATATCCCCATGTGTTCCAGTGTGAGTGTGAGAGAAAGAAAGCGCCAGTGTCCTGGCATAAAAACGATGTGTCCACTTGACAAAAGGATGCCTACAAAGCACACTGGGAAACATTGGGGCTTTAAACCCCATTTTCACAGACTCCCGTAGAAAAGGGTGCATTCATCTTTAATCAAAAACACCCAGCCCCCTCCCCCCTTTCCTCTTCTCACCCCTCCCTGGTTTGCTCTCTTTCCTTCTGATCAGCTAAGACCAGACAGACCCCACGGCTAGTCCTGACATCATCTTATACGGATCTACCCCCCCACACACTCATATCCCCTGGCTTTCCTGTGACCTCAGACTTACCAAGAAGGCCTGCCAGGCCGACCGCATTCCAAAACATTACAGTAAAAACCGGCCATAACTAACGTTTTATCAGGTTCAAGCCCACCAGTATTACTTTTCTTTAAAGATGAAGTGTACAATTACTTGCAGTCATAAATTACTTTAAATTGTTCCAAATTTATATGCATTTTCTTTTTCTGATGAACACAGAAAAAGATATGTGGAAAAATGTGCTCTTGAAACCCACTGACTACCATAGTAGGAAAAACTACTTTCTGCTTGTTTGTTTCTGTTGAACACACCTAAGATAAATTGAAGCATGTAAAAAACAGAAAGAGGCAACTTTAACAACCATTGTCATTTTTACTACTATTGCAGTCAATGAGGTCTAAGAACTGTTAGGTTAAAAACATTTTTTTCATATCTTTCCAGACCAAGACATTTAAGACATTCATTACAGAATCATCCTTTTGGGGTGAACTATCCCTTTAAAAAGCATAAAATCTCTCTTTCGTTTTTGTTCAGTCCAGTTAAGGAGACGATCGCTCTTCAAGAACAAATTCTCTGAATTCTCTGCAGGACTCCTTTAAGTTCAAACGATTAATTCTATTAAAGAAACCTTAACAATGACGGAATGAATCTCATCGCCGATCTTCCTTTGAAAACAAGCGACCATTGTTGGTTATTTTGCCTCCCATTTGCACATCAGTAACCAGGGCGCTCTGGTTGTGGCCAGTGACAGCTCCAGCCGACAAGCAGAGGCAACCATGACTGCAATTTCACGCAGCTGGATGTTATTTCCTACCGGCTCTCTGGGGCATAGCCGCTTTGACAAGAGAGTCTCATTTTATGAAGTCAGTAAACAACACTTCTTGACATCTGAACTTGAAAGTGTCTCTATGGCATGTGTCTCCGTCAACCAAATCTTGAAGACGCTGTCCTTATAAAAAATAGTAAAAAGTAATAAAGCAGCGACATGATACGATATCATATATGGCTCTCAATTTTAAACTTTTAAGCAATAAAATTGTTAAGCAATGGCCATTTACAACAGTACCAAACTGACAGACAGGTGAGTTTTTCATTTATCGATGGTAGTCCCCTAATAATGTCACAGCAGGCGGAATATTAAAAATGAGTCCAACAAACTATGTTGAACTAAAACCAAGCTAGTCACATTGTTATACTGTATTTTCAATTCCAAACCAAAAATATATAAATCTATTAAAATATCTCAAAAAAAGTTTAAAGACATTTCTTGAAAAGAATATTTGGTCTTATCATTTATGTAAGTGCAAGCACGAATGCAGCATGAAGCTTCAGGAAAACCCTTGGCTCCAGAAATAACATTACTTCCGGATAGTAACTGCTCAGCCATTGGACAACCTCTTCTGATGTGCGGCACGAGCTCGGAGATCGTTACAAACAGATTCAAAATCAATGCAACTACTTAGTTTCAGCACAGCACCGTTTTATAAAAGACTTTTCTACACACAGAAACATCGTTTCTGGGTCACCTCACCCAAAATTAAATTGGAGCCTAATTAATCAATTACTGAATAGAGGTTTGTATAAACAAACACATACATTTAAGAAATATGTTGTGTTTATGTAGATTAACCAATAACCAACGAGTGGGGAAGTCATGGCCTAGTGGTTAGAGAGTTTGACTTCTAACCCTACCTAGGATTGCGGGTTCAAGTCTCGGGTGTTTAATACCATTAATTATGTGCCCATGAGCAAGGCCCCAAATGACTGCCCTCTTATCCAGGTGTGTTCACTGCTGTGTGTGTGTGTGTGTGTGTGCGTGTGTGTGTGTGCGTGTGTGTGTGTGCGTGTGTGTGTGTGTGTGTGTGTGTGTGTGTGTGTGTGTGTGTGTGTGTGTGTGTTCACTGCAGTGTGCGTTGCGTGTGTGTTCACTGCTGTGTGCGTGCGTGCGTGCGTGTGTGTGTGTTCACTGCTATGTGCGTGTGTGTTCACTGCTGTGTGCGTGTGTGTTCACTGCTGTGTGCGTGCGTGTGTGTTCACTGCTGTGTGCGTGTTGACTGCTGTGTGCGTGTTGACTGCTGTCTGCGTGTTGACTGCTGTCTGCGTGTTGACTGCTGTCTGCGTGTTGACTGCTGTCTGCGTGTGTGTGTTCACTGCTGTGTGCGTGAGTGTGTGTGTGTGTGCGTGTGTGTGTGTGTGCGTGCTGCTGTGTGCGCGTGTTGACTGCTGTGTTCGTGTGTGTTCACTGCTGTGTGCGTGCTGACTGCTGTATGCATGCGTGTTCACTGCTGTGTGCGTGTGCGTTCACTGATGTGTGCGTATTCACTGCTGTGTGAGTGTTGACTGCTGTCTGCGTGTTGGCTGCTGTGTGCATGTGCGTCCACTGCTGTGTGCGTTCACTGCTGTGTGCGTGTGTCTTCACTGATGTGCATGCCTGTGTGCGTGTGTGTGCATCCACTGCTGTGTGCGTGTGTCTTCACTGCTGTGTGCGTATGTCTTCACTGCTGTGTGCGTGTGTCTTCACTGCTGTGTGCGTATGTCTTCACTGATGTGCATGCCTGTGTGCGTGTGTGAGTGTGTGTGCATCCACTGCTGTGTGCGTGTGTCTTCACTGATGTGTGCGTGTGTCTTCACTGATGTGCATGCCTGTGTGCGTGTGTGCATCCACTGCTGTGTGCGTGTGTCTTGGCTGCTGTGTGCGTGTGTCTTCACTGATGTGCATGCCTGTGTGCGTGTGTGAGTGTGTGTGCATCCACTGCTGTGTGCGTGTGTCTTCACTGCTGTGTGCGTGTGTCTTCACTGCTGTGTGCGTGTGTCTTCACTGATGTGCATGCCTGTGTGCGTGTGTGAGTGTGTGTGCGTTAACTGCTGTGTGCGTGTGTCTTCACTGATGTGCATGCCTGTGTGCGTGTGTGTGCATCCACTGCTGTGTGCGTGTGTGTGCACTGCTGTGTGCGTGTGTGAGTGTGTTCACTGCTGTGTGCATGTGCATCCACTGCTGTGTGCGTGTGTGTTCACTGCTGTGTGTGCACTCTGGATAGGTTAAATGCAGCGCACGAATCCCGAGTATGGGTCACCATACTAGTCTGTACATCACTTCCCTTCTAAAAGAGTCAAGTAAGGGTTAAACTTTATCCACTTTATCCAAATATCCATTTTTATACCCAAACATACTTTTAACACAAACAACATTTGTAAGCACATCAACTAAAACAGCCCTAACATGTCCACCTGTCAAACATGACACACAGGACTAACATCAACTCATGCAAGCAGCGTGGGCAACACTGCAGTGGATGCTCCGCGTGATGACGTCATTCCCCCACTGGCTCTTCTCTCGACCCACCTTTTGATACTCGGAATCCTCCGGGCGGAAGTCGCTGCCGGTGGGCTGGAACTGCAGGTTGAAGTGGGGAAGGCGATGGAAAAGGTTCACCCACCACGGCGGGGAGTAATTCACCACGGCAGCCATAGCGTCGCGTGTCGATCCGTCCCTGCAAAGAAGACACAAGCCTGCATTAAGCGGACGAGCAGCGATGACGTCACGACGCATTGCATCAAATGCCGTTAAACTGTCCCTTCCTCGCGCACTCCAGTCAGGGCTTAAAACCTGCACCACAGAGCCCCAAATAACAGCATTTTTGCAATAATTAGCACGATTTACATTTTTTAATTGCACCAGTTTCGTTAAATATTAAATCTTACCCGTTTACAAACTAATCCATTTTCGTGTAAATCTCCAAAAACCGTTTGCTTATAAATAAATTTGAATATAAACGAGATCCAAAATCGGAAGGAAATTGTGTCAAAGTCCTGAATTAAAGTGTTCCGGTCCGACGGTTTTGCTCGGCTTATATCTCCTCACAATGGACCCGATGACGTCACGGATGTGAGAAAGCTGCACGAGACCGAGCACTTCCTTTAAGTGCCTCTCCCGCGCGTCTTTATTGACGTCGGATTGATGACTTTAGTGCAGAACGGCGATGCAGAACTCGAGCTTGTGATGTAAGAGCAGCGACTGCTGAGGAAACACCGATAATGTCAATCATTCACATCCATGTGTTTATTATAAGACACGTGGTCGCGGGTTATGACGACACCATGTGGCCGCAGAGCGCAACTGCAGATCTGTGAGTCTGCCCAAACTCATGTTTTAATATTAATGAGTTCAATTAGAGAAACTACTGATATTATGGGTTATTATGTTGGATTGGAAGAGACAAAATACAGATTTTTTTATTCTTTTTCTGAGTCTACATTTGGGTGATTCTGAAAATCTCATAACATATATATTTTAACATTTGTGGGTTCATATACCCATGTCTGATCTCTCTTTAAGTTTTTATAGCATTAATTTTAGTGCATGATTTTCTATAGTAAATTAAGAGCTATTCTGGATTGTCACTTCCATAACACAGGTTAATTAACTCTATTAATATACAAAATAGGATTTTTCTGATGTTTAAACACTATTAACAAGGTTCTTTATAATACAAACAGTTGGTTCAGTTTACTGGTGATAATTAAACTCTTAGTGCATTTTCCATAAAGCTGGAATTGTTTTAATGTATTAATTTTAATGGGTTGAATTAGAGAAACGACTTATTAAATGTATTTATTATGTTGGATTAAAAGAGACAAAATACTGATGTTTTATTTCTCTTCTCGTCTGGGACTACATTTAGGCATTTGAGCTTTTACAAATGGTTATTACTATACTCATAACATATATATTTTAACATTTGTGGGTTCATATACCCATGTCTGATCTCTCTTTCAGATTTTATAGCATTAGTTTTATTTCTAGTGCATGATTTTCTATAGTAAAGTAAGGGCTATTCTGGATTATCACATCCAAAATACAGGTTAATTAACTCTATTAAAATAGAAAATAGAAAAAGTAGATTGATATTTTTCTGATGTTTAAACACTATTAACGGGGTTTTGTATAATATAAACAGTTGTATCAGTTTACTGGTGATAATTAAACTCTTAGTGCATTTTTATGTCATGTCTATAATGCAAAATGTCCCATCCATAAAGCTGGAATTGTTTTAATGTATTAATTTTAATGGGTTGAATTACAGAAACCACTAATTAAATGTATTTATTATGTTAGATTAAAAGAGACAAAATACTGATGTTTTATTCCTCTTCTTTAATTTACTCTATTAAAATAGAAAATAGAAAAAATAGATTAATATTTTTCTGATGTTTAAACACTATTAACTATGTACTTTACCTTCCAATACAATACTGTAAATTATGTTTATAGTTCTGTCTATAGTGTGCATACACTTTTACAAAACGGTATAGGATGTTCATAGCACATCTGCCTGTATATCTGCTTGTATATAAACCTGTAAATCTGTCCATAATGCTTATCTATACTCATATATTCTGTATTATTATTGTATATATTACATATATATCCTGTATTTACTGCTTATTGCACTTCTGGTTAGATGCTAACTACATTTCGTTGCCTTGTATCCTACATGTGCAATGACAATAAAGTTGAATCTAATCTAATCTTTTGTATAATATAAACAGTTGGTTCAGTTTACTGGTGATAATTCAACTCTTAATTCATTTTTATGTCATGCCTATAAGGAAAAATGTCCCATCCATAAAGCTGGAATTGCCTTAATGTATTAATTTTAATGGGTTGAATTACAGAAACAACTTATTAAATGTATTTATTATGTTGGATTAAAAGAGACAAAATACTGATGTTTTATTCCTCTTCTCGTCTGGGACTACATACGTTTAGGCATTTGTGTTTTTACAAATGGTTATTACTATACTCATAACATATATATTTTAACATTTGTGGGTTCATATACCTTTGTCTGATCTCTCTTTCAGATTTTATAGCATTGATTTTGACCAAAGGTTTTTAGAGCTTTAGTTTTCATAGTAAAGTATGGACTTTTTAAGATTTGTAACATCCATAACGCTTCATTTTACTCATAAACGGGTACATGAAAATATAGTAATTATTTTATGTTTTATTAAGAGCTATCCCAATTTGGAAATTACAAAAGGGATAGACTACTGAATTGTATTTATTATGTTAATTTGAAAAGAAAAGATACTGATGTTTTATTCTTGTTCTGAGACTACATTTGGGCAATTCTGTGGAAGTGTAAACCTTACCCTGAATATCTAGAGTTTTTACAAATGGTTATAACTATACTCATAACACATATATTTTAACATACCCATGCAAGGTCTCTCTTTAAGTTCTTATCTAATTATTTGTATTTTTAGTTCTTGATTTTCTAAAGTAAAGTAAGGGCTTTTTTCTGGATTGTCACATCCGTAACGCTACATTTTACTCATAAACAGATACATGAAAATTAAAATATAGTAATTATTATATGTTTATGCCTTGTCCAATTGTTGGAAATTATTACTTCTGGTTTCATATCTGTAGTCTCCCATAAGCAGTGTCCTTTTTTTGTCATGTCCATAACACAGGTGAGTTTAGTTTTACTGACTGATATTTTTCTGATGTTTAAACGCTATTAACAAGGTTCTTTATAATATAAACATTTGTGTCAGTTAACTGGTAATAATTAATCTCTTAGTGCATTTTTATGTCTTTTCCATAATGCAAAATGTCACATCCATAAAACTGAAATTGCCCAAATGTATGAATTTTAATGGGTTGAATTACAGAAACGACTACTGATTTGTATTTATTATGTTAGATTGAAAGAGCCAAAACACTGATGTTTCATTCATTTGCCTCTCAACTTCCCCTACAGCTTAAAGTCTACAGCCACCAAACTTAATTCAGACCTTCAGACTGTTCTAAGGAAGTGTGTTGTATCTATAGATATATCCAAGACATCAGGATTCCTTAAAAAACTCGATGAAACTCCCCCTAAATCGCATAGACTTTAAATTGTACATTTAATTGTATCTTTGTATGATTATAGCAACATAGGATCCCTTTCCATAGGCCGCTGTTTTAAATCTCCCACATGGGTATCTTTGCAACGCAGTGTCATAGGTACAAGGGGGTGAGCTCATTTAAATCTTAATGAATGATGTCATACTGCATGCTGAAATATTAATATTGCATTAATATGTTATTTGTAGCCTCCCTTGCTAATTGTATTTGCTCTTTTATACCTAGAGTATATTTAATTGTGTGTAAATGCAATTTATATTCCCATCAAATACTAGTTTTATATTTAAACCATCATGACGTTTCTTAAGCAATATTCATGCAGTTATTGATAAACAGGAAGTTCAACTACATGTGAATTGATGTTTTCAAAATTTTTATACAAGTTAAAATGACCAGACAACAAAAAACAAATTCAAAGAACAAAAGAACGAAACAGTTAGAGTACACTTAACACAGGACCAAAGTTTACAGTGCAGACTGCATTACTCCATACATATTTTCATCTACAATGGCTTAAACACACAAACATTGACTTACAACAGCAGATTTATAACAAATAATTTACACAGCATCACATTTGTGGAGTTTTGCAATACCTGAAATTGTTATTTATTGAAGGTTTACCCTAAATGTAGTATGGCTTAAATATGCATGTTAAAATATTATATTTCATTGATCTACTGTCAGAGGTACATGAAGATCATTCCCTGATCCATCTTAAATAAAACAACATTCAACGCAAGGCACTTTCGGAGTTTGAAGACACAAGTTTTGATGAGACATCCTTATATTGAAAGCTTACTCTCTTGGAGTCAATATAATCCAATCTTAGCTGCAACCTGACAACGCCATCCAGCATAAACAAAATAATTATTACTGCCTTGTAGATAAAAGTTTCTATTCATTACGGATCATGTTCTTGCTTCAAATCTCTATAAACAAAACTAAATCAAATCCTTGGAGTTGAGCGGCCTCAGGAGTGATTCTCTTTTTCTCAAAGGCCTCGAAGGGGACATAATGATGTCATCAGAGTCATCTGAATCGACTGTCTGTTGAATCTCTTTTGCTGACGGCGGCTGTTGGAATTTCCTTTCACCTAAATAAGATAAGATATTACAATTAAGAATGTATATAATTATGGATTACATATATAAAATTTGATATATTGGTAGTAGTTGAATATATAATGTTCTGAATACCGACCTTGAATGACAGAAGCAGGATTTGGATCTTCTGTAATGTTCTCACCATTCTGATCTTCACCTAGAAGACCACAGTTAACATCTAATATCACCCACACGACTTTTATTCAGAGAAGTTGACTTTACAGGTGTGACCATATACATTTTTTTTTAAATTTATTAACCTGAGGTTTGCACTTTGTTTCTGAACACGGCCTCTAAGGAGGTTAAGGGCAACAGTGGAGCAGGAGAAAATTTTTGCTTCATCTGATGGATGGAAGATAAAGATTCTGTTCCTGATAACGCCCTACAACATTGATTCAAGATAGGAGAGTTAAAAATATTTTAGATGTTCACTTTATCCAAATACATAGACAATAAATTGTATGGAAAATACCAATCTGTGTTAAAGGAATAGTTGACCAAAAATGAAAATTCTCTTATGAATTACTCAATTGAAAGTTGTTAGTTAGTTAGAAAGATATTTGTAAGAATGTTAACAAGTGATATTTCTAGGGCAGCACTGTAGAATCATACCATAGAATAAAAAATGTAAATAGCAGTCAAATGTGGCACAGACCTGTTTGTTTTCCTAAATTCTTCTAAAATATTCTCTTGTGTTCAGCAGAATAAAATATTATACAATCATTTTTGGTAGTAATTTAGTAGTCAGTGGTGCCCCACAACTGGAATTTGTTAACATTCTTTCAAATATTTTTCTTAGTGTTCAACAGAACAAAGAAGTGTGTATAGATTTGGAATAACATGAGGAATAAATACAGAATTCTTACTTTTTGGTGAACTATCCCTCTACATTATATTTATAAAAAATGTCCTATTATTTTTTATTAAATGTATATGAAAAATTCTGATATGAGTTTAATATATTTTATATGAAGGTATAAATCAATAAATTAGTTTTAGCGAACACTTAAAATACATTCCACAGATCCAAATACCAGACATGGGTTAACAAACGATTGTGAAGAGCTAAATTAAAATATTTTAGGCTTTATTTCATTGTCTCCAGGCATATTATATTTAGCTTAATTTATAAAAAAAAGTTTAACATTTATGTGTTTTTTTATAACTTATATACTGATAGTTATGTCAGTCTGAGGATATCACATCACCTTTCCATCTTCGGAATGCTACGTTTTATGTGAGCTCTAAAAACAGACTGTAGCAGTATGACTTCCTCTTCCTGAACACATCCAGAAGCCTCAGCGTTCATACCCGATTGGTTCTGAAAAATACAGGATAATTATTAATAGTTAGGATCTATCAAGGATGTGCCATGCTAAAAATGGTTACCATGACAACAGAGGCGGGTCTTGGGTCTGCCTTTGTCTGTTTTTCTAATTCCCTCTGTCTGGTTAAATGCCCTCTGAGGCAAGACTGCAAGAGAACCAGATCCTGCAAAAAAATGAAAAAGGAAACATGAGAAATATTTATAGGACGTAAATAGTCTGTTTCTGAGTCTGTGTGTGTGTGCTATACAAACCCTCTTTCTGTGTGAACGCCAATGTGTCTGGATAATGTTAGCTGCTCTGTTTTTGGCCATCTGTTCCACGTAGGGCTTTGGCACCAATGATGATGGTTCTGTGAGCGTTAATAATAAGGAATTGTCCAGAACCTGTGAAATGAGATGTGATGGTTTCATTTTGATTCATCATATATCAATAGGGTGGCTCCTTGAAGTTTAGTTTTCATGTATTCCTTGAATCAATCTACTAAAAAAGAGATCTTTTGACGTTTTGTAAGTGTGAAGGGATGCAGATGAATATTCGAGAGGTTACCTGACTTTTATCTTGTGCAAATCTGATTTTTTTCTCCTCCTCCAATTTCTCCTTTAAACAGTTGATTTCTATGATCAGTGTTCCCATCTCATGCCTTAAAAAGGAATGTGGTCTCATAATATAATAAATAAAACCCAACATAATATTATATAATAATATTAGGGCTGAAAAACGATGAATCACGATTAATCACAGCCAGAATAAAAGTTTGTGCTTACATCTTATATTATATATATATGTACAGTTTGCATTCCTTTTGTTTTTATAAACATATATACAAACAATACATGTATATATTAAAGAGAAATATAAAACACAGTTTTATATACATTTAATTACTTGTACATAACTAAATTCAACTAAATAACTAAATTCATAATAGATATAATATAATAATACCTGTGAGTCTCCATCAATCTTTCATGGTCTTTGATTTGTTCTTTAAGCACTTTTTCATCCTTCTCAGCACACAGCTTTTTCTCCTGACTGTCAAAACAATAAAAATATTTATGAGAATGACAAATACGATCAGAATTTTATACAATTTACTATTACCAAAGCAACTCACTCTCTCTGGGTTAGTTTTTCCTGTAGCTCTATATTCTTCTCTTGAAGTTTCTTAACAGTTTCCCTCAGACTTGCATGAGTTTCTGTGATATCTGACGGCTGTGTCTCTGTTTCAATAGATTTGCTCTGAGTGTCTTCCTTTGAGCTCTTCTCTGAGTCTGACGCTTTAGAGGCCAGAAGAATCTTCATCTGTTCTACTTTCTGTTAAAATTGTAGATATTGTTAGTCAATTGAAATCGAACCTTTGAAAAAAAAAATGGCACCATAACAAGACTGGCATATCCAAACAAAAGTCACTGCACAATACTGATCATGCTTTGCATTATGATGGGTGTTTAGAAGTAAAAATAAAAAACCTTTTCAAGGTCCAGAATTCGTCGTACCAGTCTCTGTTTACTCCAGTCCATATAACCTGTAAAAATATAAAGACACTTTATCAAATTATAATCATAATGTATAAAAATAAAAATATTAAGCCTAGAATCCACAACCTTAAAAAATATGTATGTATTTATATATTTATATTATTATAATTGAAGATTTTTTAATCTACTTTTAAGGTTAAATTCTATAGTTCAATTTCTGTGTGTACTGTTTCTGAAAGAAAACTTTTAAAAAGAAGAAAAAGTTTAAATTGCAAGATTTAACAGGACAATTCACAACAAAATATCTGTTAAAATTTACTTAACCTCTTACAATTTATTCAAACCTTTATGACTTTCTTTTTTTCAGCAGAACACAAAAGAAGAAATTATGAAGATAGACACAAAACCAAAGCAGGTGAATGGGTGCAGCATTTCCCCAAAAATCTTAAAAATATTTTTTGTGTTCTGCGAGGGAAAGTCATACTGAACGAAATGACAAGAGATTGAGTAAAGGATGACAGATTTTTAAATTGTATATTTTTATTTTAACTACCCTTGGCCCGACAGATGGGGCTCTCCGTCAGGCTGATCTCTTCCTCTTTCATTTCCTGCTTTAATTCCTGGTTTTCATCCTCCAGCTGTTTAACTGCTTTTGTGAGTTTCAGCACTGTCGCACTAAGAGTCTTGTGTTGTTGTCTGCTGTGTTTGCTCTCTGCTTTATTACTGATGAAAGAGAGAGCGATCATCACACCAGACAAACAGAGACAATCCACTTGTGAATAAAATAATAATTTTGGTACCTTTTCTCTGATAACTCCAAAAGCGCACGTAACCTATGAACCTAAACATTAAAAAATAGGGACTTACTACAAAAACGTATGACAAAAACACAACATAAGTAACACAAAATATGGTACCTCCTCATAATAAGTTTCCACTGTAATCTTCATTTCCTGCATGTTGGTTGTTTTAAGGTCACTCTGAAGTTGACTGTGAAGATAAATATGATATAAATAAATAAAGACATTAATACGGACTTGATAAAGATACATTTTCATTAAATATTTAAATGGCAAATTACATATGAAGCAAAATATTTAAATTCAACTAAAATCTTTACTTTTCGTTTTGTAGATAATATGAGTTCAAAATAAATAACATGTTTAGAAGAAGTTGAATACTCCCATAACATCTCTTTCTTCATTTCAATGTCCTTAAAGAAACTTACAGACTGCTCTTATTTATAACATAAGAAATAAATTCCACTAGTATTTATGAAATAGTGATTCTTGGAACACAAAACTCAAGAATATTTTGAATGTATTATATGAATGAATCTGACCTCAATGCATTCTCTTTCTCTTTGCACTGCTGCTCCAATCGCAGGACTCTGTGCTTAAGTCCATTAATGATCTGGTGTGCCAGTGTCAATATAGATATAAAAAAACATTTAATTTTGCATCACATCAATTTCTCAAATGAAAAAAGCGATTAACGGTCCACGATACTGAGATTATCAGAACTGCATACTCACAGATCTGTGATCGGTTGTCTTATCCACTAAACCCCTGGCATACTCTGGGTCCTGTGGGTTAAAGTGAGATTAATACTATTTATTATTTATTAATTTTAACTCATTTGCATATGATAGGATCATAACCTTCATTGGATCCAACAGCTGTTCGATTTGTCTGTCTTTCTTAGCGTTGTCCTCTTCGAGACGTCTGAGTTTGGCTTTTATCTTGTCAGATTCAGCTTTCTGGGTTTGGATAGTCTTAAAGAGACACATGGGTTTCATTTAAAATGAAAACTGTGTCATCGTTTACTCACCCTCTTGTCATTTCAAACTTGTATGACTTTCTTTCCTCCTCGGAAAACAAAGAAAATGTTTTGAAGTATTAACAAGTGTTAACAATACCCATTCACCTTCATTTGTTTATCAATATTTTAAAAATATCTTCTTGTGTATCCTGCTGAATTCAGAAGCAGAAGCCGCACAGGTTTGAAATGACTAGAGTGTGAGTAAACAATGACACAATAATAATTTTTAGGTGAACTAATGAATTCTACCTAAATATCAAATTGACATTTTAAAATTAAAAGCTGCCCTGGAAGCAAACATGTTGGTATATCTAAAAGGACACTACGACAGTTGAGAAATATATTACCATTTCATAAGACATATACCTCTTTATAGAATTGTAGAATTTATTCGTATACTGAAAAGAATTATGAGTAAAGTCAAAGCAAAACAAATATGTACATATTAATTGATTAAAATCTAACAGCAATGGTATAATTAGAGAATTAAGATTTACCTTTTTCAGATCAATTATTTCATCATACATATCCTCCTTCTCTTTATAGTCTGGCGTCCCTGGAACATAACCTTTTCAAGTAATACAAATGAAAATATATGCATATGAACATACCACTAAAATTACAATATGATTAGAACACACCAGTCATCATATCTCACCATTGGAGGCGGAACGGGAGTGTTTTGGCTTTTTCATTCCTAACGCCTCCTTCAAGTATTCTGGTGTGCTGGCCTGTGTCATCATGTAATCCACTCCTTTTGGAGATTTTGACACAGTCCCTGACGTAAAGAAATAACACTTCTATACATGTTTGTAAAACATTTGGTCTTGTGTATGTGACAGAGATTTGTTTAGACAAAATAGTAATGAACTAGTCAGACCATATGCATCATTGTGCAGCCAGACGTCTCTGGGTGTGCCAGTCGGTGAGGTTGCAAGGTTGTGGAGCTGGGGCTTTATTCCAGTCTTCCAAGAAGCTGCTGGATTTCTTTTTGGTTGCAGATTTGCACTGTTAAGGTAGGGTGACTCTATACAGAAAAACGAATGAAAAATCAAAGTTAGTTAGTTCAGCCACAAAAAATAATTGGGTCATTATTTACACTACCTCTTGTCATTTTAAATTTGTATGAATCTTTCCCTCTTCAATTGAACACAAAAGGAGATATTTTAATGAATGTTGGTAAGGAAACAGCAGTGGCACCCATTTATCTTGACTGCGTGAAAACATGCAATCCCAGCGCCAGCAGACAATTACTGAAGGCACCTTACCCATGTTTGCTCTGCAGTGATAACTGTCCACTGCATAATACTGTAAGTCAAATCAATAAATGTAAATGTTAATTTGAACGTGTGCCAGTAACCAACAATCTTCAAAATATCTACTTTTGTGTTTTGCACAACACAGGCTATAAATGACAACAAGGTGATGACATACATAGCAAAGCGTTTATGTGTGACATGCTTAAAAACATAACCAAAACCAGATGATCTATTACACAAAATGGAGTAAGTAATTAAGTAATACATGCAGTTTCTCTCACTTACTAGGGGATACAGGTGGCCTGCCAGATACTTTCTTTTTTCTTGACTTCTGAGATAAAAAGAAAACCAACCATATGGTCATTTTGGCACAACAAAATCAGATCGTTCGAACTGAACTACAGTAGAACAATAACTTAAAGGGATAGTTCACAAAAATCTGGCATCATTGACTTCCGGTAGTCCCAAATCTGTATAAATGTTTCCTTGAACACATTAGAAAGATATTTGAACAAATGCTCTTCACCAATTACAGTTTTTGATAACCATTGACTACCAGTTTAAGAATATATATTTGTATTTATTTTGAAGAATGTAGAACAGGGGTTATTTTTCATCCAAATGTCTACTTGATGGGTATTATAAAAAATAAAAAATATTCGTTAACCTTAAAAATGTTCATAAATGTACATCTTTACATGCACAAATTGTATTCAAACAAACCCAAACAATTTCAGTCATGCAGGTCACATTATCCACAAACACTACAATGTTTTCAAGTTGAATTCGGGTTTGCAGAATTACTTTGGTTTCATGTAGTGAGTGAACGAGAAAAAACCATGGTGCCTTTCTAATTTGGTGCCCGATATCATTGAGGACAATTCACGGGCAGCTCTTATTGTTCAGCCCTGTGCATGGCGGGCACCTCAAACAGATCATGCGTGCCACCAGGTGCCCGCGGGCACCCCGTTGGAGACCCCTGCTTTAAAGCATCACCCCGTTGGAGACCCATGATGTGGGGCCTGGTAAAACGCAGGGGAACTTTTGACTTGAACGATGGCGGTCAATGGCATCAAAAGCTGATCCGTTCCACGCATTCTTCCAATATGTTTCCACGGGATCAAAAGGTTTTGGAACAATTAAAGAGAGGGCAACTTTCCTTCTTGGCAGAACTATCCCTTTAAGAATATCTGTAGAAAAACCTGAATTAAAAGTACTCACCTTTTCAGTATCAGACCCATAGACACAATGACTGTCCTCTGCCTTTAATAAAAGATCAATATTAGTCAATCAGTCTTCTTCAATGCTTCTGTATGAAGATCCTGATGTGCCATGTGTAACATATGATCAAGTACATGAGAAGTGTCCAGATGTCATTTTAAACACAAACAGAAGGGTATATAACAAAATATATAGGTGTACCTACCAGGTCTTCTATTTCCTCTTCTGTGACAAGTTCACCAGCTACTAAAGACATTATAGCATCTGTAATGTGACTGTTTGTTCTATATGATCACTTATAACAGTGCATGTCATCAACAACAGAAACATAATACTGTCTCTTTAAACACAGCTCAGACTCTTATTTGCACGTTTTCACCCAAAAAGAAACAACAAAAGAGCCCTGAAACCAAAAAAAGGTCTTAAGAAGTTCCCAAGATGCAGCTGTTTCCTGATGACGACAGTAGATTTGTTTGTTTATTGGTTTGTTTACATAAACATAACGCAGCGTCGTCTCTTTTCTGCGCAGTCCGGATATTCTGCGTCTTATTGTTGTCTAGCAACCGACAATGTTTAACGTGACAATCAGCAGCAGTGCACGTGTAATGTGTGCGTGTGCATCAGCGCTGCGCGACGTTTGCGCATGTGGTCTTGCAACAATGTCTGATGCTAAAATGTGTTTAAATGAATTAACTTTCTTTCGACATTCTAGACTAAATCATACAATGTTTATGTATGAGAGGGAATGTGTCTGTCTGTGTTAATGATGAAGTATTTCTTCATTTTATTGGGTTGATTAACAGGGCTGCCATGTTTTTGCTTCTTTTTATGCAGTTATTTACATAGTGTTACAAACTTATACATCTCACAATAGTAATAAAGTTACATAATATATTTTTTAATACACCTACATTAACTATATTTTGTAATATATATACATTTAAAAATGATGTACGCTTATATTTTATTATCTAAAATATTAGGTGTATTTTAAAAACATATTTACGCTTATGTTTTATCATCTAAAATATTAGGTGTATTTTAAAAACATATTTACGCTTATGTTTTATTATCTAAAATATTAGGTGTATTTTAAAAACATATTTACGCTTATGATTGATGATCTAAAATATTAGGTGTATATTTAAAAAAATGATGTACGCTTATGTTTTATTATCTAAAATATTAGGTGTATTTTAAAAACATATTTACGCTTATGATTGATGATCTAAAATATTAGGTGTATTTTAAAAACATATTTACGCTTATGTTTTATTATCTAAAATATTTGGTGTATATTAAAAAAATTATGTACGCTTATGTTTTATTATCTAAAATATTAGGTGTATTTTAAAAACATATTTACACTTATGAATTATGATCTAAAATATTAGGTGTATATTAAAAAAAGATGTACACTTATATTTAATTATCTAAAATATTAGGTGTATTTTTAAAACATATTTACGCTTATGTTTTATGATCTAAAATATTAGGTGTATATTAAAAAAAGATGTACACTTATATTTAATTATCTAAAATATTAGGTGTATTTTAAAAACATATTTACGCGTATGATTTATGATCTAAAATATTAGGTGTATATTAAAAAAAAGATGTACACTTATATTTAATTATCTAAAATATTAGGTGTATTTTTAAAACATATTTACGCTTATGTTTTATGATCTAAAATATTAGGTGTATATTAAAAAAAAGATGTACACTTATATTTAATTATCTAAAATATTAGGTGTATATTAAAAAATGATGTACGCTTATGTTTTATTATCTAAAATATTAGGTGTATATTAAAAAATGATGTAGAATTACATTTTATTATCTACAATATTAGGTTTATATTAACAAATGATGTACGCTTATGTTTTATGATCTAAAATATTATGTGTATATTAAAAAATGATGTAGAATTACATTTTATTATCTACAATATTAGGTGCATATTAAAAATAATGTACAGTTATGTTTTATGATCTAAAATATTATGTGTATATTAAAAAATGATGTAGAATTACATTTTATTATCTACAATATTAGGTGTATATTAAAAAATGATGTACAGTTATGTTTTATGATATAAAATATTAGGTGTATATTAAAAAATGATGTACAGTTATGTTTTATGATCTAAAATATTAGGTGTATATTAAAAAATGATGTACAGTTATGTTTTATGATCTAAAATATTAGGTGTATATTAAAAAATGATGTACAGTTATGTTTTATGATCTAAAATATAAGGTGTATATTTAAAAAATGATGTATGCTTATGTTTTATTATCTAAAATATTAGGTTTTTATTTAAAAAATTATATACGCATATATTTCATGATCTAAAATATTTGGTGTATATTAAAAAAAATAATGTATACTTATATTTTATTATCTAAAATATTAGGTCTATATTAAAAAATGATGTACGCTTATATTTTATTATCTAAAATATTAGGTGTATATTTAAAAATTAAGTACACTTATATTTTATTATCTAAAATATTAGGTGTATATTAAAAAATTATGTACGCTTATATTTTATTATTTAAAATATAAGGTGTTGTATTCTTTCTGAGATTTACAAGTGTTGAAAATCCTTTAGGAAATGTGGTCATGCATTTTCTAGAACAATTGAATAAACTATCTGTAGAACTATTATTCAATTCAGTTTTGTTATTCATTTATACATTTAGAAGAGTAAATGAGTTTAATGCATGGATTTATGTCAACTACAATCTCAAAATATGTCAAATATTAACCCGTTCTGATTGAGTGATATAAGTCTCTCTAACCATTACCAAGCCAATGGGTTTCGTTGCTATGGGCATGGCAATATTCCTGCCAATCAACAGTAGTTTAAGGCACAAGCAAAAAGAATGTTGTGCCTTTATGACGCTCTGATGTAGAGATATAACATAGGTCAAACGGTTACTAATGTGTTCAAGTGGTTGGCTGCAGTGGGCATGGCTTTCTATCTTCATGATGATCCTGAGAGTCCGATTGGTTGCCTGGGTAAAATAAGCCCACCTCCTTGACTCTTTGACATTGTGCTGCAAGGATATTCATTTGGGCCGTTTTTAATTGATGTCTATGGGATCAGTTACTAGGTGGCTAAATGGTTCCCCATTTTTAGCACAATGTTATGTCTTGAGATTTTTTGGGGGACTAATTTGGTCCCCCCTATCAAACACTGCAACCCTGACTGCTTATGAAAAGTCTTAGTAGATGCGTTCTTAATAAACCGGTTGATTTTTGCCCTCATTCTTGGGTCTTCATGAAATTCTGCGAGAAGAGAAATGTGCCAACAGTACATTTCTACAAATACTAAGTAACTAGGTTAGTAGCTGATTATAAAAGTAAGTATTTACCAGGGAGAGAAACCATTGGATTACTTAAAAAAAATATAATTAGTCAAAGAACTAAAATAAATATAAAACACACTACTCTAATCTACATGACTTAAATGTTGTTTATTATCAGAAACGGTAACAGTGTTGTAATGGGGCGGACAGTAATTTGTTTGATTTCTAGTTACTGAAAAAGTATCGCTGTAAGTAACAGCGTTTATATATAGCGTTATTTTATTTATAGCGTTATTCATATTCCTGTGTTTTGCATTCTGCAAGCACAAATACTATTAATAATAATACCATTAGATAAAAGAACAGGATGTTGGATTTCTCAAGCCAATTTAATGAGATAAATATAGCAATTTAAATGCTTTATAAACATATTAAAATACACATACACATACAGAGTAGTTAAATTGTCTATTCAATATTGTATAAGATATTACAAGTCATTGAAACGTTTTGTTTTAATGCGTTTATGCAGTAAGACAAAATACTAATTATCAAGTCAAGGTCTGGTTCTGCCAAGTGCTCGTCCTCATGTCTTCAAGTTATGAGTCGTGTCATGGCTGGGACCAATTAGATGTCAATTAGTTCTTACTTTATTTTGGCATGACAATATTTTGACAGTTCAATATTTAATAACAAGGAAAGATGATGATTGCGGCTTTGTTTGCCATGTAGTGTCATTTCACATTAATCACACATGATGATGGACATGTCATAATTTGGGGATTACAGTAGTGTATTAATAGCCACCTCTTCTGCTCTATACTGTAGTTCCTTTAAACATAGTGCGTATTATCTTTCTAACATTATCATATATGAATATATGTTGTGTGACCTGAGTTCACCCTTTCTGTGTGTCTTTAATTATTGAGCAGCTCTGTTGCAAAGCTTTTAAAGTCTGTGCAAATACCCTAAATCTTTGGCCTGACCACTCTCATTAATTTAAACCAGTTATATAAGCTTTAATTCCTGCTTGCCAAGAGACTGCCATGTTTTTTTAAAGAGGTCCTATCCTCTTAAAGTGATTAAGGGTAATATGTGTGTGTTGAGGGATGGACGGGAGGGAAAGAGAGAGAGAGGGCATGAGACAGAGAGTGAGCAGGGATTTCCACTGTATTTGATCCGTCAGTGTTGTCGCTCTGAACAGACACAGTCAGGAATTATGCATGAAGAGGGCAGTTTAGGTGTAAGCAAAGGTGACTTAGGGCATAGGAGGCGAAGCCAACCTAACATACACATCCGTATTTCAGGTATGTGATTTATAATACTCATTATGAAATGAATTTAGGAAAAACTCTTTGTGTGTTTATTTGTCATTGTTTTGAATATTTGGTGAAAAAATGTAAAGTAAAGTATTGGTTATGTCATGCTTAATATATATTATTTTATATTTTACTGTATACAGGTATACATTTAAATGATTCATGTTTTATGGTATCAGACATATAAGACGAGTCTGCATTTGTATGTTGTATGTTATATATTTGCATTAAATGAAAGTATTGAGTTAAATAAGTATTCAGTTGATCTTAGTGTAATACTGAATTGTAATTGAACATGAAATGTGTTTTAGTGTCAATGTAACGTCCAGTTAATCTTAACGTTCAATCTTAACATCACCTAAATTCACCCTTTGCCCTTTTGACAAGGTAACAGATCCTATAAGAACCGAGTTACACACAGAGTAAACTCTAGACAGCTTGATGTTTATGTGAATATATGTAAATGCCCATACATTTACATTTTACAACAAAAAATAGAATAAGAATAAGAGTAAATCAAAATAAAGCAAACTTATGATAACATTTACATGAATATCTATACATTTAAATGTTAAATCATATTTCAAGTTTCACTAATCAGAAAACAATCATATAATGATTTAACTTAAGAACAACCTTGTTTCCAAAATGTAGAATTGTTCTAAATTAAAACTTGATAATCGATATACTGCGTCATTCTGTATTGTATATATGTAATAAATGTATATAGTTATATTAAATGTTTATTATTAAATATGAATACAAATTTGTTCCACAGTGGTGAAACAAAGCATGTCTTAAGAAATATGTATAAACATAATGATAATATTCTTTTGTTTACCCTGGATATTTTAAGCATCGTTCCCATGATCTAAAATGGGTCAGTTTGTTCTACGAAAGATTAAAACACGTTGCTTAAACCAAATTGGGAATGATTCTAAATCCATAGCAACATTTCTATTATTTCTAAGCGTGTTATGTAACCCAAAATGGATATTGAATGTGCTGTTACTTAGTCAAATGTATTAAAAATGTGAACTTTATAACATTAGAAATTTCTAGACATTGAGGAATTTAACTGGTATTCTTCAGTTTAGTCAATTTTTAAGTTTACTTTTATTCTCAGGGACAAAAGAAATGCACATGCGTCAACAAAACCCTTTGGTTGATGGTCTGTCTTTAAAAGAACTGGGAGATAGTGTGCTGGTGGAAATTGAACCACAGAGGAAAAGAATTCCTTTTCTTAAACATGTGGAGTATCGGATTATCAGCAAGGTGATCTTTGTTATTTAATAAATGGTGATATTTATTCTTATAAAAGTATCATGTTAAAAATATTTTAAATATTATTGTTATTATTGTGGTTTGAAAAGGACATCTTCATATAAAACTAATAAATGACATACATGATTGACAACACAATTAAGTTTGATCTGTTCCATCATTTTGTTCAAAGTGTTTCCAGATTCCAGTTCAGCGCAGGTTCAGTGATTTTGAGCTTTTCCACAGTCTGTTACTGCAGAAGTTTATCTACAGGATGGTTCCGCCTCTGCCCCCAAAACGCATCCTCAAAGGCGGTAGGATTGGAACCAATTGTCTGCAATAGCAGCTTGTTTCTTAAGCTGTATATAGCTGTTATATAACCAAAGCTCTCTCTCATTTTTCTGCCACTCTCAGTTTTAAACTCAATATCAGACAGAGAGTTTAATGACAGTCGGCGTCGTGGGTTACAAAGGTTCATGACCTTAGTGATCAAGCATCCAGTTCTAGCAGGAGATGAGCTGGTCAGCATCTTTCTGCAGGCAAACAGTGCAGTAAGTCATGGCAAATTCAATTGATTAAGTTGATGTTCATAAGTTATGCAAGATATTTTCATAACTTAATATATTAAGGCCTTTTATAAGTCTTCAACTCCATAAATTAGGTTTTTAATAAAAATTGAAATGCTTAGTAAAAATGTTATTTTATTGTATCTGCAGGATGTTCAACACAAGCTCCGCGATGCATTTAAAATATCAGGTGATGAGTTCCTGACCTCACAGATGGCCTTACCTGGCAAGGTGAGTAAAATCTGTCATATTGACCTTTGTTTTTATCTGAAATATGAACATCTGTGGTTTGGAAATGACGTATGAATAGTTTATACAAAAAAGAATTTTTATTTTTGTATTTTAATTTGTCAAACTGCATTTAATTTGATTAGATTAAGCTATAATATTAAAAAAAAAACAGCTTACAAACACAATAAAACACATGGTGACATAATAAGAACAGATTTCTTCAAACATCCTCTGTAGTGTTCCTAACATCATAAAACATACTATAGTATTTGAGATATACCCTAGTATTATTTAAAGTACTTTGTAAGTAGTTTGCACATAAATGAATGTGAGAGACAGAATTTCATCATCTTAATGAAACACAAAAAACACAAATGTTGCTTTTAAGCAATTCAGATCCCTCGATCTATCACTTGTCAACACCACAATATTTAAAGCTTGGAAATGAACACAGACATAAAATTATGAATCTTTTTAAAGGTGTACCTGCCGGAGGACATACATGGTCAGGCTGCCACTAATCGAGAGGTCATTTCAAACATCCACAACAGCTTTCATAAACTCAGAGATGTAGCAGAGCGAATGGCACAGCGCTCGAGGGAGAACTCCACAGATCTGCTTATGTTTGGCAAAGACCTGAGGTGAACACATTTATGTTTATATAAAAAAATTCTGTCTTGTTTTGATATATGTTTGGGTAAGTTTATGTGGATACACATTGCATCCGCATGCAATAACTGTGTATAATATTTTCAATATCTCAATGCTGAATGTCTATGTGGATGTTACTTGAATCTGTTAAAGTGAACTGGGCTCGGACACATCTGATCTTCCCACGAGCGCTGCGCTGGGTAAAGCATGGACGACACAAAGAAAATCGCTTGTGGAGCTGTCTGGAGAATTCGGCCTTCTGGCAGACAAAGCAGCACATCAGGTATTGAACTGCATTTTATTAACCATTTATCAAATCATGCACTTTAATGCCATAAGATAGTACAGTATGGGCATACGTAAAAAAATTAAATATGATTTCTGTGAACGTTTTAAATCAGGGCAGCAGAGAGGAAGACGAAGTGGTAGAGAAACTAAACCTCCTCCTTGAACAGCTACAATCATATAAGGTAACTAAAGGATACAAGAAAAAAACCTTAAAGGGCTAGTTCATCTTTAAATGAAAATTCTGTCATTATTTACCCATCCTCTTAAAACTTGTATGACTTTCTTCTTCAGAGCACAAAAGAAGATATTTTTTAAAATGTTGGTCACTACGACCCCTGGTCCCAATTTATTTCTATTGTACAGACACAAAACAAATGTAAACCAGTTTTGTTTTACCATCATTTTTCAAAATATCTTCTTTTGTGTTGTGCAGAATAAACACATTGATATAGGTTTCAAAGGTCAGGAGGGTGCATGAAAGATGATAGCATTTTCAATTTCAGGTTTAACTCTCCTTTTTATACACTGTGTTGTTTTTCCTGGTGTAGACTGTCAGTGGCGCAAACATTTCACTTATAGACAAGAGACCATGTTAAATATGTGTAAAGAGAATTTATTAAATTAATTTACTAAATTAAAGTATATTTGATTATATGTGTTCACAGGAACTATGTGACCGCCATGACAACGGTGTGTTAATGGAGCATCAAAGAGCATTTGAAAAGCGCAGCAGGCCTGTGGCTACACAACTAAGAAGACAGAGCAGCGTGGAGCAGTCCAATTGTCTACTCACACAGGTAACACAACAACACAACAACTTGAACACTCTTAGTGGTCCTGAAACGGTTCTTCATAGTGATGCAATAGAACAGATCCAATGTCATTTAAAGAACAATCTCTTTCTTACCTTTATATAAATTATGATGTTCAGATGTTGAATACTTTCTATGGAAACATTAAGAAAAAGACAGTTCTTCTATTAAGCAACTTTATTTTTAAGAGTGATACAATATTCTTAATCTTTTATAATATAAAAGTAATTTATATTAAAATATCACTTGCCATGATAGTATCACTATATCGTGAAATTAGCATTATATTTTATATACACTGTATCACAAAATTTTATTTAGTTAAATTCAATTAATATATCTGGTACCCACTCTTCATAGTATAACAAAAAAATATATATTATATTAACACTTAAAAAGGTTTTTTTCAGAGGGGAAAAAAGATTTAATTGAAAATCGAACAGTTTTCCCTAATATTTTTAAAAATCTTTTATATAAAAAAATACTCTTATAACAAAGGTTACATTTTAATATACACCCATATATTTGTGTGAATTGTAATATAAATATATGAATTAATCAGATTCACTTACATATGCAGAAAATGTAAATAGTATATTTAATGTTGTTTCACTGTAAATTACAATAATGGTTTGAGAGTGTATAGAAGCTGCGGGTTATAGGGAACTATGCATTTTTATACTAAAACATTGTATTTAAGCTTTTAATATTATATGTCCTCATATAGCAGGAAAACACAATCCTTAATATGGAGATGAGGACCTTTTTCTCACTTCGTTGTCTACATCAAGAAACTCAGCTCGTTTTCACTCATCTGCCCCTTGTGACGAACATACTGGGGACGTTTGTCCACTCGCAAATACAAGGCCACAAAGAGGTGCTTTTTTGATTTTTGATATAAAACGCAGCCATTCAGAAAAAATACATGATTTATAATGGCATAATAGGGCATGACATCATCATATAGCTTTTAAAAAAATATTTTTTTTAAAAATTCACATTTTTTAAGTTAAATATTATGAACAAGATTTTCAGTTATTTTTAAAGTTAATAATAGTATTATTAAATAATGTATTTATTGTAATATGTAAATTAACTGCTGTGTTCAATTCTCGTAGATGGGTGATGTATGGGGCGACCTTCATCCGAAACTCAAGTCTCTGTTTGACAGTGCTAAGGAAGCCTCATCTCGCTCCTCTCCTCAAAAACACATCACTGCTCCTCAGGTCACAAGAAAATCGCTGTAACTATCCCCCAGACCACAGTTTATCGGGTAATTTAGTGTTTTCCTTTGAACTTTGACCTTTGTGAATGAACTTTCTAAATATGTAAATACTTTGATACAGTGGAATAATATTTAATACTTAAAAAGCAATTAAACCACATTTACGTATCAATATGATTTGATGCTAAATGTAAATATTTTCCAGTTTTCTTGGCACCTTTTGCTATAAAACAATTTTGGGGAATGTGTAAAGCACATATCCTTCACACAGGTTTTGAGATTACAGTTGATCAAGTTGACTAAAAAAGAACATCTCAAAATAAATTTTGACCTTATTTTAAGCGGATTATGTTTTTTACTTGTTTTCGTGGAATGTGTTTAACTGTAAAGTGTATTTGTGTTACTTAAAACAAATCCCACCTGTTTTGTTACCCAAGGTATTTATACCTTTTAAGGCTTAAAGTCATAGTTCCATCCCCTTGCCGTTTCAAACCTTTATGAAGATCCGCAGAACACAAAGCAAGATATTTAGAAAAATGTTGGGGTCACCCATTCACTTGCATTTGCTTTGCATCCAAACAGTAGATGTAAATGGGGGCCGAACTGTTGTTCAGTTACTAACATTCTTCAAAATATCATATTTTGTGTTCTGTAGAAGAAAAGCAAGAGGGAACTTCATTTTTGGGTGTCTGTATCCTTTTCAGTAAAATTTTTTTTCAAAGACCCTCTCAAACCAACATGATGTTGTATCTACTGATGTTTGCTTCAAATTGTAGTTTTCTTTATTTGTTTCTCGCAATATATCATCCACATTCATTGTTTGTGATGAAATAAAGTGGTTACAAATTCAAATAAACAATTATTTTTCTTCTGCAGTCCATGATTAGACAACATCGGATTTATCACACTGGGTTTGTTCAATTTTACAAATAATAAACTGTTTTCAGATATGCACTACACAGGACAGACCATTCAGTTTTATATAAATGGCAGTGTGTTGTTTAATAATTCCAGATGTCGGGTATGATATGTTCTGTTGGCATCAGTGGTTTTAGAGACAGATCTGTACATAAACATTACACAATGGATCCCGTTTGCATTCAGTAGATGCTTTACAAGGGAATAAACACGATTTAATACATAACTGTACAGAACATAACTGGAACTTGCTGAACTGAAAAGACTTAACATGTCACAAAGAGAACATAAAGAATGAGATAAATATGGTCCAGCCATCCCTTTATATAAAATATGAATATGATATAAAAATTAATTTTCTTTGCAAAGCGAAACATTTGAGTTGGTGCTGATGGTCAAGTAAGATCGTTTTTTGGGTTACAACAATTCATTACTTTTAATAATAATAATAGTAATGTCTTTACAGCCAGCATGTGTGTACTTATCAGAGGTCTGTAAAGCGAATAATTGTGATAGATCGTATCCCCGTATAACAGTTTCTGCTTAAAAATGAGATGTTTGTGTACTGTGCATAACAGTTTTTTTATTAAAAACATACATGAGTATATATTTTGCAAATATTTACTGTATTTATTTATAGTCAAAATACATAAATAATATACAAACACTGTATCTGTTTGCTTGTATGTGGATGTGTATTACTACAAAATTATTATGCACAGGAGACAAACACAACGTTAATTCCAACTTTCTTCTATGTCAGATGAATTGCGATAAATCATTTTACAGTAATTATTTATTTAAACATTCAGTAATCTTTCATTTGAAAGAATAAATTGCCATTGCAAATGGCATGAATGTGGTGAAACTGGCCTGTTTTGGCACACACAATATTTTAAATGTAGGATAAATTTGCTTCGGGTTGATTTTTATAGATGATGTAAATCAAATAAATGACTTCACATGAATATACAAACAGATCAGAGCTTTAGAGAAGCAGGCAACAAACGCACAAATAAGACCGGGGCCGGCTGTCACGCAGGCAAACTGTCAACAGTTATATCTCAGAACTAATGTTCAGACACATGACGGTGAGGAAAGTTGTCACATACACTATTACTTAACACTAATCATTTTGTTGAATTTAAGTTCATTACTTTTTACACTAAGATTCTATCAATTTTGGGTTTAATTTTTTTCTTAGATAACACCTTGTCAGCCTGATGAATTATAGTAAATAATTTGACATGCCTATAAAAAATAAATGCGTTCAATTACATGAAAATGTTTTCTGTGCATTTATTATGTTAAGGTATGCACCAATACAAAAACCTTAAAGTAAAGTGTAACAACTAACCCCAAGTCTTCAATGCACTTAGACAAAAACATCATGATTAACTTTTCCAAATGTACTTTTTTAATGGGCATATGACAACTGATTACTTAAACAAGTGCTTGTCCTTTCATGAAACCATGGGTACAGTAGAACATGCACACATAGGGAACAAAACCGAAGAAGAATTTTTCACAGCTTTGCAAACTGGACCGTAAAGATCCACAGAAAGAGAGAATATCACACGGGAGGCTATTGAGGGAATGTCAATGAAATAAACAAAATAATTCCTATCCGTGTTGTTCTGTCCAGCCCAATAAAGTAAAAGGAATGCCTCAAAACCACCGACATTCAAAAGCATTAGCGGAAAAGTCTAGAAAGTAAGAATGTATCCAGCGTTTTGTTTCCGAGTAATGGCGGTAGAGGTAAATCTTATTACTCTGAATGGAAGCATTAACTTCATCGTGATAATGCCATACAATACAAAAATACAAAAATAATAATAAACAAACCAAAGCACAATGACATAGAAAAGCTGTGATGTGTATGTGCGTGTGAACTATAAACAGATTGCACAGTTACATGTTATAAGATGAGTTCAGACACTGAATGTGTCTTCATGGCCTGAGGCTTAAGATAAAGAATAAAAGTCTATAGCAACAACGTGCACACTTCACTCTTCCTGCACGGTGGGTACACATTCGCTCAAACACTTTGGAATATTAACTGAAAACATGACACCTAAGGCAATAACAACAGCTCTATTGAGTTGTCTTGTTTAGATGACATTGGCTTGGTTAACCACTGTACAGCTTTAAGATGGCACTGCGGGTTACCATGGCAACAGATGTAAAAGCTTTGGGTAGGATGAATCCCTTCACTCCTCCTTTGATATTCTTAACTTCATTATGTTTGAATAGAAATACTAGTATCATAAAGCATTTACTATAGTAAACTGAAGTAGACTTCAAAAAACTCCAGCGTTTCTGAACCTTAATAAAATGTAAGTACACTATAGTATTTACTGCAGGTCATCCTACAGAATACTATAGTATACTAATGTATTCTATAATGTGGGTGCCTGCTTGACCAATCAGCTTTCCTACCAACTTTTGACAAATTTTTGTGTAAAATACAAAACATTTGTCACAAAAAATGCGGCTATGTGAACTTATATCGGCCTTTACTCAACTGCCCTTTAAATTTCAGAATTGGTTGAAATCACTTTCAATGCCCATCTATCCACTCAAACAGTCGAACATACACGCCAGCATTAAAAAGAAAAGTGAACGTTAATATTGTGCTTAAAAAGAAATACACGATTCATATTCGGATGAAAATAAAAATAAAAACATTTTATATGCATTCAAGTGGTATTTCTATGGCTTTTTGTACAACCTTTAGTGAAAATATACATCTACACGTAATTCAAGTACAAATGTACAAAAGTCTTTAAACTCATACCCTTTTAATTATTGTACAGTTTAATACAGTTCATAAATACAGGCGGACATTCATACGTTTAGCTTTCGGATTGGCAGCTGATGAAAAGCGGGAGTGGTTTAAAGTCAGGACGGCTCCTCCTCTTGCTCATTGTTGGCACTCCTAAAACAAACCTGCAGGTGAGGAGGAAAAGGAACAGTGATCATTTGCATAAAGCGTATTAAGAATAAAAAAGTCATATCACATCAGTTTACATAACATTGAAATTTTTAGTTTGTAATTGCAGTTTTATACGAATACACATGTAAACTTCACAATAGAGATTGACAAGCAGAGACAGAGAACGGTAAATGGAAATTGATGAATAGCAAATCCACCAAAAAAGTGAAGATGGGGAAAAAGGCTGTTAGAATAGAGGCAGAAATACCTCAAGCCCCACCCCCTTTGACCACGACGGCCGGAGTGCTAGCACTTGCCTCTCGGTGGAACAGACGGTAGAAGAATCCACGCTTGGGCGGAGGGTTAGGCCTGTTCACATCCAGATCGGAACACAACGCGCCGTCCATCTCGAAAACATTGATCTCCTTGAAGCACTCCATCTCAATCATCTGAAAACATTTCATCGTGAAAAATATATTCAATATTACATAAAACACCAACAACAGAGAATTTCGTTAAAAAATTACACAATCAACAAACACTTTGAGCCATTTTAATGGCTAGACTTTTGCAAAACCCAGTGACAGGGCTATTATAAATGAATTATGACTTTTAAACCACAAAATATGGAGTTATCAGAAGGACATTTTTATGACAATAATAATATAATAAGTATTCTTTTAACATTATATTTTTAGTTGACAACACAATGTTCTACTAATAAATTACATCAAGTGTTTAAAAACGGCAGCTCCCAAATTTTTTATTGAAACACACCTTAAATATATGCTTCAATAAACATAATATTTTTAAATAATATATTCAAACCTTTTGCAAAGCCCACAGTTTGGAAGGCATATTTATGGAAGTACATTTTTTGTGATTATTATAGAATTATAAATATTATGTAACACTATGTAATGCTCAGTGTTCAGTATACTTTTAGATAATCTTTAGAAAAGTAATTCTTTTTTATTAATTACATAATTTGATTAAATTATTTCCCCAATACATAGAAAATGATGCCAGAGACAACTACACAGTGAAGTGCTCAGTGTACAAAAAAATTTATAGTACCTCATTTTGCCAGGGGATGGAGACACTTCCTGTTACAAACTTATGATAAAAGTCATCATCTGTTGGGTCCAGGTTTACACCTTTGACCGTGGAAAACTGCTCTATGTCCAAAACATCCTTGCAGTACACTGCACGTGGCTGTGTGAGAAAACAGACACAGACATCTTCATAAGAACATGTAAAAAAAAGTGTTTTTTTAAGTTTTCCATGTCCATTTTCAATCTGTAAACAGGTCCATTAGCTCTCCCTGTTTTTGTTTGCACAACACATGTACCAAAAAAAGAATCAGATTCAGAATTTTACAAATCTTTAAGATTTGTTCAACAAAACCTTAAACAGGAAGGGCTTCTTGACCCACAGTGCAAATCTGCCAGCTTTGAGTATGTCAACATGAAACAAGCCGATCATTGACCTACATCAGGACAAAAGGGCGGGTCCAGCATGTTGGCCTCCAATCGCTTGAAGTTGATATTGCGGAAAATGGGATGTTTTTTCACTTCAGCCGCTCCGCAACCTTGGCATCCCAAACGCTCCTTTGGATCTTTACACAACAACTGTCCAAAAAGGAGAAAGATGTCAGTGATGTCTTCTAACTCATGCAATATCCGCTAAAATCAGGTGCGCACCTGTCGGCAGATGTTTTTTGCATCTTCCGTGAACTTTTCTGAATATTCCTCGTGGTCCTCGCACACGCGTCTGTCCACCTCCTCCCTCTTCACCCGCTCCTTGCGCCGGCGGAAGGGAGACTGGCCCAGGATCATCTCGTATATCAGGCAACCCAAACCCCACCAATCGGGACTGAAGGTGTAGCTCTCATTCTGAATGACCTCTGGGGCTAAAACACACAATAACACAAACTAGGCCTTTCAGACCCTTTCTACTGCTTAGATCTACAACAGTATATTGAACACGATTGGCTCTCACCCATGTATCCCACAGTCCCGACTCGCCCTCGTATCGTCTCGCTCTCTGGAATCTGAACTGCTAATCCCAGATCAGAAATACGGATGTGCCCTGGGGAAGAATTTCGCATTTAACAACCGTATTATCATTCCGAAACAAGCTCAAACATGACACACTTGAAACAACAAGAAAAAGAATGCTCTTGGGAATAAATTGTAAATGCTCCGGTTAAGGAGGTTTAGCAAGAAAAACCGCATTGCATTATCTTTTAAAGCAAATGTAAGTGGTATCTGTACAAATAAAGCACTCTGGAGATAGAATGCTCTGGGCGGTTAAGTGTCATGTAAAATGTAATGGGCATTGTTTAACTTTATAAGACATTTGATATAAGTAATATAAAATTATATATTTTTTAAAAATATTTATCCATAATCACCTAAAGCTTTATTTTTACTTCCGCGTCTATCCTACCCTATAGCCTACACCTACGCCTGATTCGCACCCATGCAACATCAATGCAACACGGATGCAAAGCGCTTTGATTGTCGGTTTGAACCCCTCCCTTTGGGCCAAAAAATTTTTTCCACAGTCTTATTGTTGACATCTTATTTACTTTATGCAAAACCTCAAGATTGACTGTTTTATTCAGAATCTTGTAAAGGAAAGCAACTCAAACTACAGTATTTGGATATTTGTTTTGTTTTAGGTTATGAGGGGATAATAATATAGACTTGTTAGCTTCCTAATTTCTGTGTTCATAATGTCATAAATGTCTTAAATGTGACCATATTATCGTATATTATTTTTAATATGTTATTTGGCTATTCTCGTATAATTTGTGGTTCAAACATTAGAATACAAAACTAGTACCGCTTATGCCTAACTTGAAAAGTAAAAAATCACCTTTAAAATTTGATATGAGTAACATTTTACAACATATCACAACAAATGTTTTATAAGTTAACAAAAGTGATAGTAAGTTGTTTGTTTTGTAAAAAAATGTATGAATATTTTCAGATATAATCTTATCGTTCTAAGCAGAGAGTAGTTTTTCAGTAATCAGAGTAGGTTTCAGAAGTTGTCACTCTGATATGTTCCAAAAAAAAAAATTTTTGAAAATTTTGAAAATTATAATATTTTACATTTAGTATGCATTTAGGCTTTCTATCTTATTTAAGAAAGACATAGATTTTTCCTCATTTCATTTTTGCTTTATGAAATGTTAAAACCTTAAAGCTCAATATCTCAAAACTAATCGGAACATTATAATCCCAACATTAAAGCTGATATTTTTAAAAGCTAAAGTGATAAAAAAAGTGGCTTACCACGATCATCTAAAAGGATATTTTCAGGTTTGAGATCTCTGAAAAAAAGAAACACATTTATTTTAAAAACTTAATTGAAGTTAAACATTAATACGTATACTTACTTTTGTGCTCCACACGGTTGTATTACAATAAAATATTGTAAGTAATTCGATGAAAAATTATACTCTAGTGACAATTATTGTTTTTTATTTTCACATATTTACAAAAATATTTAAACTGGTAAAATAAAAGAGTTGAAATTCACTTGAACAACAATGATACACAAAGAAATGCTGCTAAAAAAGGAAAAATTGGAGTGGTCTCTGAAGGTGATAATTAATAATAGGGTTTTCATTTTGAAACTTGTATTAATTTTTTTATTCTGCAGAAAAACAAGAAATATATTATAAGAAATGTTCGTAACGAATTGTACCTATTGTCTTCTGCTATATGGACATAAAGCAAGTGAATGAATGCTATTAATTTTCAGTTCAAACATCCTTTTTAATATCTTCATTTGTGTTTTCCAAAAGATGGAAATTCAAACAGGTTTGACAAAATATTAAGTAAATGATGAGGAGAACTATCACTTTTCATTACTCCGTGGATGTATCATCATCACTGCCGATCCCATGTAATTCCATACACACTTCCCTCACAATTTGGCTACTTTGTATGAAACATGCAGAATAAAGAGAACATTTGGTTATATGCTGCAAGGTGCATGCAGAAATAGACTGACGGCAAAGCCTTGTATACAAAAACATATACGGCACATTCAAATCTGACGGTAAAGGCAAATTGCTACAATGACAATATAATCAAATAACTTCATAACCATACGCACCTGTAGATGATCCTTTCCCGATGCAGATCCTCCAAGCCGCAGCAGATCTCTGCAGCGTAGAAGATGGCACGCTGTTCATCGAAGCCAGAGTTCCCCATGTTATAGATATGAAACTTGAGGTCGCCGCCATTCATGATAGTCAACACTAAACATAGAGCGTCCTTGGTCTCGTATGCATATGCCAAACAAACCTAGGAAAGATCGAGAGAGAAAACAGAGGTGCATTGTTATCTATTCATGAATTAAAGGAATAGTTTGTCATCATTAAAGTCATCGTTAAACTAAGAACATGTGTATGAGTGTATGCATACAACTAACTTTTTGCAATGGTTAAACAGGTGCCCCCCAAGTAAGGTTCACCCAAATTATTTAACCACATAGCATTTAACCCTAACCCTTATACGCAGAGCTCTTCACCGAGATAAATTCATTTGAATAGTTGAATATATTTTTAACCTTGACTTATTGTAAATTTTCAATTTATCCTGTTAAAATCACGTTAAATAATCATTGTTTAATATGACAACAATACTGTAGATTATAAATTAAAAGTTTATTTCTTCCTAAAAAGCTTAAAAAAATGTATTGTTGGTTTATGCAAAAAAAAATAACATGAAATGTATGAAATCATGGACTCTTAATATAAATGATTATAAATAAAAAAAATGCAATTATCCAATCTGGCATTTTTTACCCCCAGATGTACAGATCTTACTGGCTCATCTAAACCATCAAAAGTGTTCATAGAGTTTAAAGTACTCATTTTGATCACAAACAAACACTTGAAAGCATTGTCCAGTTGGCATGATTGGTCGAGAGGAAATATTGCATTTATTTTCATTTCAGGTGCACTGTCCATGGTTTATTTTTAAGTAAAACTTGTGTATAGAGTACACAAATACGTATTTTTCCTTTGCATCTCTGTCGACGTTTCAAGTTTTATCTACGCTGTGGAAGCATGCACTGTGAAAAACCCATGCAAAAAAAGCACATTGGAAGGGCTGGGTTCTCACCCTTCGATTAAGTGGTTACGCCTATTATTGTAAGTACAAAAAAAGTGTTTGACATACTGACGCAACTGAGAAAAGCTCCAGGCGTATATGTATGCCAACAAAACAACTAGCAAGCCACACTAGAGATTGCATACCCCATTACCCATCATGCACAGCTCACGAGCAATGTGCTACTTTGTCGTCTTCAACTTTTAAACACGCGTCTGTTTATACTTATACAGCCTGAGCACTGGGGCGGAGGAAGAGTGTGTGTGTGGGTTTGGAGCACTTGACTCTCTGCTCTCTAAAGCTGCTGTTTGGTCAGTGTTGCCAGGCAACAGCAATGTTCTCATGTGTGAAGTAGTTCATGAGGAGCAACTGCTCCTGCCTGTGGCATGAACACACAAACACACACACGTGTACACGCAACCACACACACACACACACACACACACACAAATGCGCACATGTGCACACACATGCATACATGCACTCACTTTCTTTTAGATATAGACACACATATTTAACAAACACTTCCTAAGCTACAGTGTGTGTGTGTGTGTGTGTGTGTGTGTATGTGTGTGTGTGTGTGTGTGTGTGTGTGTGCGCGTGTCTGTGGGTGGATGAACAGAGGCTCAGGTGCTTTACAGCTGTAGTGAAATGAATCAGAAGGAGATGAGGGCTGACATTACTCTGCAGGCACTCAGAGCTGTGTGTGAGCATGTTTAGCTAGCTGGTGTCTATTAAAACCTCAATTTTTTGAGGTCCTGGAATGTTGAAGAATTCAAAAGAGAATGGAAAATATAAGCAGATATAATATAATATTGGAATAGTAGAAAAAGATCAATAAAAACCATTCTGCACGAAAACATAATGCTTTAAGGAGGAAATGAAAGAGGAGTTTTATGCTCAAACAATAGAAATTATGTTCTATACGGTCAATATAATTTGTATATAATCATTAGTCATTTGTGGCTATAATCATTAGTCATTTGTGGCTTGCATTAGGTACTGTAAAAAACCATAATGATGTTGCTTGCTGAAAGAAAGTTTAAGTTGTGACATTGTTAAGATTTGAGGTTTTGCCAATTCTATTAAATATATTATTAAAAAAATCTTTATATCATACAGAGCACTGTGCAAAAGTCTTAAGCACGTCAGGTTTTTCAATGGTTTGAGTCAGATTTTACATCATTAACAGCATAGTGTTGACATTTCTGTTAATTTTGCAATTATTTTATAATCCAGTGGGAATTTTCATACGCAATACTGCAAAAACAAGTTTTTATCATTTCGAAAATTAGATAAAGACCACAGTTCTGTGTGGAGTAGTGGCTATTGTCACAATCTTGTGAACAGAAAAACCTTACTGGGTTTTTACAGATAATGTTAAAATAAATTTTAAGAAATGTAAAGTCATATTTTCGAATGACATAACACTCAAAATGATATAAATAATTGACTTAAAACATATATCGGGCTGAAATGCTGACATGACTTTTGCACAGCAATACAGTGTTTATATATAAATATGCATTTGAATACCCAAAACGTTTTTTCCATTTACTCACCCTCTTGTCATTCAAAGCTGTATTTCCTGTAGTTTTGTTCTTACGCAGACCACAAAAGCTTTTACCACAAATCGACCCATCAAACAATTATGGGGTATTTACAACACTGCATGGCACAGTTTTAACTTTAAACAGAAGTTTATATCATCGTCTTATAAATAAAAAATGTGAAATAATTTATAATTTTGAGTCTTGATGAAAGGCCATTAATACTACATCAAACTATATAAAATTACATATTTTATATTGAATAAATAAGCTTTAAACCCCCAAAGAACTACCCATATCAGGGAAGCTGTTAAAATGTATTAGTATGTTAAAACTGCCATGTGACATTTTATTTAAAAAAGATTTTTGCACAAAAAATAGCTTAAATTCTTCTTCTCACACAGAAAATATTTGAGAAATGTTTATAACTGAAATTGTGGATCATATCCAAACAGATGTTTCAAAGCACGTCTCTTATTTAATTGTTTTAATATCTTTTTGGATGAAAATGAGCATCTGAGAAACATATGCTGGATGTACGTTTCAATTGTAATAAGAACCTTATGGAGACTATCAAAAAAGAGAATAAGTATCAGACGTTTGTTGCAATACAGACAGTACAGACAACACAAACATGCAACACTGAGTGTTAGTTTAGCATAAAGTAAAAAATGAAGAATAAAAGAAAGTAGTACTTACTACAAAACTACTGTTAACTTTTTCTAAAATGCGTTTTTCATTTAATGCCATTGCTTCACCTTTTCTTTTCTTCACTCGTTTCTTCTCCAGCTTTTTACAGGCGTACATCTTACCAGTGGCACGAACCTGGCAGGCACAAACCTGGGAAAACATCGATAGAAAAGAAAAAGTATTTTACCCAAACATTCTGGCACTATTGTAGTCTAGAAATGAAGGCTGGTTTGCAAAACTTTAGTAAATCTAAAGTGTTTAAGAATAAAGTGTCCGTCATTGAGAAACAAAACATAAACTGTGCATGCTTGTTAGTGAGTAGTTAGGGAACTAGTTGTTCCAAATCTGTATAATTTTCTTTATTTGTTTGAACACAGTCGAACATATTTAATAAAATGCCCTTAACCAAACTATTCTTGAACCCAACTGAAAAACCATAGTAAGAAAAATGACCCCAGAACTGTTGTTCCAGAACTTCTTTCCTTTTCTTTAAAATACTGTATGTTGTGGTGGGCATAAATAATTTTTTTAATTTAGATTAATTCCAAGTTTACAGTGAGATTATATGATAATCTAGATTAAAATGACTAATTTGAATTCTGTCGAAGGCATTCAGAATATGTGTGCTATCCAAATAATGACCAAAAGTAAGTCATTGCACAACGTGCAAACAACCTTATGCCGTGTACACACCACACGCTTGTAGTTTGATGCTTGAACATTTAAATTAATTTGCGCCCAACGCATCATTTGCTCAGGGGGGAGGGGCTTCTGTCTGGGGAGGGGCTTCTGTCAGGTGAACTCATCAATTTATCAGAGGAAAAGTAATTTTATTGTAAAATAAAGTGATTAAACTTCATGTGATGGCTTTAGTTATAATCTTAATATGTGTATAGAGCTCAAATTGAGTAATGATAATTATTTCTTCCAGTACATGTCACTTGTATTCCTGTCCTGTTAAAGTAAATACAAAAAAATGTATTAAGCATTCTTCAGGATATCTATCTTGCACAGGAATTCAAAGTATTCTTAAACTATTTGCTGACTTATATCTCCAAATATCTCCATTTGAGTTCGACATGCATAAAATAATTGTTCTTATGGCGTCAGAGAACTGTTCAATCTCATGCATTCTTCCAAATATCTTTCCTCAAATGTATTGCAACAGATTATTCTGCTTTAATCTCAACGTTGCGTGACAAGACAGGTTTACTGTATATATACTGTATATATACAGAAGACTGTGACCAAACTCACCTCACCAAATCCGCCCTTTCCCAAAACCCTGTAGTGTCTAAATGTGTTTTTGGTTACTGGTTGCCTGTAAATGAAAGAAACATATACATATAATTACCATGCCATAGGAGGGTAATTCTTAATTTAAAGTTTAGTTTTAATTATTTGATTTGATAATTTTCAAGAATTTGTGGAGACAAGATCGGATCCACCAAAGATGAGGTCACTTACCTCTCTAACCATTTCCACTGGAGGAATCGTGAGAAGTACATTGTCTCCTGATACGCTGAGAACGGAGCTCCGCTTAAACATTCCCGAACTATCCTAAAAAAAACAAAAAAAAAGAAGGTAAAAATGGTAAAGCATCTCTACAGTGCATTAGTGTTGCACGGTGTACTAGTGTTACGGTTGCATCACGAAGCTAAAGGTTAAAAATCCTCGTGATACAGCTCTATTTCCCAAACGCTAGTAAATTAGCACTATAAAAAAGTTACATATGCGCATTAACATTTGTTTTAACACTTACTTGTGCCTTTTTTGGTGTTTCTCTCCAAAATGAATCCGTGTTATTAACCACTCAGACACATTCATGATTCAGGGAGTTCTTCATCAATTGATTGCCGTCACCTACTGGCTGTTATAGTTTTACTTTTAAAGGAGAAATCTCACGCTGTTTCATGCATTATAAGTACTTTAGACTATAAAACATGTAGACTTTTCATTTTCAACGTAGTGGCTTTGTTAAAACCAAAAAACACCCACTGTACAGCCACAAGATTCGGAAATATTCTTTGATATTTTCAACCAATCACCATCATTAGATCGCATGTTATTTATTAGCCATTCGCTCTTATAATCCTGCCCACGCTCCAGAGAGCAGGGATTGGTCAGGAGCACTGCTTACGACCCGCCTGCGGGAACTTTACTTTTTTCCGAACATAATCGTAAAGCTGTATCTGTCTTCTGTTAATGTAAATCTAAAAAAAGACTTATGAACAATGCAATCTTACATGACAGGTACTCAAGATTAAAGAAAGAGTGGCAGAAACTTCTTTAAAGTTAGCCTTTATAATTATTGTCGATGAAATTTGTCAAGTGAAATTAGTTTCCACATGAAAAGTCTGGTGTACATAAGTATTTAGTACAGTAAACATTATCCGCCTACATTTTCTATAGTCACTAATGTTTTAGTACATCTAAAGTAGGCGTTTGCAGTGCTCACTGCAATTCTATCGTTTGTTATAATTAATACTACAAACTTACATGAATATATAAATAATAATGAACAGTTTAATGCAGTTTACGGTAGTAAATACAAAACATTTCATTTAGTTTTGTATATTAATGAAATGGTTTATTTTGTAGATTCCGTGCATTGTGTTAAAGTTGATTAATCTTGTTTTGTTATAATACAAAATAAATGTGTAAAAAATACAATTAAATAGAGTGCAAAGGAATCTAATGCATCTCCTGCGATCATATCCACCCAACTCTGTCCAAAGAGATTTAACAGGAAGGATTAACGAACTCCACCTCACCCCCTTTCAAAGAGAAAGGAAGCGTAATCTAAACAGACCTCAACACAAACACACAAAACTGTTTGGATTCAGTGTCACATGTTTACATTACTCAGACCCGCAGTGGGACTACATCTAACGTGTCACTCCAGAACCATCAGTCTTTAAGTTAATACCTACGTTTAACTCACCGAAACCAACCACAAACTGTGATCTACACCCATAAGCTTCAGTTACGACAAACCGAATGAAGTACACGACTTGCGTGTGTTTACGGGTGAATGGGCCGAGTGCGAGGTCTTAAGCCAAAAAATAATAAACTAGAAAGTGTAACTATGCAACACTTACGTCAAACCCTGTTATTGCGAGTGTGTTTTGTGCATTTCTTGTATGAATGGTTAACCCGAATGACCTACAATTTGTGCACAAGCGATAGAGTATCCCACAATGCATTTAACTTGAATTGTCTTGGCAAACATTTCAAATTGTCTCGGACATGTGGTTACCTAGTGCACTCCTGGAAGAGTTCTTTGCACGGAGTCTGTTCCAGTTTTTGCCGGCATTCCCCCACCACGTCCTGAGCAATGTCTGGTAGATGAGCTGCTGACTACATGGGGAAAAGAGTGCGAGAGACAGGGAAGAAAAACAGGAAGAGGGGTTGATAGAAAACAGTGTGTTAGTCCAACGTTCCGACATGAATTCTGTACAGGAATTTTTGAGGCACTTGCACGCACGAGTGTCAGGACAGGTGTGGGTATAAATTACGTAAATATTTACCCCGTTATTAAAATATGTGTCTAAAATATTTAAACCGAAGTCTCTCCTCTTCTCATCTGGAGCCACCTGATACATCGCCTAGACAAACACAAGAAAAACACTAAAATGAAGCGATTCTTGGATTGTGTTGGGTAGTTTAGTACACGTGACAGGCAGTAAGAGCAGACATGTAAGTATTTAAAGGGATGGTTTACCCGAACATGAGAATTATGACATAAACCACTTTTAAGTTATTCAAAACCTGTATACATTTCTTTGTTCTAGTAAAGAGAAAGATGTTTGAAAGAATGCTTTTAACCAAACAGCTCTCAGAATCCATTGAATACCATAGTATTCAAAGTACACCACAACTTCTCCTGTCCTACATTCTTCAAAATATTTAATTTTGTTTTTAAAAACTATGGTAGCCAAAGGGGACCAAGAACACTTTGATTCACATCTATTTTTCGAATATATTTCACTGTGTACAACATAACAAATTTTGTTTTACACATCTTATACTTAAAGGGGAGTAAATGATTAATGTACAAAACGCTTGTGTTTGTTCTTTCAATCAACTTTCTAACCAAATTGTTTTTGGTACTTTTATTTTATGAACTACCAAAAACAAAATGGTTACAGACGTGTTTTTTTGATAGTATGATTGTGTGTGTGAGTGTGTTCATACCACAGCATCCAGAAACTCGATGCACCGCCGTAACTTAGGCTGAGTGTCGCAAAACTGACGAAACAACTGGCGTCCAATGGGCTGCTTCTCACAAAGGCTAGTGTAATCCCTCTCTGAGAAATACATAGAGACAACAGTTTTGCATATTATATATATACACTTGTATATTTGAAAGAGGAGGCTGACATGAGCTCATAGAAGTTTTTTTGACAGTTCATCTCGATACGATACACAATTATTTTGTCCAGTTATACAATATATACTAAAAGATTCCTGATAAACAATTAAGATAAGATTACTTTATTGATATTTGGTTATTTAGTGTTTTAGTGTATTAAGTGTTTGCACAAGCAATTACATTTTTTTATTAAAAAATATAAAACAAATGTTTAACTGGACGAAAGTAGGCAAAATGTATGCTTTGGAACAAATGTTTAGATGAATGTTAAATTTGTAACATGGATATTTTATGCTTGTTTTATTTTACCACATCTATCTGTTGTCACACTGCTTCTAACCACTGGGTCACAACTCCATAACACATGTTTTTGTAATCAATTTATATGAAATACAGCAGAACGTGGAAAGGGTCAAATACAGGTACACCTATATTTAACTTTTTTTTATTTGACCACATTGATGTATTGTTACAGCCCCTGTAACTATTCTTACCATATCTTTCGTCTCAGTCCAACAAGCATATTTATTAAAACTAAGCTGTAATACAGCCTATTTTATATATACTTTCTCAACACATTCACCCAGGTTTTTTTATTATGATGTGGTTCTTCCCAGTACAACTCAACAAAAATGTAAAATTGAATGTAAAACATTAGTATATTTAGCAGAAAAAAGTTATACAACTTTTTTATTACCAACTGGAGAATGACGACGTTATTATTATAATGTTAATATTAAAATGTTAGAATATAACACCTTTTAGCCATCTATATATATATATATATATATATATATATTTATTTATTTTATTTTTTTATAGAAAAAAGCATCGGTTTTCAAATAGAGAGGGAGAGCGAGAGCGAGAGCGAGAGAGAGAGAGATTTAAATCAAACTAAACTTTATGTTTTTAATACAAACATCCTCAATGAACATTCTAAGTGGTCATCTGGGAAATACTAAAATTCTAAAAATGCATGACACGACCATTTTTTGAAAGATTTCCTTCTCGCAAAGCAAGGTACAAGGCTGTTCTGCAAAATAGGAAGGAATTACCCAACAGTCAGCACACATTCACATCCAGAACACTATGTAAATCACAGTGATGGTGAGCAGAGAGCTCAAACTAAGCCCTTGTGGCTCTCTCAAACAGCCCTGGTGCATTCTGGGCCAAGAGGAAACAGCTTCAGCCGGGACTTCTATATCGTGCCAAGATCTGCAGCTGTCTGACGCAAACACACACACACACCTGCCCACATACCGGCATAAATTTTTTACTGAAAGCTACATTATAAGTGGCATAAACGTGGGCCTTTAATGAGTAATGGACAATATTTCTAGTTAGTCCCTCGTCCCTAACAGCACATGTCTGTCTCATAGGTCCTCGAAAGAATTGTGAACAAGGGCAGATTGACAACTATAAATCTGATCTGGATGTCATTCCGATTTTCGGTGTACAATGTCTACCAGATGTAAAAGCATGCATTTACAGACGTCTGGGATTTTTTTCCGTGAAACCAATCCCTATTGAACTGAATCAGAATTTTAATTTGACATCGTATCGAATCAAACCATAGAGATTGTAATGATTAAAAAGTTAAATAAATACTTAAACCGACCAGTCTGCATCCAACAAACATGCCATAAACGTTTAAAGTTTCTTAAAGAACATTTTGTCTGTATTCTGTAAGCTTAAACTTCATTGCATTAATACTTCGTACATGAACCCTGGTCCCAGTGCAAACACATATTTATGCAAACCTCAGTTTCTGGGCATTAGCCCTTTAAAATAACTTCTAATAAATCCATTTTTAAATGTATTTTAAACACATCTGTCTTACCAATGGTGCGTCTAAGCTCCTCACACTGACTGATATGTGGCAGTTTCAGCATTTCTTTCCATTTCTTGCTGCGACCGTTCCGTTTCCCACCTCCTCCTAAAAGAGAGAGAAAGTTAATGGAAGTTAAAACAGCACTGAAGAAAATGTGTAGGGAAAAGTTTCCTTACTGCAAGAGTCCTTACTGTAGTTGTATTTAACTTTGTAAAATCATCAATGTATCATTTCTTGAAAGAACATTTTGGTTTACTCAGATTTGCATTTACAAAACGGGTACAAATAGTATAAAGCAATAACAGCTTTTACCATTTTCGGTCTAAGCTTTGATGTTATATATCTTGCTTATATTAAATATTCTGTTGTCGTTTACTCACCCTCTCGTGAGTTTAAACCTGTATGACTGTTTTATGAGATATTTTGAAGAATGTTGCTAACTGGCATCAATTGCCATTGGTTTTTTAGTGAATCGATGCCACAGCCAGTGGGTTTTGTAGTTAGTTTTGTAATACAAAATTACAGAAGGGTGACTAAATGATGACAGAATTTAAATAGTTGGGTTACCTATTACTTTAATGCCTCTGCTGAATACAATGTATTTTATCGTGACAGTTTATTCATGACACATTTGACAAAGGGCATTTACACGGACAATTCATAATTTTGAGGTTTATGATTCATCATTTAATTCTAAGTAATTCATCTTGGGTTTTATATAATGAAAGTTAATTTACATTTAAGAACAATCCATGATATGACACATAATAATCCATAGGAGATCAGGCATTATACGTAAATATAAGAACGGACAATTTCCTGATATTTATTCCCTTTAAATGACTTTACTAGACATCTGGCATAATTCATAATAGTGATCATAACAGATGTTGAAGGTCGAAACTGTAATCTTTAAGATGATCTTAAGTTGCTTAATAATTCTGATGTAGCTCAACTGGTGCAGCATTGCACTAGAAACCGCAATGTCATGGGTTTGTTTCCCAGGGAATGTTGGTACTATTAAGACATAGCATATCCGGGATGCTTTGCATAAAATCAAATAATTAAAGATAATGTTGACAGTAATTGTCTAATGCAAAACACTTAAGAAGCAGATAAGAGCGATAACCAGGGCTTAAAGCAAATATACACAACCGGCATTCCGCGTAGCCTTGTTGAGTGTCTTTCCAGGACAAGTTTCATCACACAAATTTCAGCAATAGACTGCTATCTGATATACACATAGTGGAAAAAAATGTATCTCTTTAAAATATGCTCAATATCCAAATGTACATATGCACCAACATGTAAATTATCAAAGGTTTCTAAATTGAGTGATATGAATCGATAACAATAAATTGATAACAATAAAGATAACCAATATAATTTTCATCTATAAAGCTATAATAGATCTCAGATAGTTTAATGTAATGTAAGCAAACGGAAAGTCGTGCAACGCATCCGTGAGAAAGCATTGTGGTTGTGCAAAGTCAGCTCATGTATGACTGACAAAAGTTGACCGATGCTGGAGAAAATGTGACGCCTTCGACCAAGGGAAACATTGTCGACAAGAAAGGCCACACAACCTCAATCACGTGGAAACACTTTGGATATTTGCAGTTTAACAAAATACAGAGCTGTGTGCATTGCAAACTCATTTAAAGATACTTGCCAGCAAAGTCTGGTAATGTCACAAACTTTTTTCACAACTTAAAACAAATTTGCAAGCCATTCATTCTATTTGGCATGCAGTTTTATAATAATGTTAACAGTCTGATTTCCACAACTTGGCTGTTTAATAATGTTTAAATTGTGATGATAATTATTGGTATCGACTGATATTGAAAAATGTATTGTGATATAAACAAATTGATTTAATCAATTTCTTGCCCTTAAGGATGAGTACAAGACATGAACTACAAGAGCATGTTTTCCATATGTTGTGCCTCTATAGAAAGCTGGTTCAACCCAAAACATTGCTCGAACATATGGAGAACAACTCATAGACTTGAAAATAGTGTATTATACAAATGTACCGGAATTTTCAACTGAAGTCCTTATATCGAGACATTTATTTTTCAACTAAACATTGTGACCAGGCTTTCCCAATCTTAAGGAAATAATTTACTATAGATTCATATCACGCATTTACAACACATACTAAATATTCCTCTGACACATTGGTGGGCAATCTGACGATTTTAAACTGAGATCTAATTTGAAGTCGGTCCTAATGGTGTATTAATCACTGATGCTCATTGAGTAATTTACATGGTCACGCAAAGTCGGGATGAACATGGCCCTCTGAAGTTTAATCATCCATACAGCTCGCTGTAAACAGTGTCCATATCCTTATACAGATTCATCATGAACATAATAACAGCCTATAGTAATGTTGTGGAATTTCTTCACCTACTTTCTTCACAGCGCCAGTAACCATGAAATGCATCCACATACCAATGTTTTGCATTTGACGCAAATATGTATAAATGTATTAAAATTAGCCAGAGAAGATTATTTGAGATCACCCTCTGTGTTGTGTACATAGCACATAATCAGTTTAATAAAAATTCATGAGAACGAGAGAAAATAAGCGTTCTCCTGTCATGTAAAGTGTGCACATGTTACGGCGATTAAGTCCTTACTCTGATTATTTGAAATAATCACATTTTTGGTGACAATGTCTTCAGTGTGATTTATTATTTATCAACAAAAAACATTTCTTTGTAAAATAAAAAATAACGTTTATATCAAATAACAAAACAAAATTCCAAGTTTAAATTAAATTAAAAATAAATAGTGATGCCAGTCTTGACTGCTACATACATTAAAAACAGAAAAACCCCATTAAAGTTTTATGCAGTTTTTTGATGAACATTAATGACAGGTGCATATGTAAGAGCGCTGTTCCTTTAAGTCCTGACGCTGTAGTCAGGTCTGATGTGCTTCATATTCCTCTTTACATTAATTATAAGCTTTATGTAGCCTGTTGAAGAATATGTTTGCAAAAACACTACACAAAATGTTCTTTCGTGGATAATCGTGAGTGTTTTTGTTTATTCAGGCACAAGAGGGAAGTTCTTTAGCTCCAGCTGGCTTTAAACCAGAACAGACCACTGGTGCGTTGCCATTGTGTTTTTACACCAGGTAAGAAAAGAAGAGTAAATATGCAGAATCTTGAGTTTAAACATTCCTTATGACTTCAAACATTAGAGTACATAACAAACACAAACTGGAAAAGCTTATTGTATGTTCTCTCCCTTCACTTAAATTCCATGTTCTTGAATCAATGGATGTTTATAGGTGGCAACAATCTTCGAAATATCTTCATCAGAAAAAAGTCATAAACAGCTGAATTTGGACAGTGATGAATTTAGATTCCATTTAATTAATTTTTGTAAATTAAAAATGTGTATTTTTCTTGTGAAGTGGGAAAATGTGGATTTCACTTCTTTGCTGGATTTCATGTACAGTCTGTAAATCTAATGAAGACGTCACAGAACCTGCCTTACCATCAAGACACAAACCATTTGTTTCTTATCAGATCTTCCCCAGAAACATTCAAGTGTTTTTATCTCAGCAAACAGCACAGGCCGGGTCAAACCTGTTCAAGTTTAAAAACCACCAGAGCAGTATGGCTATTAACTACAAATAAATATTAACTTTTAATAAGCATAATGTTTAATTTAAATGTGACATCATTAAATGGATAATACACCCAGTAAGAACTATACTGCCCCATAACTGTTTGGTTCCCAACATTATTTTAGACATCCCTCAACAAACCAGAGAAATGTATACAAATTAAGGGGTGAATAAATTAGGAATAATTGCTATAGGAAGCCCTTTAAGACCTTGCATAAATGTGTAGTTAACATCAATCTCCTCATTTGGAGTGCAATGATCTGTTATTTTAATCAAGAACTCGTAATAAAGAAACTGTGTACTGTGTGTGCGTGCGTGTGTGTGTCACACAACATATGCCACACCATTTTCACTTTACCCAAAACCTGAAAGTACTGTGAAATCTTGTGTATCGGTGTATTCAAATTACAGTTATTATAGTTTTAATGCTCTATTAAAAATTGTAGGGTGATGGCTGATTGTCATGACGTATGACACATCAAATGTGATGTAACCACATGTACTTCTGACTAATAATGTGGTTCAAAACTATTTTGCATTCTGTCCACCACGATTGGATCACCTGAGACAGATGTGAAAACCGCCCTTTAATTTTGTGGATAATTTGGAATTCGATTGCTTTGACTCTATATTTCGATCCCTTACAATTGTTTACAAAAATTACAAAAGTTTACTCCAAAAATCTGGCATCCTTTCCTCTTTCGACATCCATTTGGGTTCCATGGATCAAAACCATACATGAAGATGACGGAAGACCCAGATTATTTTCAGGTGAACATCCCCTTCAAGTTCAACCCAGTTTATTAAAACCTTCTGCTTCTCCAGCCATTCCCAGCATTGTGAGTCTGTGCATGGAGAAAGCAGATGTATGTGTTTATCGCGGAACTTCTCAAGAAACAACACTTCAGAAAGCACTTCGAGTTTGCAGCAGACGTCTTGAAGAGCTAAAACCAAAATCAACATTCGCAAACCAACAAAACCGTCGTTTTGGTGCTCGCTCAAAATAACTTATGCAACGACGTCACATGCCCTGCATCACACTTACATAATGTCACCGTTACCTTTGTTGTCGACGTCAAGGTGTTGAACTCGCACAACACCAAGTGAGCAACTCAACCAAACTATCCTTGAGGAGTAAAGCGGTAGATCCTTCGTTTAAGTGACGGTTAGGGCGATATTCCCTCTGAAAAGCAGCAAGGCCGCAATACACAAAACCGAAGCATGGGTGCCGACATTCTTCAAACTATCCTCTTTTGTGTTCCGCTCGATTTTACCCGAAAGCAACGCACCACGACTCCGACACCATCCCTCCAACGACCTTAAAGACATTTGTACCTTACCAAATGGGTTTTATCTCCCTCCGTTCCAGCATGAGGCTTTTGGGCAACCTCAAAACTGCCAACCAACGGCAACAGAGGAGTCTGAACACACATAAGCTCATATACCAACTGAGGGTCTGCACCAGTTGTGCAGTTTAAGGGAAACCCTAATCATGATGTATAGTGGTCCACCGAAACATGTGCCAGGGTCTCAGCTTTGTGCCAGATTTTGGGGGGCAACCTTGAGGCCTACAGCCCCAGATCCACCTCCATCCCAGGTGAAGCAGAGGCATTGGGTGTACACTGCAGTCCCCTTATGA